>OZ026619.1:78988831-79306331 GCA_964020975.1 Hermodice carunculata
GAAAACAAATTGGAACTCTGGTTAAATGGATTATGCTGTATTTTGCCATGAGTTTGTTTCATAGATACTCACAATATGATTATACAAAAATGAAGGTATTTTTTCTAAAGTGATTTTAACTGTGGAACGTATCGTGATAAAATTATATATTGCAAAATCCTTAGCCTACGCCGAGGTGCACGTAACATAAATCCATGGGTGAGAAACAACTAAATTGCGTTTTGTCTCTGCGCACTGTTCCTGTTGCTTTGAAAACCGGATCTTCAGGATTTGTATGCGCTGTCATCTGTAAGGGTTGTCTCGCAAAATGTTATTAGGAGTATTATTGCGAGATATGATTGATTTGAAAGTCGATAACAATACATAAAATATTAATCAAATTGCTTTAAATAAGGCCTTTGCTAAAATTAGGCCATATAGAACAAATAGTTACTATACGGTGGTTATCATTATACTTGACTCATTCTGGCTGTGTAACAACCATTGAGCGTCTGACGTCTGCATACTTGTGTCACACGAACTTTGCATGTGAAATAAGGTGAGAATGTGTATGACCAGTAGAAAGCAGGGCTTTTGCACTTAGGTGCTCACATAAAATATTTACTCTTACGATCAATAGCGGTTAATTTTTGTTTAACGTTTGCAGATTCACTTACTCACAGTGAAGAGAATATTATGAAATGCGTTTTTGCAATACTCCCATGACCTGTGGGAGGTAAACACTCTTTTCACAAGATATGTTTAACTGATACCCAGCCCGTCATTTGCTAAAAGGTTGCATCCAGGTCCTTTCTAAGCTTATTTAACAGTAAGGTCACCACTCTTCCAGTGAGAAGCATATGAAAGCTTAAATTATCATACTTTGTTTTGTAAACAGATTAAAAGGAAAAGCACTTTGATGTATGCTGTTTAACTTGACCCATGTAACTTGTGGCTCGCAATGCAGGGTTTCTTATGGGGGTCTTAATATTCAAATTCATAAAAAGTAACCTTGTTGCTGGACCCTGTTACTTGTACATGTGCAAATGTTAACACTAGTTGCATAACACTGTTACAAATAGACAGAAAAGGGTCAGGGCAGTCAGAGTTGCAACAAGTTGTGGCCAGATGTGTAATGACTGACTCTGGATATGACCTGACCAGACTCCTTTGAACTCAGTTGTTAGATGAGAATTCCATGAACATTCCAGCAAAGCACAGTACAACTAATTTATCACAGGATTCATTTTCTCTTCAACAACAATACTTTGGAATTTGTTGGACTCAGATGCAAAAGCCCTTCTCGGTCACAGCTTTTAAAAGAAAACTAAACGACTTTGAAAAATCACCACTTTGCTATTTTTGTGGCATACCGCCTGGTGAAATTCATCATGTACGTTCGGGCACAGAGTCCAGCTTTCTCAATCGAAATCTTTACAATTGCAATCTTTTAACATTGAAATTTTACTGTCGTAAAAAATGCAATTTTGCCTTTTAGCAGGTGAAAAATTTTAGGAACTTTCAATAAATCATTCAGAACTATTTTCTGTTTTTTCTGCTTTCGTGTCTCTTATACATTCCCAAGTTAATGTGTTTTTATCCTATATCCACAATGTAAACGCCACTATTCTACTTTTAACGAATCTAATGTGTCAAAGATGCATGCAATAATTATGCGATATAAGAGATGCTTTTTGCACAGAAATATAATAGACACTTCATTGCACTAAGTGAATGGACTATCAATATTTTGTAGATGGCGGGAGAGGCTGTATAAAGTAGTAGCAACAGTCTTTTATGCTACGTTTCATAATCTGAACAAAAAAAGCATTGTCTTCCAATAAGCTCATTCCCTAGGTAATCACCAAGCATTAATAAAATACATTGTTTATAACACACAATGAAATTGACATATTTTTACGATGAGTCTTTAACAGCACTTCAGTTCTATGACATTGATTTTCTTAACATATACCGCACGGTTGATTGTAACGGTTCAAGAGTGTTTGTCTTTTTTATATAAATGACTTTTATGAAATGCAATAATTGTGAATACATTCATTATTCACCGATATAACCGGTCATATCTAGTCGCTCATGAAACCAAATAGAAATGGTTTGTAAGACTGACAGGCAAAACTAATCATACTTTGTGAACACATTAGCAAATGCACTGGGGTAATCAGTCTCATTTGCGCTTCTGCATTTGTCGCCGAAAACTAATGAAATGTTTTTTCTCTAATGCATATAATTTAAGTTAGCATGGATTGTGTTTGCATTATTGATGACTTCAATGACAATATATGCCGCTTCAACATACTTATAATTAGCAGTTGAAATTAGTATATTTTTAATTTGAAAAACATGGCGGCCAGAAATACTTATCGCTTCATACACTTTATTGAAGGCATTGCAGATGATGTTGTGGCTTGTTAGTCCATGTCCGACACTGGCGCCTCCAGAAAGCCCCAACATAAGATACATTTTTACACATATTTCAGATCATAATTATCCAGTTTTCAGCCAATTTTAAGACGATTCTTTCAAAACTACAAATTAGTATTTAAAGTGGAAGGTTAAAAAACTATTCTCATCCGACTTTATTTTCGACAGTTGTCAACAAACACTACAGCTGGAAGTGTAGCAACCTGAGTATTTGAGATATAAACACCATTAAGTGAACAAAATAGAAAACGCTAAATACGCTTGAAAAGAACTTGATCAAAAAGTATACATACTTGTATACATACGTACGTACGTACATACATATCCATGATATGTATGAATGTATGTATGTATGTATGTATGTAAGAATGTTTAATAGTATCCTCGCACTATGTATGCTTATATATCCACCAACTGCTTTCAAAGAGTCATTAAATAGAAAAAATAAAAGCTAATTTGGAGGCAGCTGCGTAAATGTACTTCATCACAAAGTATGATAAATCTGGATGATGAGCTGGCCCAGTCATATCCGAGGCAACTTTGGAGTATGACCAGGCCAGCTCATCATTCAATACACGGTGATTTACCCAATTTAATACATCATCGTCTTCAGTGGTCTGTTTTGGTTCATCGCGGCATGTTGATTTGGGGCAACAGCTTTTGCCCGGATTCTGTGTACCTGCTGCCCGAATAGCTATAGAGTTTTGAAGTCATATATTCTCACAAAGGTATGAACACATATAAGAACGGCCACATTGGCATTGAAGTCATTGCACAATGAAATATGGAATTCCCTTATGACCGCTATAAAGTACACATTTTCTGCAACGATAGGTGGGGACTAAATATATGGCACAGTCACTGTCATAATGTTACAGAAGTTGAGTATGCTACACAAACATTACTGATCAAGTCACCATTATAACTTAATATGTATGTTGAGTTCAAATTATTTGGCTTCTGACAAAATGAATGTATATATAAAGCACAACAGAAGATTGAGTGTAAAACGCATTATGTGTTTAATTTACTTCGCCTTTTGGTCCATTTTTTCGGCAGGATGAATAATGAATAATTTGCTTTTTCAATTTACAACAGTATCCATCAATGACACCAGGATCTGACATGGAAATTGTTGTGAATATTATGTCATCATCTTTCAGCCTCCGCTCCTACCAGATATGCCAAAAGTTGTATGTTGTAATGTGCGCAAAAATAGAAACTCTGCAAGTAACCAGTTACCGCCTGTTATTTTCAAACTTTTCATGTCTCTCTTGGCAAGGAAGCTTGAATTCATCACCGAAGTGTGGCATTATTTGCCAATGAATAATTCACCAAGAAAGAACACTGCATTTTAGTGAGTGTAGATATGGTAACTTGTAAATTACAATAGGTAAAAAAAGCATTGTTGCCTTATCGTATTTTGCTTACACCAAAATCTAGTGTGTCATGTGCATCCTGCAGAGTAAAATATGACCATTGACAATGTGAACTTAGTCCTGCCAAAATACCGTCGAGGATAACAGGTTGCCTACTTGGAATTAAAGAACAGATATTGTGACCAGTCAATTAACATGGGGGCTCAAATTGCGGCTTGGTACTGTTAACGTCCTCTTATTAAATGTACTAATGAGATACTCTCATCACTACTCTATTTACCGATCTAAGCTGACAAAAAATTGAGACTTAGTTTTACATAATCCATAATATTCGAGCAAAGCAAGCGCTAGTGGTTGAAGAATTTTCGCCATTCATTTACATCATTCATTCTGTACATTGTTGAAAAAATTATAAATGCCCAACACTGAAGCAGTGCCAGACATTATCCACTGATTTCAAATATTTTCTTTTGCCAGGGTTTACCAGGGTATCCGCTGGTGAGAAAATATTCTAGAATAATGAATTTTGAAAGGTTAAGAAAGGAGCGAGGAATTTAAAGCTTGGAGAAAGAAACTAATCACAGAAAAGTCAGAGACTATTCCCAAAATGTTAAAAATGTTTAAGAACGGGTAAAGGATAAGATTTGATGCAACAGCTGTCACTAACGGAAATGTTTGAACATGAAACATTTCCCGCTCAAATCGCCCAAAAGCGGCTGGATGGAAATTGTCGTCTGCCATAAGGTTTTATTTGATTTTCTCGTCATTTCTGCTGAGATTTGTACACAACACCATTCTCGATGGCACGCCCCAGGTCTGTCGCTTTCCTTGGCGCGTCGGGTTGGGCGCAATGTGTCCAACCCGCTGAAAGGAAAGCTAGCGACTCAGTCGTACTCTGAACAGGAATTGTTCAACATGATAAATTAGTTATGTGGAATCTGATGTTACAGGCGAAGTCGGAAAGGACTGGTGCTACTCATTACCATCGTTTGGAAAAATGTACTATTATGTACAATATGCACCTATGCTTTGTTACAGCGGACACCGAGCTGCATGTGATCTTAATACAAAATCATTATACCACCTCTATTATAGGTGTGATAAACAATGACAGTTTTAAAATCAAATTCATATCTTTAAAATTCAAATGCCCACTTTTATATTTAGAAAGATTAATTTCAAATTTTACCACTAATTAGAAATTTATGGAAATTTAAAAAAAAATCTTCAACTGCGTTAACGAAAAACTGTATTTAAACTCAGTGTATCATTGATTTACATTTTCTTTAAAAAAAACATGTATGCCTAGTTTGATAAAAACATTTCGGAGTGGAAATAGAAAGTGAGTCATTGTAATTTACGTTTTACTTTATAAATGTTACAATTGTATACCTAACGTAAATAACGTGATGCTAGTATAGGCCACATCATCAAAGCGACAGAATTATGTTTTAAGCTCAAATACAGCGTTATTTTAGCACTTGCAGATACTAGCTTATGCACTGGTCCTTTGTTTAAATTTTATTTTGATAAAAAATTTTGGCCAGTCTTTTGCAGCAAAGAGTACCCACTGTATTTTTAAATAGGAGATATGCATATTAATTTCCCGCCACAACTGCATACTTAATTGACTAGTCTCGCTTGGCGGATATGGCGAGATACGGGTCGGTACCTGTGGGGACAAGCGGGATATTGCGGGTGGTTTAACTAGGATAAGCTGTCCAGCTAGAAAGGGTACATATTGGTTCAGGGGTAAGTCAAATTGTTCTTATCTGAACCTGTACTATACAAATTTAGTAATTATGGTTTGTTTGACAGGTGTTGTTTCATAATGAAGCTCTGCATTTATAAGCAAAACTTCACGTATTTAGCTAATTCATTATTTGCCACGTTCTTATTTATTCTTTATTATGTGGGTTTTGTCTTTGCTGAATATTTAGCTTAGACAAGGAGCCGCTACTCAGAGAGACATGTACGGGTAAAAGGCTCCGAAACATGTTGAGTAGTTAACCGCTGAAGACCCTTTAATTTATTTGGGCTGATACAGCCTATGTCAAAATTTTACAGAGGAACGCGTGCAATATAGACAATAGTAATTCCATATGTATATAGGTTAGACAGGGACAGGTTAGCTTATGGAGAGTAAAGAGTTCGAACTGCGGAATAGGATATTGACTACTAGGAAGTGGTTCTGGGCAAAAAGACACAAATACAATTAGTATTTTGGAAATAAAGGATACTTATTAAAGGCACATAGAATTTTTTCTTTATATATGCCTCCAGAAGTACTAAATGAATACCAGTTTGACATTTGTATACATAAATTTCTCAAAAAAAATAATAATGAAATAAAAAATAAAAAAAGCTAATTATGTGAAAAATGAACATATGACCCTGTCTGTGACAGTGATGTGACCCGAACGTCCCTCGTGATCGCCTGGCGTCAAACCCGTACTTTGTGGTGGGGAATTAATATGCATACGGTGTATCGTGAATACAAGACCGTACGTCACAAACGTGTTTTATACTTTTTGGAATAGAATCTTTACCTGGGCTTTTATCTGAAGCTGTTCAACTAAGAGAAGACATAGTATGCATTTAATATCGGTTGCCTTATATCTCTCATAATCTTCAGTCTCTGCCAAACGTATGAAGCAACACTTTTTACGGATATTAATCATATGAAAGCAAATTGAACATTTTCTGTTTACTTAGATATGTAAAATCACACAAAAGACAAACGGCAACATGTCCTAGCGAGATGGTTTTATTCTCTGCTTATGTTAAGTTCTGGAACGTGGCCATCCCAACAACTGTCTTTTCCGTCACATTTGACTATATAGTATGTGTCTTTGTCCCCCACCTTCTTGTAGCCGACATCCACATTGTGGTCGTGGGCGTTGTCGTGGCTCGTGGTATAGCTCAAGACTCCACCATTCCTCATTTCCTCCATATCTCCTTGACTGAGAGTGATGGTATGAGTGTGCAGACCTGGTGGATCTTTTGTGCTTGGTGATGTCTCGTAAACTACATCAGCCATGGGCTTCTGGTTACCATCGATTGCCTTTGGTTCCTCAAAGTACATGTTCCTGTTCGTGTTTGGCCTCAGAGTTATGTCTTTCAAAGCGGCGAATTCCTTCCAAACCTGGGAACCCTCCCCGTGCACAGGTACAATGGGGAACCTTAAACGGACTCTGCCTACACTGGGAATGTCGGGCAAGACAATGCGTGTACCACTAGCTGTGACTTGCCGTACCACTCCATCTTTATCTAACACACCCAAGGCTCCTTTTGCGGTGTCTGCTTTGTCGGAGCCCTTACCTGTGTGAATCAACAATTAAGCAATATTACGCTTTAGATTTTTTTTTAATGTCATACACATTCTACTACTTTTGTGCAGAAGAGACAGCATCACAAGTTCAAGTTGCAATTCACATGACGCTTGCACATTGAACGATTTCTCTATGAAAAGTGATATGCGCACGCATAAAACAGCAAGGAAACTGTTATTAAATTCTTGTATCAGTGCCCGCTTCATGTTCAAATCAAACAAAATATTAATATTCCTTTTTTACTCATAGTTTCCACATGTAACATTTGTTTGCACTATTTTGTTTGCACTATTCACCTCATTCTGTTAGTAACACAAGTACCAAATGTACTCACATCTGTTTGAGTGTGTTTAGGTGTCTTTTTATGTATACAAAATTGACAGAAGGTGAGAAAGCGAGAAAGCAAACAGATTTTTTTTCTTTCCTGTTATTGAAATTGTACTAGATTTAACAACTATACTGTACTGTTTTCGCATTCAAATCCTACATTGCCACTTATTGTTGCTGAAAACAGTTAACTTATGCAGTTTCAGCATTGTGGTTTTTTTATAAATAAAGCGGCTGAAATTAAATAAATATGAATTGCTTATCCTACTTGATTTTGAAATACAGGTCTCTTGATCCAGTTTATTGTGATGTGGTTGCCGATCATCTTCAGTTAGAAAATTGTTGAGGTAAGTGCAAAAGCTCATGGTATTTTGTATTTTTTAAATTATGATAAACAAAAATGTTGATAAGGTGCACAAAATGTACTCAAGCTGTATGATGCAGCCCTGTTAAGTCAGAATGTCGATATTGTCAGCCTAGATCTATATCTGTAGCGAATGTAAAATTCCGGACATTCGGCTGGGACATTGTCAGGGCCTATGTAGTTATTACCCTGTTCTAATGGGTAATGTACTTAAAATAATCGTAACTCCCAACACATGCTGTTTCGTCAACTTTTTTACTATTGAATTTGTACAACTCGGAGTAAAATTAAACAAAAGTGCATTATAACTACCAATGAATACCTTAATGCACTGTGATCAGCAAGTAGACGTTCCTGGTGTGGTATTGCATTGAATTTTATTTCACTTTCTGACAGTTTCAAAATACGTAAAAAGATAAGATAAAGTGACAGAGTGAAAAATTGAACTTTTTAAAATTGTTGCCTGCTTTAGCGTTCGTTTCTAAATCTTCAGTTAACATTGAACATTTTCAGTGAAAATGAAGACCTATAAGGTAGCATTACGTTCGTAAACTCTTTGGCACCAGTTGGCACCAAGTCCGTAGCCAGGAAAACAACTGACTATTTTGTGTGGCTTCTCTAAACCACAGAAGGACCAACTTACCAATCGGGTTGAAAAACGCCGAAGGAGTTTGATAGAAAAGCTTGGAATTTGTTCCGTTCAGAGCAGTTTCAGGTGTAAAACCGCCCCTGCGGCCATCTGCATTGACGCCCCTGCCTGCTTTACTTTTTGGAGGGCCATGGAAGACGATGTTGTATGGATTCCATTTGTACAGTGGAGTTAAGTAAACGATCTCAAGCGGAATGGCATACGTCCATCTCTGGCGTGTGGACTTGCATTGCTTTCTTTTACATATCGTTAATCCCATTCCTAGTGTAAAAAGATAATTGAAAGATCAAATCGCTTGGATCAATATTTTCATAATTTGTGACAGCGTAGGAACGGAATTATTAGCGAGGGGTAGATTGTGTTGTTCATTTTGAATGATGCAAGGGTATGATAACTAGGTAATCACAAGCAATGTTTTACTTACTCATGGTTATAAAGAGCGACTTGAAACATTTATGTTGTGAGCCTATAAAATTTTGCTTTCAATAGTATAAAACTTTATGACTGATAAACACATAAACAATTGTGGGAATTCGCAATGATATTTATCAATTGGTTCTGCCTCAGCGGCACCCCCCCCCCCTCCCACCCATATGAATGACTGACGATTTACGGTCTCACGTAATCCACACTTCAAGAATGTAAACGTTGTGTTGACAGGTACCCTGTGAGGTACTAGGAATTACAAACATAAATCACCACCGAAGTTCCGTTTTTGATGAAGCCGTAACATTCATGGTTATGACGTCACCTCGGGGATTCAGCTTAACTGTATATTCCAATAGTAATCGATTACCGCTTGTATGCAGAGGCTCGTGTTTACAAACACGATGTTGCTTTTGTATTTTATTGAAAAGTATATGGCGCAAACCCTCTGTTTTCAATTTGAAACACAGCTACATTCGCTAGTCATACTGTTTTTGTTCATAAATGTTTCTCTTATGTTTTGTGTTTGAACATGATAAATCCGATCCTGTTGTACTAACGTAGCAGCAAGTTCAAGTGCCACCACACTGACGCCATGAGGTTTAATGTGCGCATGAGCATGCCTACCATATAAAAAAGTAGGACAGTTGTTTCAATGCAAGAGACTTACCCTCTACAGTAACTCGCAGCATTAATTTGAGAAAACATCACACATTTCATTCCAGTTATTTCGGGAATTAAACTATATGATCTCGGTGTATAATAATTTGCCAGTGTACATGTGATGGGTACTGATTTTTCCGGGACCTTGGGACTATTAACAAATACTGATCGCGTCTGCTACTTCATTTTGCTAGTTTCCTGAATATGTATGAAGCACAAGATATAACAGAGTGAAACCTTAAGTGCTATTTGCTGCCAAATATCTGTCAGAGGCAAATATGCTAAATCGTAAAATGGAATTTCCTCGACATTAAATACAGGCAAAATACAATACATCTGCAGCACGTGAAATATTCTTAAATGACCTGTACATATATACATGTACTTAATTAGGTACGTACAGACAAACAGACAAAGCGGCAGGTAGACCGATCGATAGACAGTCCAACAGACGGACAAATAGGCAGATAGATAGACAAACGGACAGACAAGCAGACAGATAGATAGACAAGCAGGCGGACAGACGGACAGACAGACAGACAGACGGACAGACAGACAGACAGACAGACAGACAGACAGACAGATAGACAGATAGATAGATAGATAGATAGATAGATAGATAGATAGATAGATAGATAGATAGATAGATAGATAGATAGATAGATAGATAGATAGATAGATAGATAGATAGATAGATAGCACATGGAATACGTTGAATGCAAGTGTACTCGTGTTTAAACATGGAAAATGTCTTCGGTGGCGACCTTTTCTCGCAACATCTTTTGCTAGGATGCAAATTGTAAGGCGCTTGTTATTCTGAAACGAGCTAGAGTCGAAATGATAGATTCACTTACAACATTCAAGATATATGAAGAGCCAGGTAGCATACTGGAGCAAAAGGCACAATACAGTATATAACAGACACAATGCAGAATAAAGTTTGTGATAATAGTATTATCGTTATCATTGTCGTCGTCCTCCACATCATTATCATAATCATCATCATCACCATCACCATCATCATCACGAAGCTTTCTTCAATATTTTACCTGCTACTTTGGGTTGGGTAGTCATGGCCATCCATAGATTAGGGTCTGAGTATCCTCGGGTACGTGTGGTCGCTCCCATGGCATCTTTGGCCATGACCTTATACCACCGATGGTACCTAAAAATGTATATGTATTAAGCATGGAATAAATACAAAAACAAGGAAAGAAAGAAATGTATGTGTGTGTGTGTGTGTGTGTGTGTGTGTGTGTGTGTGTTTGTGTGTGTGTATGTGTGTGTGTGTGTGTGTGTGTTTTACAATTTACAGCATGGTTAAAGCCAAGTCCCACTCTGTATCAACCAACCACTGTACCGAAGTCGAGTGACAATCAGGCGAACATGCAGCTCTCCAGCCATTTGTTGACAGTTATATTACAACTGCCAAATAGTAATGCATAATACAGACAGGATTAATGGGATCCTGAGCTGTGTCATAGAATCACCAATATTTAAATAAAGATAGCAATAGAACAAATATGTATTGGCAAACCTCGGGACGTACAATCTCTTGAACGGATGTATGAAAAAAGGACCAAATGAATTTGATTATATCCTGGGCACGGAACTCAACAAGTAGCAACAAACTTGAGCAAAATTAAGATAACTTACATTCCATAAAAGGTCCAAAAAGGGAACTTGAACAATGGATAGACATTGCAATTTCTATTAATTTAGGATAGATATTTATTAGGTTCATGTATGGGAGGCTTGCAAAATTAGTAAACCGTCTCAGAGAAATTCAAAAAGGATTTAGAATTAGTAGACGAGAGGATGACAACATAATTGAAAGTGGTTATGGATTCATTCAACCCGAGAAAAGCCTCTGAAAGGATGCGTAGGGATGCTCCATGGGAAAAATTAAGCAGACGTGGACTTTGTGAGTAATTTCCTAGAGTTGCCCAAAGCTTTATATAATGAATTAGAATGTACACAATCTTTAGGGGAGCTGAAGTGGAAAATGTACTCCTAAATATTGGATTAAAACAATGATCTATTCTTCCCAAATTTGTTACTTTACACGTGAAAGAATTAAGCGACCATTTGATAGGATGCGGCAACAGGATCACGTAGGTCAACACAAGATGCCTGGGCTTTTTTGTAAAGGATACATTGACTTATGGCAGAATCGCCCAAATAACCAGAAATTGTATTAGCATCGGGAAGATGGGAACAAATAAAGGCTCGACCTTAGTGTGGAAGGAGCCATGCCATTACCCTTGGGTAAAAAGAAGTAGAACATGGAACATCGGGAACATTTATATTTCAGGGGATCAAAAACACGTCATTGTAATTGGAGAGGTACGTGAATTTTAATTAGTGCATAGGCTCAGGAGAAAAAGTCGGGTCCCGGGAGCTTTGTTTAATACCTGGAACCTGTAACAAGTACTCAGGACTTGGGTACCAGCGGCAAAAGCCCTTACTCAAATGAAACTTGAAAAACATATTTTAACCAATCATTAAAAGAAACTCGTATTGGAAACGGACACATTACAAACGGAGGCGCGCTAAAAGTAGGAACAAAGATCGGCAGTGAAAAAGGCAGAAATACACGTAGATCTATAATTTGTCTATTTACATCGAAAGTAGTCGGGTATTAAATATTGGATTTGGGACCTGACGTTTTGGCATTTTGATGGGGCGTCCCGGGTTCCCGGGTTCAGAGTCAATTTAGAGAGTGTTATTACCATATCCAAAAAATAGTCTTAATCAAACAAATCTAAGTCAATTCCGACCAATGGCAGTGTTCCGTCACATATATTTATAGTTCGTCTTTAATCAAAAGAGTCCAAAACGTACATCCAAATGCACGAATATTAATATCTTGTGATAAGGATTAAAGCAATCGGTAGAGATACGCTCAAGTACAGCAAACAAAATGCAACAAAAATTAACTCAAAAAGGGGATATGATAAAACCTACAGCAATTGAGTTTTAATGGTGCTGCCATGGCACGGGTAATCTGGAATAGAGTATCAGTTCCTGAAATGTTATGTGGTATAGATGTAATATTAATAAATAAGGGACACATTTGTGAGAAGGAAAAAGTGTGGTAGTTGTGGTAGTTGTCATAGCAGTAGTAGAGTAGTAGTAGTAGAAAAACAGAAGAAGAGGAAGAAGAGGAAGAAGAGGAAGAAGAAGAAGAAGAAGAAGAAGAAGAAGAAAAAGAAGAAGAAGAAGAAGAAGAAGAAGAAGAAGGAGGAGGAGGAGGTGGAGGAGGAGGAGGAGGAGGAGGAGGAGGAGGAGGAGGAGGAGGAGGAGGAGGAGGAGGAGGAGGAGGAGGAAAATACGGAAAAATGGATTCTTGAGTGCCCGTGCACAGCAATTGTAGCAGTTACAATAGTAAAAACAAAATTAAGTACTAAGGGTACTTGCAAGGGATGGGTAACGTGAAATGGTGCAGGAGACTCAACATGGAGTCTGTGAAAAAAAAAAAAAAAAAAAAACTAAACGGGTCAAACACATAGGTAATTTAGTTGAAATATACGAGCAAAAAGGATGTGAGAAGGTTGAGGCCTATGAACACTACACAAAGGAGACAATGATGCAGGTATGGACCAAAATCTGCAAAAAAAAAAAAATGAAATCAGAAAAAAGTACATTAAAGCTGTTTAAACACTAAAGAGAAGAAATGTGGGATAGAAGTAAAGGGTCTGCGCTTTCATTCGAAGGTTGACCGGCTGTCCCCATGGTAAGGCAAAGACGACAGAAGTAGATAGCAGGTTATGGCTGTAAATGAAAGACCTACACACAAGAGGTAGACGAAACTTTAGATGTCTGGCTCTTGTGATGCGAGGCATATAATGAAATGAGAGAAAATACTTTGACAAAATGGAAGAATGATGTCCAAAACTTCACAAAGCCGGATCACGTTCGAGGCTGAAAAGAAGAAATAAAAATCCTTTATTTCTGGGACTGAACGGATACATTTTTGGGCGGGAAGAAAGATGTCAGATTTATGCAGGACTATCTGGTAGAGTGCTGTGAAAAAAAAAGAAAATAACAGAACTTGAGAGAAATAATATGCACTAAGAAACTAGAGTTTGAAAATAGAACGGACAAGCGGCAACCCTTTTCAGTGCTTCCTTGTCAGCGTACCAGGGTGCAAACTCTGCGCCTGGGGAATGCTTAATCCTGAAAGGCGGTGCTGGAATCAGAGAAAAAGTCCCCAATTTTTTGAACCTATACATTGGGTATATCCCCGGGACAGAGCGTGTGTTGAACTCTATGGTTCGCATCTGGCCTTGGGGATATAGCAGTGCAAGCCAAGTGGAATCATCAATATGGCTCCGCAATGTCTCGTCACATAATATTATTTAATATTGCTATTCTTTTTATAATTATTACTAATCCGTTTTGCACAATCTTAAACCTGAGAAACTTACGACAAGCTTCTTTGGTTTGGAAATTGATATCCCCCCTTCCACATATAGTTTTGTGTGTATATTCAACTATGTTCAGGTGCATTAGTTTAATTAATTCTACTAAAAACTTACCGGCCGACATTAATGGGCTGATTCGCTTGCTTCCCTCTATAATATAAGGCTGTCAGGTCAAAAGCATCGTCTGTAAGATTAGCCGGGTAATTGTCCTTGCCAGGGATTTCATGCATAAGTCTGCGTGAAGAGAAATGTCAAACTTTACCTTTTATTTTGATTTTGGTGTCGACAGCTTATCAATGTCTGCACGAATCGTTAATATAACTTTACACCATTCCAAACATATTTTTAATTTGTATTTTCTCTAAGTACTTAGCATATTTTAAGTTAATTTTGTCACGTAATGTATAAACCGTTTCAGCGCAAGCTAGGGGACTGAGTCAAGAGCTTTCCTTTTATATCTGGAAATAGAAATATGCCGGTGCGTGAATGGAAGGCCCTTTTACGAAGGGTTTCAATCTCTTAAAATATTATTTTAACATTTTAGATCAGCACAAATTCTGTTTTGATTGTCCCTGAGGGAGCTCCACAAATTAAACACCACGCTATAATGGTATTAAACACCACAGTGCAATAGTATTAAATTTTCACATCAGAGTTGCTTCTATTCTCTTTCCTCTAACTTTCCGGTTTCTCAGTACATTCATTTTTATCTTGTTGGTGAAGCAGTACATGATGCAATCCATCTATTTACTTTCCAGTATTGCTAAAAGTAGTTTTACTCTGGTGCATGAATGGATCTCTTTTCTCACATGTCAAATATGAGCCCTTTTTTGGTTAGAACGATACCAGCTGCGAATATCTCCTTAGAGGACCTTGGATATTTGGGAATGGAAAACCGTTGATCTAAGGCATTCTATACTGACAGGGCTCATCTTCACTTTCATTATATAAAATATATAAGTATCAAGCGAATACATACTCATCCAGGAAGGTGCGTCCCGTCTTGGATAGGTCCTTCCAATTTTTACTGTCCCTTGGATTCAACTGAAGAGCATCATTTACAAATGTGTATAATTGTATTTAAAATGTGAATACACTGCTCTTATAATTTTAACAAATATCCAGGAACCACATACAAGGTTTTTTTACTTCACGCAATCATTTACGTTGACACGCGCAATTGGCCCCAAAACCGATATCATGCATTAACATATTCATTTTCCATTTTCCCGAGTTGCATCTAAAAATCTATGACGAAAAATATGCCTAAACAGTTAAACTTGAGTGTATGACATATTCATGACAGCTGGATTGTGGCACGTGTCTGTGCGGTCATGATGCCGTGTGTAGCATAAGTCATGCAATCAGTAAAGTCCACTGTCTGCGTTACACGTTGCCATGACAAGTCCACCAAACCAAAAAATTATTGCATACCTTTTAATACCGCAATAGACGAATAAATGAATGGAAAACAATGAAGGAATGATTGAATTCGAAGAGGACATTTTCCATAATTTGTCGGCATCGATTTTAGATATCTTGAAGTATGAGATTTGTAATAAGTGATTTGTTTAGGCTACAAATGGACAGAACAACATATGCGCCAAAATGACAGGGAATTATTTATTATTTTTCTTTTCTAAAATTTTGATTTCTCAGCAAATCAACCCAAATCGTGTGCTTTTACCCCAATAGCTAAAAGCTAGAAACAGTTCATTGCAACCCTAAGCTCAAGCTCCCCACTGATCTGTATGTTATGATTTGGTAATAACTTATTATTTTAATATTGCGCCAGGTAACCAGACTCTTGGGATAAGCTGTGACTGTCTCTATTGACGTGCGCCTCACCATTTTTAATCGACTATAGGTTTTGGGGGTTGTGGGCATTAAAAATTTTAATTCACCGGACGTTTAATTTAATGGAAATTCTTCAGACAGCAAACAAAAAGTTTTATAACGATTGTCTCATGGAATTCCAGATGCCGGCAAACATTTTACAAACTATTCCATTGATTTGCTGCAAATGAATTGTTTTGGTTGTAATGGATTATCTGTGTACACCGGAGTTGAATTAAGGAAAGCCACTGAATTGGCTTGTTTCCCAATCCGTTTTCAACAGAATGAAATGCCTTTAAAAGAAAACAAGAGGAAACTGATCAAATCCGAAGTAGGGCCTGCATTTTCCTTATAGAATTGGCAATGCCAAATGGGTGATCTTTGCAAAGTGTACAATCTTTTGTCACCTATATGGTATTCTATTGCAGACGAAGTATGATCACTTCCTGTAGCAGACGTACCGCAAAACATAGAAATAGAAGTCGATATATTAAATATGGTTTCTTGCTGCCTACGAAACGACCTTAATTCCCGCCCCCCCCCCTTTTACGCCCCCCACCCCCCAGGTTATAAATGCAAGGTTTCATGAAGCTGAACACAGAATAAATTTAACTCAAGGTTAAGGCAAGTTAAGTTAGGATATACTTGGAATCTGGCAGAACGTGTCCAATAATGGTCCTTGAATTCCCGTTTGTACATCATGCGTGCCGCTAGGTCATCCACCAAGCGCAGACGGCCGAGAGGTACATCACGGCTGAGTGGGTGACACAATATTCGATAGTTCCACTGGGAAAACACGGGATTGCCGTCTATTATTTCTTGTATAGCAGTGGGCAGGTAGGAGTAGTTTTCATCATTGCTTTTGCGCCCTGTGTACGCCGTGAAACGTATCTTGTCCTATTGAACGAAAAACAAATTATTTTTCCCCACCATGCACAGTTCTTGTTCTTTACAAGCATGACAAGTCCTTTTGGCAAGTTCAATAAAAGTATTTTAAATAATATACACTGCAGCTTTTCGTTAAAATACTTGTAAATGTTGCTGTCGCCGGTTAGCTATTCACGTAACACATGGAATAGAGTAGGAAGTGACTCTGTACAAAAAGACACATATACAATATATTTCTGTCTAGGAAAGAGATAATGGAAAGAGTCGTGGAATGGAGAAGTGTACAACAAAATCTATCATGTGTAAATCCAAAAAAGGAAAAAGTGTGCAAAAGAAGCCACTTGATATTGGTTGTAGATTATAAGCAACAGGGATCAACCTTAGTTGCATTATCGTCCAGACGGACCGATACCAAAAATATCTTACCTGCAGGTCCATCCAACTCGCAGCGTCCAAGTGATGGCGATCACTGAAAAATGGTTCATCAATTTTGCTCTCGGATTTAGTCCAAGCACCTTCCAGGTAACAGAGTACTGGCTTAAAATATTTTCTGTAGTCCCTTTGCCTATAAACACCTTGCTTGAATGCATCAAACCATTTTCGCATCTCAATGATCTGCAAAGAAAAAACGGCTCTAAAAATAAAGATGAAATCTACATTTTCCTTTTATGAAAATAGCCGTTGCTGCGCAATTAAAGTCTCTTTTATATAATTTGCACAATGCTCCCCGATGTTTTCTTCTTGCTAGCCACTTATATCATTTCCCTAATTTGCCCACGTTTCTTGTAAGATGTAAGACTTTGTGCTATGATGTCTACATGTGGCCTGTGCACACTAAATATCATAGGTAAATGACGCTTGTGCCCTATGTGGGCTCAGTATGCTGACAGATTGCATATGTCTTATCCCAAATACTTCAAAGGCAAACTAGGGCGCAAATAGTATCTTTGCTCTATTTTCTTGTGTTGACTAATGCTAATGAAGCTGTTAAGGAGAGTCCGGGTTTTTTTCAGTTGGGACTTCTTGGTTCCTACGGTAGGTCTAGTGCACAAGTAAAATACAGTGTTCAATCAGATGTAAGTTACAGGCGGCGATAGTTTGTCTGTTTATCAGTGACATGGAGGTCCCAAATGGAACTAAATATTGCAAATAAAACACAGCGTTCTTGTTCCATGTTGCGATGGACGTCGTCAGCATGCATACAATGAATGAAAATGACCATTGAGAAAAAACCTCGCCTTTATTACCTCGAAACACAAACCATATTCTTGGTTCATGTTTCCACATGCGATTGTGACGGCTGTCGCGGTAAGAACAAATTAAGTACAAATAATTAAGACATATTTGGAGAGCCTTAGCGTTGACCGCGCACAAGTTCACAATATATGTATAGGAATGGCACTATACGCCCCCCCCCCCCCCCGGTGAAAAACTTGATATGCCCAGTATAAAAAGCAAGCGGACAGTAGTGTCTGATAGTTCTGTTGAGTTTGGGTGTTTAAAATGGAACTACAGTGGAACACCCCATTAAGACCCTACGTGAGCCGTGTCCATGGCCACTATACTATATAACTTCCACTATTGAGACAGCATTTTGTATAACACAGACTAATTAACTGGAACTTGCCTGTGCTTCAGGAGTCGTTTTTGCAAGTACCGCTGGAGGCACATCTGGGTAAGGAATATTTTCAACGGCATGCCATTGCTTGCTTGTTGTATGAGGCATGCGCAGACCGTAGTCATTGTGGCGCGTGCGGAATTCCACTCCGTTCATAACAGCAATGTACTCGCCCATTCCTTGATAAGTAAAACATTAATATAGTCTCATCGAACAGGTTCACATTGCCTGGAATACCCGCGCTAAAATGTAAGTGTTGTATGTGAAAAATACGATAAATTTATGTCGACCTGTATGGGATTCGAACCCACTACCTTCGGCACATTCGCCTAGCCAATGCTTGTCAACATATTACAGTATAAGATAAGTATAATGAAAGAATGTTTTGCACAAATGTAACATGCAATCTACATTTCAGTTATGTTCACTCACACGCAAACATACATACACACACAGACACACGCACATATATGTATATATATATATATATATGCATTTTTGTATGGGGAAATTTAAACTTAAGGAGCTAGAACACTTTACAACAATACAATTAGAAAATGATAGTTTTCGTGAAATATATGATTGTGTATTCTACGATTGTCATTTGAACCGATAACAACAATATAGCTTATGAAAGTAGACATATTCATGAATGTTTACCCATTAACATATCTTCTGTAACTGCACAGTCATTAAATTTTAATTTGTTTTTAAATTTCAACTAAATTTACCATATTTTGGGAATTGACAAAAATGAGCTCAGGTACATTTTCACAAAAGCATTTGGTTTTGATCCAAATTGACATACCACATTGTTGGCTATCAAAACGTATCTCAAATTTTCCATCAAGTGCTTAGTTAAGATGTAAAAAGCTTTTAGAAAATTTATTTATATTTCTTACATATTTCAATGAGATTTCAATTATCTTTATAATTATCTTTAATAATTTAACTAGGTTTATTTTTAAAAAAATTGTGATACGTTTTTTTTTTCCAAAACAAGAACCAGACCAAATTATATGATGTAAGCTAACTTGTATGTTAATTTTAAACATTTTATTTTTTATTTTACGTAAATGTTGCAATTTTTACTTAAAATTAAATTTAAATAACTGAAATTGTTAAAACTAAAATCCCATAGTAAATTTACATTGAGACAAATAATTTCTTTCATAAAGTATACACTCTTGATAGTCTTGCATGAAGAACAAATGGAATAATTATATCTCTACAAGAAAGTCACAAAGTGTTCTAGCCCCTTGATTACAGTATTTAACATATTTTTATTTTCAAAAATCAAAATAAGGAAGAAGGGCAGAGCCCTATGTTAATCCTTTTTGTGCGAAAATGAAGAAATGAAGGAATAACAGGGCAAAACGTAGATACCCATCGCGCTGCTGCTCGTCGAGGTCATACCGGACTCGACGAGCGGCGGCAATGCACACACGACAAAAACAAGAGGTGCACATATCGCAAGTACAAGTACATCGTTTGTCCGTGTGTGTGTGTGTGTGTGTGTGTGTGTGTGTGTGTGTGTGTGTGTGTGTAACTTAAAAAGTTTTTCACTTAGGGCGTTCATATTGCACATGCTTATAGACCTGGTTATGGGTTCGAGAAAGTTTCAAGAAGATTGACCTTGACCCCTTTTCCAAGGTCACAGAGCTATTTTTTTGTGAATTTGGGTTTCACGCGATAACTTAAAAAGTTTTTGACATAGGCCTTTGAAATTGCAGGTGCTATGAGTCTTATATAATGAGGTCAAGTTTAGATATGCTTTAATTCCTAAGGTCACAGAGCGATTTTAGTGAATTTGCAGTTTTCATGCAATAACTCAAAAAGTCTATCACTTACAACCTAAATAAGGTCTCGGACGAGTTCGAACATAGGTGACCTTGATCTAATTCCCACGGTCGCAGCACCATTTTAGTAAATTTGGTTTTCACGCAATAACTTCAAGAGTTTACGGCACAGGCCTGTCAAATTGTAGAGTCCTACATAAGGTGACGAGATCAAAGATGGGTGACATTGACCCAAAACCCAAGGAGCCTTTTAATGAATGTAGTTTTCACTAGATAACGTAAAAAGTGTTTTGCATGGGGCTTTCATATGGTACCTGCTCAAAGTCCTGAATAAGGTCCTAGACTAGTTTTAAGATGGGTGATTTCGACCAAATTCCTAAGGTCACAGCAATTTTTGTCAATTTGGTTCTCACGCCATAACTTGAAGTATTTTGTGCATAGGGATGTTATATTGCACAGCATCATAGTCCTGCATTAGGTCTCGGATGAGTTCGAAGATGAATGACCTTCACCTAAATCCCAAGGTCCCAGAGCCACCTTCGTGAACGTGGTTTCCACCCGATAATTTGAAAAGTTTTTCACAGAGCCATTTGAGTGAAATTGGTTTTCACATGAAAGCTTAAAAAGTTTTTGACATAGGCATGTCAAAGTGCTGGTGAGTACAGTCCTATATAAGGTCTCGGATGAGTTAGAAGATGGGTGACCTTGACCTAATTCCCAAGGTCATAGAGCCATTTTAGTGAATTTGGTTTTCATTAATTAACTTGAAAGTGTTTTGGGTTTTTTGTTTGGTTTTTTGTTTTTTGTTTTTTGTTTTTTGTTTTTTTTGTTTTTTGTTTTTTTTTTCTTTTTGCAGGGGGCTTTCATACTGCACATGCTTACAGTCCTGAGTAAGGTCTCGGAGGAGTTAGAATATGGGGGATCTTGACCCAATTCCAAACGTCCCAGGGTCATTTTTCTGAATTTTGTTATCACACGACAAGTTGAAAAGTGTTTACACAGGCCTTTCTTATTGGACATGCTTTTAATCCCACATAAGGTCTGAGACAACTTCGAAGGCCCAAATCCCAAGGTCACAAAGAGGGGGGGGCATAGATCTAGCAACCACATATTTAGTTTTACTTACAGTTGCTTATTCAGGAACAGGATTTCATACACCAGGAGAAATATTAAGCTTCTAACTGCCAAAATTCATTTTCCTTCTAAATAAATCATATTTGACATAAGAAGCACAATATTAAGAAAGTGAGGGTAAATGAAGGTAAAATAAAACTATTCTCAGAGGTTGATATAGACTGTAATATTTGTATTTGTGTCTCTTTGCCCAGAACCACTTCCTAGTAGTCAATATCCTATTCCGCAGTTCGAACTCTTTACTCTCCATAAGCTAACCTGTCCCTGTCTAACCTATATACATATGGAATTACTATTGTCTATATTGCACACGTTCCTCTGTAAAATTTTGACATAGGCTTTTGCATATAAGTAAATGTCGAAGGGCATATGTTTCCCATACGTAACCGGAATAGAAGATAGATAGAAAGATCGATAGATAGACAGACAGATCGACACACAGACAGATTGGCAGACTGACCAACATACAGACGGATGGATGGTTAGATGTTGGCATTCATTGACAACAGCTAAAAGCATTAACACATGGAACCTAGTGAAGGGCATATTAATACTGCATGCTGCAGTTGGCTAGTCGCCAAAGGCCACGCGAGGATTCTGTATTAAACTCATTCAAATGTGTTTGTGAGGTGGAAGTAGCATAAAGCTGTCATATTCCTATGAAATATAAATATGGTCAACTCACCTACAGTGCGTATGTTGTTTGCGTGGTCGTGGACGGCCATGAGTCGCTGTCCGGTATGGCTGGAGCCATAGTATGGTTTAGTCCCTGTCACGGAACCACGAACTTGCTTCACTCCCGAACCACCATCTGACCTGTTGTAGAAAACTGAATGGGTTTATTGGAATTGTACGACGTGCAAAAACTCATAAACACCTCTCACCAATATATTTTTGTAGCATTGAAAATAAGGAAATTGCGAATTAGTTGTAGAGTTCTCAATATTTGCCCTCCCCCGCCGTACTCTTCTCTCTCTCTCTCTCTCTCTCTCTCTCTCTCTCTCTCTCTCTCTCTCTCTCTCTCTCTCTCTCTCTCTCTCTCTCTCTCTCTCTCCCACACACACACATACTGAGACTTTCTTTACGTTCCCAAATAGAATGTTACATTACACCCAAGAACGTTAGGTGGAAAAGGACAAGGAGATATTTTGTCATTCAAGTCTCGATGGTATGTCAGCTACCCTGTACAAAGTTATAACATATTATTACTAATAATGACACCATGGATAAATATATTCATAGTACGTATGTGTAAAAGGTAGATATATGACAACAGGAAGACATTGAATTGATAACTGGTAAGTTTCTGTAACAGGGAAAATCACTCTCACGGTTACAAGACTTTCGTAAAATGTATTTGAGAGGAGGAAAACAGTCTCTTGATGTATTTCAGATACACTACGAATTCAAAATAAGAATGATACACTAGATGAACAAGCAATGAATATTTTGAAAATAAGAATGACACCTTGGATAACTTAGCAATATACACTTTAAAAATTGTGGACTTGTCCAATGAGAAATTTTAAATCACGTTGACCAATGAAGTATTATAATTTGCAGTATTAAAGTTAATCCAATTTGCGGTCAATGGCCTTTTACCCTTTCCCTTTAAATCGATAAAAAGCACCCTAAGATAAATTATCGGCTCTTCTAATGCTTTGACCTAAAATACGTGTCAATAAGTCACATATTTGCTTAGAATTTCAGATAAGAAATAATGGCATGATGATATCCTTGCCCCCGACAGGACAATAGCTTCCCTTCGCACATATACATATGCACATATGTACTAACGACGAATTACTGGTAACAAAATTGACCGTAAACTAGTTGTTTGACACTTCACCTTATCCTTTCCTCCACAAACAGCTGCTGCAGCATCATCTGGCGAGTCATCGTCTGCAAAGACTTTTTCGATTCAGTCATCTTGGTGTTCAGTTGTTGTATCATTCTTTCCAGATTGCCAACCTGTTTGGTCAAGTCATTTAGGTTGGGAGCTGCCCATGATTGGGTCGCCAGGCCTACCGCGGCCAACGCAAGAATCCACACCCTCTGAATGGCATTCATCCAAAATAAGGTTTCATTTTATGATGTCACATTTAAAGTGATACGTAAATAAGAATTTAATTTTTTTTTTAAATTTTCTTCGAACAAGCGTATCAGTCAGCTGTACTGAGAGGAGATACTCCAAATGCTTTTTTGAAGCTGATACTGTAGGATATACTTGTATTGTTGCAAACATTTTATCAAGTATTTATTTTAAAAAGCGCATCATGGAACGTTTTTAAATCTACATGAAGCTTTAACATTTTCTGTTACTTGCTGAATAAACATTGAGATTTGTGACAAAATATGAAATGGTATACATCCATATAAATATGGAAATAATGTTTTCCAGATGTAGGAAAATTATTAATTTATTTTGCTGAGTTAATGAAAATCTATAGGATGTTAAAATTCATCAATTATTTTCTGTATCTGTGTTGGTTTGGGGATTATTACAATTTGAAATCGAATATCTTACAATTTAGGACACTTTCAAATTTGAGAGTCTCAATTTGGACAACTATCCTAGCATAAAAAATGTTGACACTTTTTTTTTAATTCTTTTGGTGCACGTTCACTCTGTGACAACAATCAGAATTTTGTTAAGCAAGTAAAATGTTATTTCAACATTTGCAAAGGCATGTGAAATATCATTTCTTTGTCACAAATATGCATGTTTATTCAACAAGAAGCTCACAATGTTTAAATTTTATTAAGATTTAAATATTTGGATAATGCACTTTGAAAAATATACTTTAAATATTTGCCTTATATCTAAAGTTCTGTTGCACATAATGCACTGCGTAAGTGCAAAGAATGTAAGGATTGTCATTCTGGGTGTATCTTGCCAATAATGCACATTGTACGGAGGCGTAAGAGTTAACTTTGGTTATCATTGGTGCATCTCACGTCCATAACGCACTGTGTTAGCAGATGTGTGAGTTACGTTTGGTTATGTTTAAACTGAAATCTGCTACATAGAGCAGTGTCTCTTAGTTGAGGTAGACAATATTATCCTTTTTAATTGACTATGTGATGAATTAATCGAACTTTGAAACAACGATACATATGGAAATAGAGATCCAAATGAATCTTTTCTTTAGGTCATTTTTATCTAAATAACACACCTACATAGACTAGCTTCTTATGTGTGAAAAAGCAGGTTCTGTCTCTGTCACGAAATATATGGTGGGATATTTCCAAATGTATTATTGCACCGGTACCGGCAGCTTTTTGAAAAGTGACTTGCTTTCTTAAAAGCTTTCTTTGCTTAAATGCGTCAAGGAAATACTATGTATACAGTATAGGACAATCTATAACCAATCCTTAGGCACACAGTGCAGTGATGTATGAAAATGTAAAGAGGCAAGGTAAAAACCCAAATGTTTTTCCCTTCAGCGGGAAGATTCAGTGGCAAGCGCTTACCATGCAAAGCTGTTTCACGGGAAAATATACACTTTAACGAGTCGGAAGACAGTCTGCATATTTCAATGATCTAAATGTGGTCCCTTGTCGTCACATTAGTTTACCACTTCTTTGATTGTTAATGATTGCTATGCTAGGCGTTCCGTTCATATATTAAGTTATGTGTTTTAGACGGAAGGGGTTGGTGCCCATGCAGCCCCAGACCATGCAGTGTCTGCAAGTCGGGACATCACACGAAATCATGCAATACCAAAATACTGATCACTCTATTCTTGTATTTTGGGCGTAAGAGGGGTTTTCTTTGCTGGGGGACCAGGTATTTTATTTATCGTACTTACATACTGGGACTGCCACCCTCTCACTCGCAGTCTTTCTATTGTAACAATATTTATTTTCTCTGGATTACCTTGTGCCAAACAGTGTGTAAACATAGAGGCTGCGCAGACATGGTGAACACATATGTATATGTATGTATGTAATGTATGTATGTATGTATATATATATATGTATGTATATATATACATATATATATATATATATATATATATATATATATATATATATATATATATATATATATATATATATATATATATATATATATATGTATATGTATATATGTATAGGCACTCAGGACGATACAAGTAATACCGAAAACGAAATAATTTGGAACCTTGCCCCGTGAAAAGGTGTGTTTTTTCAGTTTTGACTTGAATATTTGAAGGATCTTTTGTGTAAGAAGGACGCTGGTTCCACAAACATATTTGAATCGGGAAGGAAAAGTTTGCCTAGACACTGACATCTACATTTTATCTGAAGTATATTTGCAAAACATTTGACAGTGCGTATGGCGACACAATCGATTGTGTGAGGGATTAAGCTGGTTAGGTGCAGTGTTGCTATTCATAATGTATTTTATTTGAAAACAAAACAAAACAACCAAAAAAAAAAACCAAAAAACAAAAACAAACAAACAAAAAACAAGTTGAATGTTTTTTCGCCTGATGGTAAATGTCTGCCAACCCAGTTTCCCGTGGCAGATTAACATGCAATTTGTGACACAAGGCACGAGTGCCAATTTTTCAGCTTAAACGGGATCAATTATTCAGGTCGCATGGACTACTATTTTAGAATACTATAAGGCAAGCAATAGGCCTACTGTCTTGTCACCATTTCCTGTGCTGGCTCAAAAGTATTGAGATAACTTGGGAATTTATCATGTTAGAATGCACTTCTTTTCTGGACCGCCCAAACATGGAACAGACTAGGGCATTGCCACTGCCAACAACAGTTCCATTCATTAACAAGTGGACGGACTTATCCCACATTCACAAAACAAGCAAAACATGATGTGTCCTGGGTTTTTTTAATTCTAGCTACTCTTAAGAGAGCATAATAAATTTATGAGTACCATTATTTTGATTTAGAAAAATAAAATTTTCACTTCAGACAATAACAGCACACCTACCCTCAAATATATTTATTTTGTAAGCCTACATAACATTGTTTACCTGGTGCCCCAACTTTTCCTAATGAATACAGGGTCAGATTAATATCAGGTGAAATGCTAACCATAATATAGTATGGTAATAACAATGGAAAATGATGCTTATACTTACCATGGCGGAGCTGTATGTATTACACAAGGTATGTCTGCCTCCATTAAAAAGAAGCCATGTGATAAGATAATATGTCATAGTCATGTCACAATCTCAGATAGTGGATAATACAGGTAACAGATCGGAAGTTTTCTGCTCACGTGTGTCTTCTTTTTAACCCGCTTAGCAGACGCTCGTTCACTCATTTTGAAATCATGGACTGTTCTTTCGTATTTCAATTTAATAAAATATTTTAAAGGCGTATACGCCCGTCAATATACTAGCAAACTGGATGTTTATGTGTCTATATTTACTGCTTTCGTTTTAAAGAGATGAACTACAAATTTGCGACACCATTATGTATTCAATTTCATCTGCAGCCAACGCGATCGTTTATTTGTTTTTAATTCCTGATATAGGTTGCTTGTTCGAAACCCAGCCGTCCCGTCGTGTGGTCACATAACAAATATTTTAGTCTGTATGTATTATCAAATACGTTTAGTTTCATTGTCAATGACGGAAAGGGTTCACATGCCTCGTCGTGTAACTAGTTGATAAAAAGTAATCTTTAGCCGTTCGTAATAGGTGGATAATGGACATATAGAGAACTTTGGAGGCAATGTTTGTTTAATTCGCTGAATTTCTACCGCTAAGCGCTACCCAACGACAAAAATCACTAATTCTAGCAATAAATACAAAATTACTTTTGATGTGTTGTAGCCCAGTAATGATTTTATTGCTCAGCTGCCATGTGAACAAAAAGTATGCTATTCATTAGATTTTAGCAGAATGTGGAAAATATTGGGCTTTTACACCCAATTTTAAACAACAATGAAAACATTTTTTTTTTTTTTTTCGGTGGTATGATTTCATGATGGGCGATTACGGAAGCCTTCTTTTCTGCCCGTATCGGGTATCGGGTGATTTTTCAATCCGTTACCGGATACTGCAAAGAAGACCCGATAACACCCGATACCCGATATCAGTATTGGGCCACCCTTACTTAAGACAGCGCTACCAAAATTATTTTGAAAGCTCATAATTACGAGGCTCTCCTTGTAATAATGAGTTTTTAGAACTCGTAATTGCAGTTTTATCTCGTGATTGCAATTTTGTTCTTGTCATGACGACTTTTAAAATTTTATCTATTCACAAGTCTCATTTGTATAATTGTGTTTAAGCCTCTATGTGTAGAAAGATTGCCATACACGTATGTTATTTGTACTGTGATGTTATCAATAAAGGCTACTTGTAGGGTTTTTTATTCAGTTTAAAACTTTTCACCTTTTTTCTTGTATTTATTTTAAAATAACACATTTTTCACAAGATACTTTACATGAACGTAGGCCTAATTTTTATGTATGCTGGCACTGTTAGGTATGGGCCGTAGCCTATTTTCCAGGCACACTACGGGCGTTGGTACATCTATATCTGTATATATTGTTTTCGGAATATTGAACCCAGGAACAATGAAACTTTGGGACACTGGACTGTCGGAATATTGGACCTTCGGAATACTGACCCTTCGGAACGATGAACATTCGGAACTAAGAGCCTTCGGAACATTGGATCTCCGGAAAACCGATCCGTCGCCGTCAAATATTTAGCCAAGTGCAATTATAATCGCACACTGCTGTACTTTCTCTGCTATTGTATGCTTCTTGACTGAGATTACCCCTTTCATTTATAATCACACAGTGTTCGCAAACAGAGGAACAGCAAACACCAAGGTCATCCTGGTGGGGGGCAGCACTGACACACACATGAACGCAAGAGGAGTGTGCTTCGTGGACATTGCACTTTCCTTGGCTGGAACTTCACTGGAACTGAAAAGTGACACTTGGTATTTGTTGGAATTTAGGAATGTCACCGTGTTTATAATCTTTTGACCCTAGTGCGGTGCTCATGTCACGGACTGTATATATGTGATCTAAAAACAATTACTTTGAAACTAATTCCAACAGCAAGAAAACCAATTGTTCTAAATGTTTGATTAAATTTTGTTCCTTCCTTTAGACGAGATCTATTACACGATGCACATTTAAAGCATAAGTGCGGTTAAAATGTATTTTCCTAAGCCCCTATATCGTTAAAAAGTATCTTTTGAAATACACCAAAATAAAAAATCTATCAAATTATAAACTTTGATTTCACTTTCCATTCAAATTTGTTGCTTCATTGGATTGTCCGTACACATACTTGTAACAGGTTTGTCATGTTGAAAAATGGAGATTTAATTAAAAGGACCAAGAGTTTGATTTGAAATATGAAAAACATTTTCAATTAAATTAAATTATACTATTATCACTCAGAATTAGGAAACTGTGATTTAAATGACTAGCTATTGCTGAACCACATTAAAAAAATAATAATAACATGTATTAAAGAGGTACCAGCTTGTTCTTTCTTTTCTTTCTTTCTTTCTCTTTCTATCTTTCTTTCCTTTCTTTCTTTCTTTCTTTCTTTCTTTCTTTCTTTTTTCCCTCCCTCTCTCCGTTTCTATCTTTCCTTCTCCGTTCAGATATTATAGGCCTAGGCTTAGGGTATTTGTTTGTATTGAACAGATTTCTTCCATAGGCAACACTGGAATATCTTTGGTATAAATTCAGAGATTCCTTGAAATAAAAACTTGTACAACTGTAGTCAATTTCTCTCAAATAGGCTCATTTCTTAAACATCGTTTCCTGTTCAGCACTGCAGACCAGATAAGACAGGTCAATGATGGCGTAATGAATATGTGCAAAGTGAGGTGAGTTTTTTTCCAGTTTTTGGATTTAAATTTGTTGGGTGTCTAAATCACAACTAAAAACCGCGCTTTCTCTATTCAAAGGGAACACTTAATGCTTATTTACCTCTGTAAATGATCATGTGTGACTTTGTAGAATTGATGCTGTCTCTAAGACTATTGCCTACTTGTTCATTTACTTGTTACACAATTCAATTTTAATGAACTTCAATTGTATTGCATATAAAAGGTTGATACTTTTTGTTTACACAGTCTCTGCGATTTCATTTTGGAATATTCTCATTTATACAGTATGTATTGGCCGTGTGCCCCTAAATCCTGGTCCGAAAGAAAAGCTATGTGATCTTTCATTTTGTTATTCGAATATACGATGTCTCTCTAATGACAAAATGAGTTCGCTGATTTTGGACCTCTCACCTGAATTCGACATTATTTTTTATCTGAAATATATCTCTCTCCCAACTCTTTTGATGAAAATTTTCGTATTTCAGGCTTCTTTTTATGTGATTCGGCGCGATCAAGCAAATGTAGTTGGTGGAGGAGCGGCTCTCTTTGTTGCAAGACTTTCCCGGTATCGAGACGTCATGATTTAGAAATGGCTTTCTCTGCTATTGTATGCTTCTTGACTGAGATTACCCCTTTCATTTATAATCACACAGTGTTCGCAAACAGAGGAACAGCAAACACCAAGGTCATCCTGGTGTGGGGGGGGGGGGGCAGCACTGACACTGACGTCATGATTTAGAAATGGCTGATATTGAACTTTTATGGTGTGAAATTAAACCTCAATACAAAAAAAATTCTCTTCGGGGTTGTATATAGACTATCCAAATCACCGGTTTCTTTTGGGGGTAAACTTCAAGAGAGCATTGATTTAGCAAAAAATACGGGCATCCAAAACATTATTTTAACAGGTGATTTATATTCTGTTTTCTTACGCAGTCGGGTTGTAAACTTCAGCATTTCCCTCACACAAATCTCTTAACTTTACATGTTAATGAGCACACTCGCGTTATGATACTTCCAAAACATGTTTGGACCAAATAATTTTCAAACATGCCGAACTTTCTTCATGATATTCGCATTCTTCCTCCTATTTCTAATTGGGACCACTTTGTCTTATGTGAAAACTTAAAGTTTCGACTTGAAAAAGAACCAGTATATGAGCACCATATACGGGAATATGACAAAGCTGATTTTGGTGTGTTTAGAAATCACCTTGGGTAAATTGGAACCTCTGTTGGACATCAGATGACTTTGAATTGTGCTGCAATTCCAGGCCCGATCTGTTTTCACCCTTGGCGCTTTTTGCCGAGAAATGCCGAGGAAATTTGTACAAAAATCCTTTTCTTGGCATCTGTCGGCATCTCTCTGCAATTGCGCCGAGAAACACCGAGAGAATCAATCACCCTCCTATTATCTTTCAGGGCCATGCTTTTCAAAGTGCTTACCAACACAGGCACCCTGGTATCACATCTGCGTTCCGATTAACGTGGTCTGACTATGTTAACTTTGCTGGTAAATCCAGTAAACTGGATGACATTATAAGGGGTATAAAATTCACTCTTGATCGACATATATATATATATATATATATATATATATATATATATATATATATATATATATATATATATATATATATATATATATATATATATATATATATATATATATATATATCTTTTACTAGACCAATTCTAGAATATGGTAGCCATGTTTGGAGTGGATGCACTGTATCTGACGAAGAGACATAAGAAAATGTTCAATTAAATGTAGTTCGTGTTGTTTCCGGGGCAATGTATGGCTCGACATCTGGAAAACTATATAAGGAGCTTGGATGGCAAACTTTGAGATCTTTCTAAATTAACTTTAATGTGTGAGCTGGTAAAAAAACTCGTCCCTGAAAATTTATGTTCTATTGTTCCCACGGCTCTGAATACATGTACTTAAACTACACGTTAACGTTTAGACCTACCTCGCTTCGAGGCCCGGACTGAACCCTTTTGATAAATCCTTTTTCGCTGCTGTTCTTAAATTATGGAATAAATTACCTGTCGATATGCGTCAGTCTGGATCATTTCAAGCTTTTAAATCTAGGATATGGCAACCAGTAAATCGAAGTATAGAATTCCCGGAGTTGTACAATTTTAGTAACATATTTTTATCCGTTCAGCACACTGGTTTACGTTTGGGAGCCAGTAAATTAAATTCTTTTTAATACAAGATTAGTGTCATAAGACACACCTCAGTGCTCCTGTGGTTCAGCTGTTGAAGATACATGGCATTTATTCTTTGCTCGCCCCTCATTTTTTGTACCATGATCAAAATTATATTCCATTGTTTCTCCTCTCGCCCCATTCACTTTAAAAGCAGTATTGTACGGCTCTCATGAATGTTCTTTGCTAGAAAATGAGCAAATTTTCTCAGCAATTCATGAAAATATCTTGGCTACTAGTCGATTAAAACCAACAGGCATCGGTTAAACAAAACCATTGCTGTTTGAGCTCATGCTTTAATGTAAATGAGAGCAGCAAATGAGAGTGTTCTTACGTTTGTTTTGAGCCCTTCTATCTATCCTTATCTTGTGATTGTTATCTTCAAACGTGTTTTGGTCTTGTTTTGTTGTGTCCTGTCTGTGTCTTTTCTTCGCAGATAAGCATTTGCAGTCATTAGTGCGTAACACTGAAAGTAGACGCTGTATCCGTTACATTTAAGTCCATTAAATCCACATTTAATGGACCTATATCTACACCTTTGTGGTATGCGAGCAGTTTAGAGACTTCTTGTTTAAAGTACGGGAATCCTGCTGAATTGCTTCATTACGGTATGAAGAGTAAGAACTGCTGCTTGTCTTTGCAGAAAGTCCAAAAAGGTGTTTTGAGAGAGTGAACTGTTTATTTACTGAACTGCAGATCTCCCATGAAGTTCCGAAAACATTTACAAGGCTGAGTTCCACGTTCTGTTGATCTTTTTGTCACGAAGGTCAACGGTAACTCCGTTCCCACGTGGGGCCACGCCACCGAACGGTCTCCATCATCCTAAAAATTACATAACTGGCCCTTACGTTGTTTCATTTACGTTACACGTTATATGGCTTCCTAGAGTATTTGCTGCCTTGAAAAAGATATTGATACCTTTCCTCCGGTGCAAAACTCCGAACGTTTCATCTCAAATCAGTAGATACTAGGCAATTAAAACCTATTATTGTTTTTTCAAAGGCTTTGTTTCCAGACATTATGTTTTGTTCTACACCTATGTGGTCAGTTGAGATAGGCTGTGTTCTTGATTGGACGGCATGTTATGACATCAAAACGTGACGTATTAGTTTACTGCCCCCGCTTTCTGTTTGGCCTGTGAGACTTGCATTGTTCCGTGCTCCTTCTCTTTTGCCACAAGAGCTCAGGTAGGTTGTAACTGCCATTCCCGTTTGTTCACGATTAGGTATTACCTCAGCATTTATTGCGAATGATGGAATTTATTTGGCGTTAGCTATGTTTTCGGTCTTCGAGGACTGCAACAACCAATATGAACTTACAAGTTTTTTTGTTTTTGTTTTGTGTGTTTTTTTTTTCGTTTATAGGAACACTATTTTTGACCCCCTGCAGAATAGTGTACTGGGGAAATCCCTCATTATTCCTTATATTGCTCGTACCGTTTTTGACAATAACAGTTTCATCTTACTGATTTAAATAGAAATAATAGATACACTAACTGAAAAGTTATGGACAGTTGGCTGTGAATGACTGCAGCTGCTCATGTCTGACACCTTGCTTTTGAACTTCTTATCCGTGGCTGGTCGTGTAATGAGGCCGGAACGAGGTAGCTGGATAAATGTTGTGTAATAAAAGTGTGGCTAAATGCAGTTTGTCAGTTCCGATAGATAATGGTTTATCAATGATGGAATATATGTTACATAATTGAAGCATATGACCATTGGGAAGTAAGAACAGCTATGCATGCCTCTCCGTATTTGTATTTATGTGTATAATAGCCAACATGGCAATCCCTTTGTCCATATCTTGGGCAAATATGCTGCAACAATTCTTTTCCCAATTCTGAAAAAAAATCGCTATTTACTTCATAAGCGACTTTTTCTACGATTCACTTCGCATATTCCATGTCCGAAATCAAAAGGTCGAGGAAAGCCGTTGCCCGAAGAAATAATTACAGACAATGATGTCCTCGCAAAGTGCTCTAAGATTTCAGTTTAATTGAACGAGTACAAAACAGAAAAATGGACATCCTGGCGACATTTAAAATATTCACTACAGCCATTCATTTACATTTTGTTGATTATATTGCAATGAACAGGTTCTGATAAACCTCCCATGAATGAAAAGAATAGTCCCTTTAAGCAACAGGAATAGTGAATATGTATACATTTATATCTTCCTTCGATAATGCACGCATTTGTGTGCTTCCTTTTCTCCGAGCTGCCGCAACTTTTCTGCATCATATATAAAGATAGATAGATAGATAGATAGATAGATAGATAGATAGATAGATAGATAGATAGATAGATAGATAGATAGATAGATAGATAGATAGATAGATAGATAGATAGAGAGAGAGAGAGAGAGAGTATAAAAATGCGATATTTTACATGTTTATTTCCGTCGTGAAAATCTATACAAAGAAAAGATAAACGCTCCATAGCGTGCTTTGCTGGCAATATGAAATATACGTGTATCATATAACTGAACTTATTCACTTTGCTCACTAGTTGTGCTATAAAGCGTCCAGTGTTGGTTCATATAGCAGTATATATAAGTACACCTTGATGCCATGCCTGGATGAAGGGCAACTTCGCTTTTGCCAGAACTAAGCGGATTTGTACCAAGTCATGGCGTGTGATTCTGTTTCTCCCGGTGGAGACATGTGCAGTATAAAATAAGGTCAACATTCCTCAAACCCAGAATGAGTTCGTTTGGGAAAGAAACTAAAACTTCTGTTTTCTGGGTTTCGTGTTACGTTTATGAATCTCGTGAAATACACAAAGTGGAAATATGAAAGCCGAAGAAACGTTTTCATCTGCATCATGTGACTAAATAGCGACACGACAAATAAGTTGTGTGAAGCTAAATTACCATACGTATTCGCACGTCAGGCTGAAAATGACTCCAGAGCTAAATTAACAGAGTTAAATCTGCAATTCAGTGACTGTAGTTCGGGCAATACCTCGCTGAACCGACTATCATTGTGGGTATTAAATGTTTGATTCTATAAGTCATGTGAACAAGCAGTTTAGCACCAGAGCTGTCAGTGACTAAACAGTAACATTTGTAACGGGACCGTCTCATTCTTTAGATAATTAAGGTTTTGTCGAGATTGCTGTAATGATGTATTATGAGTGAAAACCATCATGCTGTAAAATGGACAAAAAAAGGTGGCCGTCTGAGATCCACTGCGTGACAGCAGAGCTACACGGTGACATTCTGGGCCTCCTTTCGCGGAGCCAATCTGTGGCAAAACTGCCCTCTGGTGGATAGTTGGAGAGTGTTGTTGCATTTATTGCACGTCCTTTCCTTGATGACACTGTTCACTGCAGAGAAACGTGTAATGTCAAAAACATAATAGAATAGACAGAATGAATAGGGTAAAAAGGTCGACCACATACTGACATGTACCAGTGTGGACATTATGGAATTGCCTATTGGGGACACTCTTCGACATCATCAAAACATTATGAAACTCTACATTGTTGGTTTGGGGGAACATTTGGTTTCCATGGTACTTTTCTGAAATTATTTGTTTTCTAATCTGGATTATGGTTATATCGTATTTAGTTCTCTTCCTTGAGGTCTGAGAAATCCCTTTTTGTAACACACATGCTACATAATTATATTTTGAATGATATGCTTATCATGACGGAGCGTGCATTGACGGGTATGAACAATTCAGCCAGACCTGGCGCCTCCGCTCTGCCACCAAAACTACTACATACTAGTAAAGTCTCTTATGCGATTAAAATCCACCTTAAACCTTCATATAAAGTGTCGGACACTTGAATCCCCTGAATATACCCACAAACCGCACCAACCGTTTAAAGTATTCAAAAAAGGATTTGCATTGTGTGTCATGCTATGTCCTTTGGCGGCGGCTCTGTTGGTCATGAATTCAACTTGAGCTTATTTGTACAAGTAACATTGTCCCGCTATGTGCTGTCACTCTAGCGTTCATAACCAAAGGATAGGTGCCTGTTGTGAGAATCAAAACCAGAGACAGCCAATATAGTGACTCCACGACGACTAATCAGACACGATTGTTAATGAATTGCTAACACATGTCGGCTTAGGTCCTTACCTCAGACAGGATATTACAAAATGATATAATTCTGCAATTGGAGTCGATGGATTAAAAGGGTGGCTCATCTTTATGCTGGATATTTTTAAAGTGCAAATAGAAAAATCATATTGTTAAACTAATACTCTCCTATACTGTATACTTTTGCTTGCATTTTTACTTTGGAACTGAATCTCGGATAAAACCATTAAACAAAAAGCGAAAGAAGTAGACTAACAGCTTTATTAAAAGTCATAAAAGTGAAGTATCTTTGCATGTTTGTTTATGAATATGCATTGTTTAAACCAATATTTAAGGCTACCTCTTGTTATCGACATTTTAGAATCAATAGTGATTTTACCAACACACACACAACAATTTAGGGAAAAACCATCTTAAGCAGCTTCTGTTGACTTTAATTTAGTTAATTGTAAGATATACTTCTTTCGATGTCGATTTACCTCATGCTACATGTTATGACAATCTCTTGCCTCGTGGCGACATGGGTTATGATAAAATTTCCAGTGAAAATGCCCATGCAGGTGACGGTTTCCCGTCAAACTCAGAACAAGGATCGCATATTTTATTGTTACCACACACCTGACGAAGCTAATCGATATGAGGCAGTGCAACTTATCTATACCGAAGCCCTGTTTTAAGTTAACTGACCAATAAATATGTGTCAGTCGTAAAAATGCTGACGCTGTATATTGTTTCGCGTCTTGCGTTTATGGTCCCCTTAAAGTGAAAGTCAATTTTGCCCATGAATGCACCTGTGTATGCCTAACCGAACGGCGTAAATGGTTGTATGGACGATGTTCCCTTTAAAAAAAACTAGTTTTCATGAGTTATGTAACACACCGTTAAGCCTGGGTGTGGTACAGTGAAATTTCCAGGCAACAATCTGTATTGTCAGCAAAGGGAAGCACTCAATCACCTTGTCCTGTTGATATACGCTCTGCCAGAAAGACCACCTTTAACCACTCTTGTTAGATTCCAAACACGTCAAAGCAAGCTCTTTGTTTCCAATGTTCCCTCCAAGACCCTACGTTTTGTCAGATATTGCTGATGGCATTTAGCCCCCGCACCCACTGCCACCTCCACCCCTACCCCCACAAAATACACCAAAAACCCATACAAATTTCATGGTAAGTAAATATAATATGACGAGGTTTTTATATCCAATAAATGCGATTTCCCCAACTGTTCTTGATAAAATCATGCAGTTCCTCAGCTCACGTCCCCCCCCCCCCCCCATTTTGTTAGTTATCTAGTTTGGTTGGGGCTTCTGACGTTTCTGTAGGCCTACCCCTAGAGCAGCATATCCGCCATACATTTAGGTGGTGCCTCCTGACTTGCAGATCCCTAGATCTCCCCTGATTTCCATTACGCTAAAGTCTGACCTAAATGCCCTACACTTAGACAATCCCAGTTATATACTGTCGAAAATTTTAGGTGATGGGGGTGGGGGTGGGGTGGGGTGGGGAAGGTGGAGAGGAAGTCCCTCATGCAATTCAAGGAACATAAAAAGCATAAGCTCGGAAAATAGGTAGAACTACTTTAATCATTACAATTTTTCTGTGCAAAATAGGATTTCAATGGGCTTCAACACATTTTCCACTGAACAGTCATATCTTTTCCTCAATACATTCAAGTTGAATGAGCTAAATGCCCTACACTTAGACAATCCCAGTTATATACTGTCGAAAAGTTTAGGTGATGGGGGTGGGGTGGGGTGGGTGGAGAGGAAGTCCCTCATGCAATTCAAGGAACATAAAAAGCATAAGTTCGGATAATACGTAGAACTACTTTAATCATTACAATTTTTCTGTGCAAAATAAGATTTCAATGGGCATCAACACATTTTCCACTGAACAGTCATATCTTTTCTTCAATACATTCAAGTTGAATGAGCCAGGATATACACAGGTTGAGTACCCAGACATTTGTACTTGTTGAAACTTTTTTATTGACATCTGCATTTAACAGGCCATAGTGGTGCAAAGGGGTGGTGGTGGTGGAGAACAATGGTCAATTTTTTGTCTGTTTTGTGCAATCTTGCTATAATTTTTTGGGAAAATCATCATTTTTAAAGTACTCATGGGGGGGAGGGGGATCATAAAATTTAGTACCCTAAGTACTAATTCAAAAATGATGATAATGATGAACTATCCCTAAGGTAATTAACAGAAATAAGGATAATCGACAGCTCTCCTATAGGCGGGCGAGCGAGGTCTTGAAAACGAGGCCTGCTGAATGCTACAGAGGCATCCCTAAGGCATCCTTAGTACGCATCAATAACGCTTTTTGTTGCAATATTGAGTAACATGCAGTGAATGAATTTACGTTCGCCTGGTATTTAATTGTGTGGTCTCACGAACTAGAAACGTGAAATAGCCAATTCAAACATTGGATATCTATGATGGCAAAATAATGAAATTACATACCCGCCAAACACTCAAGATAACGTATCTGTAAATAAAGAAATTTTAAAATGCAAGGTGTAAGCAATGTCTTGCTGTATCGTTTAGCCTTGGGACGTCAAACTATTCTTTTAGTTCTAGCTCAATGTCTACCAGAGGTTTAAGTCCTCGGTCACTTCTGAAATGTTTCAGTAAGTCACTCTATTGCTAGCTATTTCAAATTGCTCAGACAAAATTGCCATACACAACATGAGGCTGGTAAGATATTTCCCAAGATTGGGTCAATGGCTTTTGTGTGTCCTACCCCTCCCTTGATATTTGACTGTTTATTGCTCGAGTCGTAACATTCAAAGTTTGAATGCAAGTGTGACAATTTTGGCATAATGTAAATGAATCATCTATGAATGGTTTGGGATTTAGCGCAATTTATTCAAAGGAAATTTGGTTGAATACTAATTTGAAGACATTTTCACATTTAAACTTGAAACATTATGTATAAATACCTCCCACACATACTTGTAGTTCTCATGGTGGCCTGCTAATCTGCTTCATACAACATTTTAACATGTAAGGAGAGATTTATACCCCCTCACCCGATACTTTGACACAAAATGTAACACTATAATCATTTTAGACCACCAAGGGACAAAAATGAGGACACTGACATTTTCAAAAACGATCTTAGCCCAATGTTTGATGGCCAATGCAGTGATTTTAACATGGACCTAGTTGAGTTACATACTAGACAGCAACATTCGAAAGTTTTTGATTTATGTCATGTGTTGATTTACTTCCCAGAATAACTCTACCCATAAGACTTACCATAAAGCTGGCACTGTGATCGACAGTATTTTCTGCAACCCATCCAATTGTAGGAATGCCTGTACTCAAGCATTCTCCTATGGGGTATTTCGGATCACTTACCTTCTTTCACTTGCTTGGATACCTGTTTTGATTTTCAAATTCCTCCCCAGTATATGATGGTGGAATCAAAACATTAAAATTCTATTCAAAATGTTTGCACAAAAATAGAAATAGTAATGATATGCAAACATTTAATGCAATCCTAAACTCTGACCACTGTGAGCAAATGTTCATTCCACTGAGCTTGAAAAGATAATACGCCAACTATAAAAATCCAGCTCAAAACAAAAATAGTGAAATGTAATACATACTGACATAGACACTCTGTATGGGTCACTCATGGTTTGGTACATTAAATCAAATTCCGTGCTCGTCACGTGCAGAAAACTCAAATGTACACCCCTAACTACTTCCCAACATTACACTATTAAGTAGAATTTTAAACCATACAACCACATTTTACATGGAAATATTTGCCAATTAAATAGGAGTACTTTCCTTTCCAATTTCAAAAGTTCAACGAGGACGAGAAAAGACTTGGTATACAATTACATCTGTATTGAACATCAACTAAAGTATTGATTTATCTCTTATTTTCGTAATTGACGGAGTAAAAATGAGAAATAAGGGAATTATTGTTGTTCAATTCAACTCTTTTCACATACAATACCAGTAGCAAAAATAGATTCCTCAACTATAACATTATTATAACATTCATCTTATTCCGTTAATTTATATAATATATTGAACATATTTTTCTTGTACCCTGATTAACTCTAATGGTATTTCTAAAATAACGCAAAAATATCATACCAAGTCTATTATATGAACTGGCTTTCATAGCCTGTCAATTAACGTATCAACTGAATGAGCTGTCCATTCCAGGACCGCTCACTCTTACCATAAGTCAGTTTCTTACAAGAGGTGTATTTCCCGATAATTCCAATAGTTGCTCATACTCTTATATATATATATATATACAGTCAGGCCGCGTTTATCTGGCACCATCTGTTTTTGGTCATTTTACCGCATTAACAAGGCTGCCAGATTAACAAATCACAGTAAAATTCACCAGGATATGTAGAGAGTAAGAGACCGAATTCGCACCTAACACTGAGTAGATAAAAACATAATCACATACACGTATTAGCAATATATACCAATTTATACCCTACAGTTGAGCGTGGCACCTACAACAAAAAAAAAAAAGAATAGAACTTACTTAGATTTTGATGTTGTTCGTCAAGGGAAAGACTAAATCGATTATTTTGATTAAAAAACAATAACAAACCAGTCAGATCTTGGTCTTGGTCCTGGACAGTTTAAATCGATAAAAGTGATTCAAATATTTTCTTACCAAAATGCCCCATAGGTTAGAGAAGTGGTTCGCAATTACCATTGCAATTGCTGCCGAATTTCAAGTGACGGTTAAAGGCCGCCTGATTGTACTGGCTTTCATAGCCTGTCAATTAACGTATCAACTGAATGAGATGTCCATTCCAGGACCATCACTCTTACCATAAGTCAGTTTCTTACAAGAGGTGTATTTCCCGATAATTCCAATAGTTGTTCATATTCTCATGTATATATATATATATACACACATATGTATATATATATATATATAATATTTCGGATACTTACCGACCTATGTCACTCCCCTCGTTTTTTTCTCAAAAGAAAAGGACAAATAGTTTATTAGCATTTGTGTGACTATTTCACATCCAAATCAGTGTTCTATTCAAGTCAAAACAGATTAAAAAATGCACACTCAACCGAAAAAGCAGCCTTAGAATATATTGATCGAGCATCAAATATTAAGACAATGCTGAAAAACCTTCAATGTATTTTTGAATTTGTTAAAACCGTTTGACATACTGGAGCGTAATATTTGCATAATAAATTAAAAGATTGTGACATTCCAGGTGCTGGTCTAAATTTGTTCCGTCCCTTTCTCTCCAATAGACCTGTGCGTCTAGTTGAATGTCCTTTCTGCGAAATCTTTAACAACTGATTGATTGATTGATTGATTGATTGATTGATTGATTGATTGATTGATTGATTGATTGATTGATTGATTGATTGATTGATTGATTGATTGATTGATTGATTGATTGATTGATTGATTTATTTATTTATTCATTCATTCCCTGGGTCAACAGGCACAGGCCCAATGACAGACCCAGTAAGACCATATATACATATAAATACATAGAATATTATAGGTAAAAACACAATAAATACTTAAAATGTAAAGAGTGTCCAACTGTCAGAATGAACCGTAAATGAAACTGGATGCCTGTTTTTTAAAACTGACAGAGGTGGAGAAGATATCCAAGTTAGGCACAGCGTTAAAAGTCCTGAGTGCTGTTGGCAGGAAGCTAAAATTTCTGACATTGATACGTGATCTAGGAATAAAAAACAGAAGAGTCGTTCTAAAGTGTCTTTGAGGAACATAAAAAGGGATTTGAGCGAGTAGATACGAACAATTGTACTTAGCGGAGATTATACCGTGTAAAAAAGTCAGATCTAAAACCTTTCTCCGCTCACTTAACATGGGTAAATTAAACATCCTGCACGCTCGTTCGTATCCTATTTGCGGGTAATAAACTGAAGTTTTAAAGCATAAAAAATCTTATAAAACTTTTCTGGATGTTCTCTATACGCTGACACAGATATTGACATTCAGGAGACCACACAACAGAACAATACTCAAGTCTGCTTCTTACTGGTGATATGTAGAGAGATTTCAGGGCGCTCACAGAAGAAAAAGAACCGCATGATCTTTTTTTCAGCCCAAGCATTCTGAAAGACTTTGCACATACGACCTGCACATGATTTTTGAAATTCAGGTTCTATGTGAGAGTGACACCAGGGTCCTTAATGTCATGTATTCTTCCCAAGCTTTGATCATCAAGCATGTAGTGAAACAATATCACATTTTTCTTATTGGTGAAAGATATAGCTTGACATTTACGGATGTTCAACAACAGTTTCCACAATACACACCACCTGTATACTCTCATCAAATCGTCCTGCAATCGAAACAAGTCATTCATACTGGTGACTTTATGAAAAAACTTTGGAATCATCTGCATAAATACTAATCTGGCTGTGTTGTAGAACAGTAGGGAGGTCAATTACAAATATTACAAACATCATAGGACCAAGAATGGATCCTTGTGGCACTCCTGAAGGAACATGAAAATGACGAGATGCCAAAGCATTGTCTGTAACAAACTGCCTCCTGTTTTGGAGGTAAGAATGAAAAGCTTGAGTAGGGTGCCGTGAATATCAAAGGCTTGGAGTTTGTGAGGCACAAATTGATGGTTTACCGTATCAAAAGCTTTAGCACAGTCAATATATATGCAGTCAACTTGCATCTTTGAATTTATTAATTTCGACAAAGCATCAACAAATGACACTAAATTAGTAGCCGTTGATCGCCCTCTAACAAATCAGTGCTGAAATTCGCTGATATGACCTTCCACAACAGGGTATATCTGGTCGTGTAAGATACGTTCAAGCACCTTGGAGAATAAAGGTAGAAGTGAAACCGGGCGGTAGTTGCTGACGTCATGTTTATCGCCAGCCTTGCAAATTGGTAAAACAGTGGCTTGTTTGAGCCTGTCGGGGAAAATCCCTGTGCTGATACATTTTTCAAATATAACAGTCAGTGGAACAGCAAGCTGTTCCGCCCAGTTTTTCAAAATAATACCAGATATGTTGTCAGCACCACACGCTTTGCGCTGATCCGTCTCTTTAAGTATTTTCACCACGGACTGAAGCTGAATATGAATTGTAGGCAGTGATTGATTGTTTATGATAGGTATTTCTGGTAATTCCCAGGGTTTATAAGATCGGCTTTGACATAAACAGACTCAAAAAGTCACTGAAAAGTTCTGCTATGCCTTGCCAATCTGTAGCAGTTTTAGTCCCATGGGTTACGTGGCTCGGGACGTTTGCACATTTGTATTTGGCCTTCACGAATGACCAAAATCGTTTTGAATTCCCATTAACTGACTCTTCTACCTGTTGAATGTAGTCAGTGTATTTGAAGTCCCTTAAGCTCTTGAATGCTTTCCTAGTTTCCGAAAAGGCATACTTATCATCGGGATGACCTGTTTTCCTGCTTTTTCTCCTAGCTTTTTGTTTTTCTTTCTCAAGACAGATTAAGTCATTATCATACCACGCAAGGTATGTTTTGTTTCGCAATTGCACTGTTGGAACACATTCCTTGATCCCGCAATATAAATACGAATAGAAAAAATCAACACATTCATCAACGGAGTCCATGTACTGCATAGAAGACCAATGATATAGAGACAGCAGTTTGTTCATTTGTTCAAAATCAGCCTTTTTCTAGTTGAAAACCGAGCGTGTCACATTGCTTGGAGTGACCAACCGTGGCACGTGAAAATCAATTGATAGAGAGCCTGGTTAGTCCATGAGCTGAGGGCCCAATTTTGACCAATTGGTACCATCCGAGGGCACCAAACTTAACAATGCTTTTTTGATTCGTGTATGTCTCAGGAACTCAAAACAACTTGATTGACTTTTCTGCGGCACAGTTTTTAGTCAGTACACGCAATTTAATAAATGTATGTTATTTTGCATAAAAGGTGAAAAACATTCTGCATAGTGATTCGTTTGATGAGTATACATGTCACAAGGCAAAAGGTAGCAAGATTTGAATCTCAGTTGGTTAATTGAAATGGAAACTTGAAGAAATGGAGGTGCTAATCAATTTTAATAAATGTGCAAAGACTGCTAAACATTGCTAATCAATATAGATTTATAATAGTGAAAGTGCTAAACATTATAAAATAAGGTAACTTGAACAGGTCAATATATGCTTCATCCAAACAACCGCTAATCAACTTTGAGGAACTTTCATACACTGCTAAACAATGCTAATCAATATTTATTCATGTTAAGGAAAGTGCCAATCAATAAGACAGTCTCATTGTTTGGAGAAGTTGAAACCCATAGGCAAGCTAGGGTTACCCATAGGCAAGAAAATGTATACCACGACGTACGTATATTGTTTCTTACTGTCACTATATGTCTAATTTACATGACACATATTAGCATATCACAATAGATACCATTTTTTGGCCAAATTGAATTGTAAATTTGAAGATATAAAATCAATTAGATGCAGGTTGTTGAAATGAATGTAGATTACTCTTGATTGTAAATATTACAAAACCAAACTATTATGTGCAATAGCTGTAGGTTCATTGTATTGACATGACATCAGAATTAAAGGACAAATAACATTAATTTTGTCACTGTTTAACCAATGTATGGAACCCTTTAGAAACAACAGACGAGGAAATTTTGCAATGGTAGCTAGGAATGAAAACAGCAGAAACGCAGACTTCCCTACATACAATAGATTTCAAGTATTTCAACCTAGACATGACACAGACCTATTGGACAGACAAAACCAAGGTCAGAGATATGAACTAGGTCTAAATGTAGAAATTGAAGAAGAGTTTCTTTCTTCAGAAAGAGGACCACGCCCAAATACACGATGGCGCCCTCTGCAAGAGCAAAATGGCTACACAAATCAAAGAGGACAAAGACCACAAACAAACCAGAGACAATCAAGAGAAGCAACAGACACCTACCAAAAAGAGCAAAGATACAACAGACGGAGAGAAAGAGCGCAACAATACCCCCAACAGCAGGAGCCAAGAAGATATTAACTTCAAATACATCTCCATGTATTGTTAAAATTATTAACTTATCAAGCAAACAATTGACACAAGGACAAGTAAAGTTGCTTAAAAAGGGATTGAAATTCACATCGACACCAAGAAAAGAACAAAAGTGTGATATTTAAAAAATTTTGTCGTACATTACGTCTGAAAGAATTTTTCCACAATACAGATAAGGAATGGGATGAATCACTGGTCAAAGGAAAAAGTTCTTTCACCCCTCCTAAAAGTCAAAATGAGACATTAGAAAAATGTATTGACAGACTGAAAGTACCTTCACCCACCAACAAAAAAAATTTAACTAAAGAGGAGCTACAAGCTATGAATGAATTGCAAACTAACAATTTTATCATAATTAAGGAACCAGACAAGGGTGGAGCAGTTGTCATTATGCACACCGATTATTATGCTGAACAGATAAAATCATTACTTAATGATGAACAATTTTATGAGCGATGCGAACCAGACAGAGAAAACAAAGTGAGTGATAAATTAAGAAAATTTATTGACAAATATCGTAACATCTTATCAACGAAAGAAAGAAATTATCTGGATGGCTTGCATTCAAAAACAAGTAATTTATACGGCTTACCGAAAGTTCATAAGTCCGATATTATCACAAAAGCTATAAATGAACAAGATGGTATATATATGTACATATTATCAACCTGCAGATGGAAAATTCCTACCAATCGTCGCAGGACATGTATGCAATACGAGCAGGTTTAGTGAACTCATTAATGAAATTGTAAAACTGTACTTATTGCATGTTCACAGCTACCTGTGTGACAATGTCGACTTCATCAATAAAATATCACGAGAGCAAGTCAAGGATCGGTATTTAGTCACTTTTGATGTGATTAATTTATACAGTAACATACATCATGAGTTAGGGAAACGTACGATTGAATACTGACTGAACAAATATCCTGACACCAAAAATCAACGTTTTACTAGAGAATTTATTGTGGAAGGTCTTTCACTAATATTAGAAAATAATGTGTTCAGATTTGATGGAGAATACTACATACAATAAAAAGGGTGTGCGATGGGAACTAAATGTGCACCAACTTATGCAACGCTTTGTCTTGGATATCTAGAAGTTTTATTATACGAAAAACTTAGAAAAACATCCGAATCCTTCGCCATGTTTTTTTAAAGGAACTGGAAACGTTATCTAGATGACTGTTTTATAATGTGGACAAAGTCGCTATCAGATTTACACGATTTTCACCAACTTTTAAATCAGCTTGAGCCAAGTATTCAAAATGAAACGAAATATAGTCAATGTGATCTAGAACTTTTAGACTTGAAAGTTTTCTAAATGATGGAAAGATTTAATTGGATGTATACTACAAGAATACAGATACTCATCAGCATGTGCCATTCAATTCAAGTCAACCACGGCACATTAAGACAAATATCCCATATAATGAAGCAAGAAGGACCTGTACAATTGTAGAAAATGCAAATAGAAAAGCAACGCATCTGGATGCACTGGGAAATTTTCTAAAAGCCAGGGACCACCTAGATTCACTCATTTCAATGGGTATTCTGAGAGCTTCAAGTGCAACACAAGAATCATCAAGAAAGGACCGCAAAAATTACAAGGGGGATGACAAAAATCTGGTCATGATCATCAGATACAATCCTAACAATCCAGTGATAATACCACAAATACACGAAACCCTTAAAATCTTGGAAATGGATCCCTCACTTGGAGAAATATTTTAAAATCAGAATTTTATTTCAAGTCAATGACAGCCTCGTAATTTAAAACAAATTTTTACGAGAGAAAACTTTGGATCAAGGGACAGTCAAGGCGGGAGCAAAAAATTTGGCCTTCCTCGTTGTAAAAATTGTATAAACATGATAGTTACTGACACAATTTCGATGGACACAACAGGAAAGCTACCAAACTTTTAAATTAGAACAGAAATAAACTGTTTGAGTAAACATTTGATTTATGCGATTGTCTGCAGAGGATGCAAAGAGGTATACATTAGATCTGCTGGCAACGAACTACGCAGGCGCATAACTGTCCACAGACAGCAAATACGGGTGCCTGAGACACGGCAAATCCAGCTCAGTGAACATACTGATAGTTGTTCTATTCTTGTCTCTAAATTCTTTGTATGTCCCATATATCAGATGTCAAATGATTCTGACATAGAAAGAGAGCAAAAAGAATTTATATTTCAACGAGCCTAGACTGAATAGTGTAATTTACTTATTATAGTAATCTGGGACAAATTATGCCTATTTTCATTACGAGACGTTTATTATTAATTGATATGGCAATGACGTCATGTAATAGGCCTAAATCAGTAACGTAAAAAATATACGTCATAATATGCTTCTATGCTAATAGATTTCACTATAACAACAGATAACGTCAAGATTATACTGGACTGAAAATTATTTCAACATCTATGCGTTATGGAGCTTGACAATGCATGAAAATACTGAAACCGGTCGCGTCTGAAACGCAAAAAAATGCTTTTATACTTATATATATATATATATATATATCACCATACATAATAGAGGACTGGTAAGAATATCAATAAATGCCGTGGATAACTGTGCTTAAAACGGATTTTGTCTCCTTCCATATAATTTTATATAACAAAAATCCTAAATGTACCCACCCACAAGTGTGTGACCTTCAGAGTAATGTCAAGCTCACCAAAATCTAGTCATCATCATGCAGTACATAATCACCTTCAAATAGTAAAATAAAGCAAAGTGAGATTATACATGCAAAGAATGTGAAATTCACCAGGATGTATATGTGCCTTACAATGGAGGAATAATCTTCGCAGGCCTAGCGGTTATATCCTCCACCTAGGATGTGACCTTGAAAATAGGGTCAAGGACAAAAACAATCTAGGGATCAAAGGATGACCCAGAGGCATGTTTGCACCATTTTTCAAGAGACTTGGACCATGTGTTCATGAGGTATTGAAATTGCAGAAATGTAATACTTGGTCTACAAGCTGATCGCAGCAACCCCCCCCCCTTTAAAAAAATCCAATCAAGGTGGGTATAATAATGGCTTTTTTCTTGCCCGTGTGGATTCATTTAGTATTTATAGGTCGCATGAAGTTCATTGTGCCAGCTGTTAACTGGATAAAAACATAATATGTATATTTCAAGTATAATTATAATGTAGAGGCCAACTATAACAAAAGACGATTCACCATATACAGTATTTTGGGGCCGCCTAAGTATAAAATTTTAAAATTGCAATAATCGGCTCCAGCTTGGCTTCTGGAAAGTCCGTCATGCATTTTTGTTATACCCTAAGGTGTACCAACGCAGGTATAAAGGTTTCGTTTGGTGCCCTCAGATGGTACCAATTTTCAGTCTGGCTCATGGACTAGGTGGTCAGACTGCACAGTTCGATCAGTCAAACATACTTTGTCTACACTGCAATTAGACAAAACCAAATCAAGTACATTGTTCCCACACGTAGGTTCAGTGTTATGTTGTTTGAGGCTAAACTCGTCTAATAAGTCACAAAAATGCTTGGATTTATGACAGTTTGTTGGACTGGGTGTTGTTGACCCGTCCTGCTCCCTGATCCAAGTGAACTTTGACAGGTTGAATTCACCTACAATTAGGATTAGGTCTTTTTCATTGCACTTGATACGAGCCTTCTGAAGCGAATCGCAGAAATCTTCTATACCATCGGAAATTGAATCAGGAGGTATATATACGCTGCAAATGAAAAGTTTTCTGTCACGAAGAGAAATTTTAACCCAAATGTTTTCTCTTGATGATTCTAGTTCATTGCAACGTCTTGATATAAGTTTATGTTTCACTACAATGAAGGCCCCTCCACCTGTCTATTTTGTAGAAAATGTGTCCTCTCGATCACGGCGGTATTTATTGTACAAGGACACATCCACAATTTCTGTATCTAGTATTTCAGGCTTTAACCAAGACTCGGTAGTGGCATAAATGTCAAAAGAGCAATCACTCATAAAAGGTTGCAAATCCTGGAGTTTATTGCAAACGCTGCGACAGTTTTGGTAGTGCATACTGATTGTGGATTCGGCCGGACCTGGATTTAACTCTATGCCGATCAGTAAAGTAAATATGAAGATTTAAAACTGAAAATCCACCTTGCTCTTTTTGCTGGAAGTGCTATGTATTGACCCAATGATTGAGGGCGCTAATAGAGACAACACGTATGAACATTGGCTGTTAAGTGAAAAACAACTTTCCATGAGCTTACCCGGCAAAAGTTCACTGCTCGGGACTTCTCTAGTGTCAGTAGAGTCTCCTGTGCAGGTTTGAAAAACGTATTCGGCTTGCAAACTTGATAAAACAACGAATACCAGCACAGTTACTTGCGCTCCTACCACTCCGGGCGCCATCTTGGGTTGTCTAAAGAAAGCGCTGATGTCCCTCGGGATCCATACTTGGTCCCCTTCTTTTCCATGGTGCCATTCTTTTCATAATTGATAAACAATATACACCTAGTATTCTCAAAATTTGAATCTATTCTATATGCAGATGACATTACTTTAGAGAATTATCTAAATTATTTTGCTGTATTGCCTAATTGTAGATCAGACAATCAAAGTCTGTTTGAAAATAACATTTTTGAACTGAATTGATGATTGACTCAAAATGGCAAATGGAGAATCATTAAATATAGTTAAAACAAAATATAGGAAAGTCAATTTCCTCAAGGGAAAACTAATTTCAATTATAATAAAAAAAAAAAAAAAATGAAAACACAAACTAAAGAAAGATGACTTAGAAGTAAAGGGTGATGCATGTGGCAAAAATTTGCAACTGTAAAACACAATGAAGCAGAGAAAACCCATCCTGGAGTTGATCCTCATGAGCGCGCACGTCAGTCAGTAATGTATGATGCTCAATAAATAGTTGAGCGGGCCTGCAAGTATTGATTTTTTCATATGGTTTAGCTCCCAAACTCCTTACGATTCCTGAATCTATTCTGCTAGCTGCCGTTAGAGGGCGCACATACTGTGACTTGCGGCGGTTGCAGTCATCCAAGCATGGTGATGAGATGGGTTCGCGGACATTTTGTCAAAGTTTGTAAGTTTTAAAGTGACATCATCAGATAAAACCTTTATCATAAATGGATTAAAACACCGCAGAGCTTGACAGAGAGGCCTGTATCGGCACATAGAAGACCGAGGTCCTTAACGGGCCCTCGGTCTTCTATCTGCCGATACAGGCCTCTCTGACTCTGCCAAGCTCCGCCGTGTTTACCCTGCCAAGCTCCGCCATGTTTTAATCCTTTAAAATCCCAATTTCATGAACCAATGAATTTGACTCTTATTAATAAATAAAACACTCGCCAAAGTAATTGGTATTTTAAAATGATTAAATAAAGTATTTTCTTCACATAGGCCTGATTCACATTTTTTTCTGTCCCGACTGACCTTTGCAATCTTGTTTTAGGGTTTCCCATGTTCTCGAATTTTTACGCTCAAAAAAAAAAAAATGCAAACTGTGTTTTACGCCAAATTTAATGCGCATACAGACCCTGTATTCAGACTACTCCGTCTCTGAAAATGTACCATACAGACCCACAATTCAAACAACTCCTCTTAAACTACCAGACTTACTATAACACCATACTCTCTATTCGTATTTCAAGTATGTTCAAAATCTATTTCCTTTCAAGAGAAAGTTCATTCTGATTGCAGGAGTAGCTTAAAAATGGAATGGAACAAAGTAAATTCCTTTTGTTGAATGACCTCTGACCTAAATCTGCCGGTGGGCCGTTATAATGAGACAGTCACTTGGCTTATGGAGACAGTTGTGAGAATAGGAAAGTAATGGAAATTAAAAATAAGATAACTTAAACACAACTGCCAAACGTGCAAGCCTTGTAAATTATACTTTGTTTTTACTTGTGGTGTGCGACAAAAACGAAGAGCTTTGCTCCTCAATTGATTTTGATACGGAAAATAAGACTGATAACGTTTTGTACGAGAGCAAGAAGATTACAAGAAACCAGTGTATCTTCCACGTCTTTTATTGGGATCGTTATGAGTAAATGGACGATGAGATGTCAAAACGTAAGAAGGATAAATAGGGTTTGCATTTCACCTAATCACGCAGCTACGGCATAATTTTGCCGAAAAAAAACATCTAAGCAAAAGTACATTTTGAGCAAAAATATAATATACGCACGTTATTTGACAGAACAAAACTAAACAAAATTTCCATTCAGGGCTTTTGTATCCAAAAAGTACCAAAGGAACACAGCTGTGCAGTATACAGGTTTCAAATTGAAAAGAATATTGATACACATCTGTACAAGCTAATTTGGTCTGATAAGGACACACCCCAAATCCACAGCCTCATAGAAAAGTGCCTGATGGATGACATACGAAATATTGCCTACTCATGTGTGTTTTTAAACACGTGGATCAGTGAAGTAATAATACTGTAAAGATATTTTGATGCCCGTGGCAATATGAATTAAAACATCGATGGTCCATAAATAAGATGCATTGCATCTGGGCAATTCCAAGTGCCATGATGAAACATAGTGCTTCAATTGTCTAACGTATACATTTTTATTCGGATAAAGGGCTCATTACTTTATTGTATGTATACATTACTCCAGTGGTCCATGTTTCATCACTCAAATCTTAAAATGCATTAGTTACAGCTATGAGGAGAGAAGTTGAGTTACTGGTCATGTCCAGTTACGCAGAAAATAGACACAACCTGAAAAATATATTTTGCCATTTTAATATTTATAAACCAAGTGCCTTCGGCTGTGCCGAGGTAAGAAATTCAACTGACGTCAAAGGGGGTAATGTATATAAGGGGAAAGGACATCTATTTAACCGTAACTGTCATGTTTCGACAAATGTCCAAGTTACCTAAGGCCTAACAAAAATAGATTTGATTATGATATCAATGTGAGTCACGACCACAGCATACATCATATCGTTATTGATGCCCTGAAACATTTGCAAAATATATACTTTTGGTTGCATATATTATTACCCCCCTCCCCCACATCGTGCCATTACTATCCTCATTTTCAGAACATTGGGTGCGGGAATCCGCAATTTTCAAAATGGCAGTCAAGTGTCGGTGAGCCGATTGAATAGTTTGAAGAGGGAGTGTCCAAAATATGTGTATGAGTGGGGGCAAGGGAAGGGTAATTTGTCGAAAAATGTAATGTACAGTATATATGGGACTTTCTCAAAATGAATATTACCTGAAAATGTAAATACAATGGAATACAGATATCAGTTATAGCCAGCGGTGGGCCCTAGAGCACGGATTTTGTATCAGACACTGAAGTCGCCGTGAACTAAGCAGCAGCACTAGTAGGACCCGCCACGACCCCCTGCGGTGTGAAAGATGGAGCTTGGGCAAAAAGGTTGCCCAGATAGTGGATACAGGTCCGAAAGTACCGGCGGTTTTTTTTATATAAGTGGTAACTATCGATGAAAATTTTCATTTAAAATAATTAAAATAGTTATGGCAGAGAATAACCCGATAAGGATCAATCAGCGCACTTACATCCCAGACTATAATTTTATTAACCGTCATGCGCAATAGCTATTCTAGCGTGTTCCCGTATGCCGGCAAAAGTTTTGGAAAATTAAGAAACATTAAATGTATATGGCCACTAAAGGCATACGTACACATGATAAGTGCGCCCCTAACGCCTTGTATTTAATATACAGTTTGGGGATTTTTTTTATACTTGGGTTATCATCTCATGCCCGCGCTAACTTGTAATTAATATCGTTGAAATGATCTGCCCAGAGCTACTTGCCGTCTGCAGGTCATTCAAAACACAAAAATCTGCACATTATTTTTGAGGAACACAAGACTTTACCCACGCTACAACACCAATTTCAGCTATGTGAGAAACAGAAGAATTGTTCCATTTCGGAATTTTACCCCTTGGCATATACATGTGCCATAAAATCTAATGTGACAACTATCCTGTAGCATGGGATGCTTGTCTCAGTTGTTTGCTTTTGTGGTCTTTTCTTTGTTTATGAGTCGAAATGGAGTCATGAAACTTCTCCTCACACAGCTTGCGCATTTGTGGTGGTACATATTTCTGCGTAATAGGTTTCTGTAAGTGTGGGAACGGTGTTTTGTCCTTATATAGCCTCGTCTAACTTGCACGGCTTAAAAATAGCAAGGTTCGTCATGCATTGACTTGGCTGTTACCGGTACTTGGAAGTGTGTTAGTGTGTTGTGATGCTTCATCCAATCTTTTGCAGCTAAGTATTGCCTTGTAACCACGCCGCAACTGCTGGTTCATGCTCACATAAACCATCAAGTGGAACATCGGGTAAGCTCGAAACAATGTAGCACTCACTACTTGTACCGTCAATAGTCCGCCGGCGGCATTGCTTGCGGCCTGCATGGAACCAGGCACAATGTAACACACGAAAAAAATGCAAAAAACGACCACCATTGTTTTGACAAATTGTAACTCTCTCGTGTTACCCTTGCTCTTTTTGGTTTTTGATGTAACACCTGTGTTTGTTGTTTGCTGTTTTGCAGCATGGAAAGCTTCAATGCGTCTTCGAGATTGTCGTATTTTGATATATATATGGATATAAAAATAAAAAAATAAAATGCCACACACAGCCCACATACAACCCTGTGTGATCAATACAGTACTTACTACTGGGTCTTTCAACTTGCATTTTAGCGATAGTTCCTCATAACAGACAGACTGAGGGATTATAAATATGGGGATAAGGCATAACAGTGGCACAATCCAAGCCAACAGTAAACAGAGGATGATAGTAGAACGTAGTTTGAAGATATGCCATTTGGATGTCCATATCATTTGCGCATAATAATACAACGATGTTAAAAAGTAGCAGAAGAACGAACAATTAATGAAAAAGTTACCAGCAATAGCTTGCAAATAGCATGGGCTGGTGTCAAATACCCAACGCTGATAGATTAGGGTTGTGACCCGAAGCGGTGATTCAGTGACCAAAAGTAACGTGTCGGATGTACATGCAGCGGCGATAAAGATAAAACTGGGAAGTCGGAGCTGTCTAATTGTAGATATTGTAACGATGTTCAAAATGCTCCCCAACAGCCCAATGGTTATCATAATCACATTAATGGCTACCAATATTGCCTGGGTGCCATGATCGAGAGACTGGCTTCCTGGGTTATTGTGTATGCATTGCGAAGTGTTATTTGACATATTGATATATGGCACGGTAGAAATAAAGGGTGTCATGTTCATGTAGTGTGTACTTGTCTGTCTTCAAACAGAATCTTTCCCAACGACAGCGGAATTAATGCCGAATTAATCAATAATGCAGCGGCCGACCAGTGTTCTCCACGAAATATTTGATGAAATGTTTTCCTGTAAGTGTACGTGCGTCGGATGACATTCCAATACATTTAAATATCATGCAGTTCTTTTACTTGAAGTGACTGATGCACAACACTGAGGCGCTTAGCTTAATCCTATTTGTTAGATATGTTTATGTTCAGCACGTAGGAGAATGCTGAACAGTTAATATCTTAAATGTCAACTTCCCTAGATTAGTCGCTTAACTAGACTTTCTCTAAGTCTAAGCTATTCAAGACGTGATGACAACTGTAGCCAAACTCTTTTGTGAAGACAGGGATACCTGCAAATATATGGGAACACACATAAAAGGAAGACATACGTACATCAAGTATACACTCTGATGATGGATCTCAGACTTACGCCACTAAAATATTAAGTTCAGACACTAAGAGTCGTCATAACCGCGCGCCGTCACTGTGAGCACGCCGTCTACAGCTATTAGGACACTTTGAACACATGCGATGTTGAGGACAAAAAACAAGCTTTCTCCCTCCCACCTTCTTTAAACAGAAAGTAAATATGCAAGGAGGTACGGACAGACACACAGACAACAAACGTTGTGTTCCATTGCATGCCTTCTCATTAAAGGTCTATCTTACAAATATAGTACAAATACATAATTTAGAAGTGTAGAGTGGTGGTCTTTTTCCTATTGGTTTGTAAGCTGTCCTTACATCTGTCCATATTTTTCATGGAAGCAAAGACAATAAATTAACCTTCCCAACAGACCATAATTATTGATTTGTCCTATGGACTTTAAACGTTTCAAGTAAACACGTACCTAAGAGGGATATGGCTTGAAATCCCACATACACCGTCCGTCAAATACCATGCAAAAATAGCGGTTTTAAATCCAATATGGCCATTTGCATGCTTTTTTGTTTTGTTTTGTTTTGTTTTGTGTTTGTGTTTGTTTTTATTTTGGTTTTGGTTTGTTTTGTGGTTTTTTTTTCATTCTTCTTAAAATATCATAGTGTTGCTTTAAGCAATTCGTGCGTGAATTGTGTTCGAAATACCACCCAGTTATGAAAAAACTGACAAAAGATAATTCAACATAGTACACTGTTGCCAAAAGCTTTTATTATTTAACATTCAGTAGGATCTTGCTTCTGTGTGCGGTTAGGTGAGTGTATTTTACAAAGTACATTGCAAAATACGTGTGGTTGACGTGGGCAAGTCTGAAAGACAATCGTCCTTATTACATTTCCTCCAGTGTTTCTACTCGCGTGAAATCATCAATATTATCGAAACTTTTATTCTTAACCAAAGCTTCAAATGCCTGAATTTTCATGCCATGGTGAAGGAATAGCTGTTTTTAATGTGACCAAAAGTGAAAGAGACATTTGCTTGGCCAAGCTGGCCAAGTTCCTAATTGGTGTCTGTGTCATACACAATATATGTATGAAGCAGCAGTACATTTGTTGCACATATAAAATAAATACTATTTTTCGAAATTATTTACATACATGAAAAATATAACGTAAAGATATTATGGAAATAACTCAATCGATCAACAACAAAAACAAATCAACTTATAGTATTTTTCGGCAATACTTATACCGTTCATCATCCGAAAATGGTCGCTGACAAAGTAAATAGTTTAGCGGACATGTCTAGCTGAGTTTATCAAATGGTCATCAGTTTGTCCTCGTTCGGCTGTCAACATTTTCAGAGTTTCGACTTCTACAAACCCGTTGGTCTGATACACTTGAAAATTAGTAGAGATATACCTTGGGCGGCGCTTTACTAAGTTTGTGTTTACGCTTAAGTGCAGCTTGGTGTTTAATAACGTTTTTGCCAGACCTTAAAAACCTTTTCCGAAACCTTGGGGCCAATTGCTTTGAATTATACAGGGACACTTTTGGAGACCCCTCAACCTTAATTTGTTCAACAGGTGGCAATGCTACTGTAACAGTTTTAATAAATTTGTGTTTGATTTTGTTATTTTGACCTCTCGTCCAAAAACGTACTCGGGTCATGCTGAAATTTGTTAGAAATGTGCCTTTTGTACGGTTAAAACACACTTGTCACAAGGTTGTGGTGTTTTGCATGCCGGATATAAAACGATTTCTTTTAGTTTGGGTACTTATCACTTAATGCGTACATTTCTGTTGATTACTATGTATGCCAATGGGGATTACAATTTTCGACTCCTCAAAAACCGTTCTCCAAATTCAATTTAAATATGGTGATGTGGCTTGGATAGGCCTCTACGAATTATCAGTGGGGATCCATGTGCAAGTTAGCATTGTTACTACTGGGAAAGCAGCAAATCTGACATATGGGTTGGCATACTTCTTAGTAATACCTGATTTTAGGCCCATACTAATAACAAAGTACCTTTGCCATTCCTTTCGGAGTTTTAAATTTTCACCCTAAGTAACCTTGAAAGGCGCTTATGATATAATGGCCTATATCATGGTAAAGGTGGATCCTATCACTTCTCTTTTGAAATATAATGACCCAGGACTGTATGGTCCTCCTGAAAGCCTTACTTGACATGGCACGGAGATGACATTGACGCCATACATTTAAAGTCACAGAAACTGTTTAACTGATATTAGAAGAATAATTTCAGGTTGAATTTTAATGTTGCATATCGTAATGGTTCTGTGTAAAGGCTGCACATAGCTGATCCCGACAATTCGTAAGGTGACATGACTACTTTAATGAATTTAGCATTTTGGTTATAATTTGAGAACTATTGACCCACTGCTTTAAGTAGCCACTTGAGAATTATTGAACCAATACTCAGGTATTTTCACATAAAAATCTTGAAAAAAAAATTGAACTTGATCTAATTCCGAAGGTCAGAAAATCACTTTAGTCTGTACACCCAAATTTTACTTGTTCGCCAGGGCCCTCCAGTCAATCAGAGAACAGGATTGGGGGTCGTTTTGGGACGTCCACCACCTGGAATTTCATCAATGACCCTGTTTGTGTAGTGTGTGCATGCCTATATTGTTTATTTTATCATACCAGTGCTTTTATTGTCTGTTGCAGGATGATATGGTGGTCCTGAAAAGGACTTTTTGTTTGCAAGCAGGTCTGGGCCCTGCCTGACAATCATGCTGTGACCTGCTTTGCCAGTCAGTCCGGGGGGAGGGGGCTGCTACGGCTTCGTTGTATTCCTCACAAACTTGACGACCAAAGACATCTCACAAATGTTCAACGGGGTACAGGTAAGCAGACAGGGCTGGCTATGGCAACATTCTGACGTTGTTCTGCTTGCGATACAGCATACTGGCCAGTGACGAGGCATTGTCTTGCTGGAACAGCAACCCAGAATGTTGCTGGAAGTATTCAGTGACTATTGGCAGATCCTCATCCAAAAAGGTCTGGCTAGTTAGAGTTTCATTTACACTGATGAGTTCTGTTCTTCCTGTTTCTGTGATTGTGCCCCACATCATGATGCTGCCTCCTGCATGATGGTCATGTTCCACCATACAACTGTTCTCAAATCTCTCTGATGGCATACACCTAAGCTGTATTCTTTCATCACGAAAATCAAGCAAAATGTTGATGTGATGACCAAATCACTCTCCTCTACTGATCTCTCTTCCAGCTAACATGTTCCTGTCATCACTGTATCCATACGGCTTTACGTGCAGGAGTGAGAAAGATGCAGATGGCAGGGCTGTATGACTCTGTTTGGCAAACACCAGCCTGCTTTTGATTGCACACCTTGATGCTGCAGCGTTGCAGGCCTGGCGCCACTACTGATGGAACCCCTTCACCAAAAGGAGTGTGCATCTCTTCATGCACTGCACATAGGTGTTAGTCGTCCCTCCCATCTGAAAGTCTTTGCATTCCAGGTCTAGATTTCCTCTCGCATCCTCTTGCTTCTTGAAAACAGTCCCACTACCTCTGTACAGCTGACCTAGAGCACCCATTCTCCTGGCAGCCTCGCACTGGGGTGAAAGAGGCCTGCCTTCAGCATGCCAATTATTCTGCCTCTGTCAAATTTAGAGAGCCGTTAGTAGCCAGTACGCCGTGGCACTATGGATTCACATTGCTCCAGATGTTGCTGATGGTCTCTCATAAAGCTCACAGGAACCCTGATACCAAACATTTTTGCACCTTCGTGTCTGTTATCTCATTCCCAAAACATTATGTTTTTGTTTTACCGCTCAGACAGACTCTAAGCTATCCAGCCATTGGTATATAACAGTCCATGTGTCACTCATATTTTTCAACCGAAATTAAAATTTAGAGCAGCCCATGTTAAACCAATGGAGGTTACTTTGGGCGGCATTTTATTTGTTTATATATTTGTTTGTTTTTTGTTTTGTTTTGTTTTTTTGTTTTGTTTTTTTTTTTTATTTTTATTTTATTTGTTTTATTATTATTATTATTATTATTATTATTATTATTATTATTATTATTATTATTATTATTATTATTATTATTGTTATTATTATTATTTGTTTTGTTTATTTATATTTTGGGGGGGGGGGAATCTTATTTTTTTATTTTGGGCTGTGTTTGTTTAAGTTACTTTGGCCAGGAGTATACGAACGGGTACCGGAATTCATAAATTAATCAGTGAATACCTGTCTATGGAAATCAATTAGACAGAGTATAATGCAATCTTGGACAGCAGAGAATTTTGGATATTCTCCAAAAGTGTATATTTATAAGAACCATGTGGTACAGTTTGCTGAGAAAAGGTTGCGTGTGTACGAAAACAAAAGTATGCGCTTTGGTGAACATTGCATTAGAGAGAAGCAAATGCTGTCTTACTCATAAGTTTCTCACCTATCCGAGCTGGAATTAATTTTTACTCCAGTTTTGAATAGATGACCGTTTGGGTCTTTTGTTCCAATCTGAACATACATGAGATTGACGATGATTAAGAATTCTTTATGCAAATGTTGACAAGGATGTAGAATATCGAATACACTGGTAGTCCATTCCAAAAAATACTGTTGATGAAAAAAAAAATGAAATAAAGTTGAGTGGGCTCCAAAACGGTGGAATCAAGTCCCTGTTAAATTGTATGATTATAAATGCCTGGAATGAGATTACATGAAAGAACAAATGGCAAATTACTTGGTGCTAATTTAAAATTATTTCGAACCCTTTTATCTTATCCATTAACAATATATGGAATAATGATAAAAAATAACGTCAGGAGATATTATGCCTTCTTTGCAGGTTTCTGATTGCATGATTTACAGTTACGCTCGCGTTCAAGTTAACAAACGCCAAACGCACCAACGTTTGCAAAACGTTTCCCAAACACTTTCAGTGAAAGTCAAACGTTTTGCAAACGCGTAGCAATCACTTTGCAAACACTTTCCAAACGCTTTACAAACACTTTGCCGAACGCTTTCAAACACTTTGCCGAACGCGTTTGACGAAAGCAGAACGTTTTCAAACACTTTTCCAAACGCTTATAAACACTTTACATTTTGCGCCAAACGTATGTGATACATGTACATGTACACTTGGTAATCTAATTCTAATGACAGGGATATTTTTTAACCAGTGTCTAAAAAGCTTATCAGCAGCTAAAAATCCCAACAACATCTGCATGCCTTCCTTTATGCATAAGCCAAAAAGCTCTACTATGTATATTTCACAATAAAGTTGAAATTATGCTTTTTCACAAAAATCAGTTCTATCTATCAGGTTTGTACATGTATCACCTACAATACATGTGTATATATTGTAGGCTATATCATCAGATCATGATCTGATCATGATATTGCCTATGGATTTACTCTGAAACAGTTTTTTGAAAGATCAGGTATTCATGACAATTTAAATGAAGAATGAAGTCTTTAATTAATTTTAGTTGAATTAGACACTTGGGTAAACGTATTTTGATCGTGTTTTATATAAATATATACAACCCATCAGGCTGGATAAGTGCACATTTACATGTCGGTACATCATATATTGCTGGACCTATTGAAAATACGTTTGGAGATTCTTCATCATTTAAATGGAAGTGTTTGAAATGCATAGTGTTTGAATGCGTTGGTGAAAGTGTTTGAAATCGTTCGGGTAATTGTTTAACGCCTTTGGAAAGTGTTTGAACGCGTTTGGAGAAGTGTTCGGTAGCTTTGTGAAAGTGTTCGAACGTTTTGTAAAAGTGTTTGAGATTTTTCCCAAACGCTTTCCAAACGCTTTTCAAACACATTTCAAACACTTTCCAAACACATTCCAAACGTTTCAAAACACAAGCTAGAAACCAGCAAAACGCGAAAAAAATGTTTGGCTGTTAACTTTTTGCCGGGCGTAACTGTATGCACCGTACTAAGCAGCTAGATAGCCTCTATATTTTCAGTATGGTATTTAATGGTGTGATAGTTGTTATATATTAAGTTTACACTATTGCAAGTATTGGAACCACACCCACTTAGAGCTAAATTGGGCAAAGGTACAAACAATTAAATTGAAATTTATTGGCTGAGCCTTTAGAAACACAATGGCATTTTGTCAAACATTACATTTGCTTCCGTTAACAAGACATCAACGCATGCATTTCGATAACCCCTAATGGAGTTGGGAGTCAATCTGAATTCCCCACAAAGCATATTTCGTGGTTGAAATGGATGCTGTACAGAACACCAAGTACTCAACGCATGTGTTTCCTCCAAGCACTATAAAATTTGTCAACATCTGGATTTTAGGAGTCCCATGAGATACAGACAGTCGTGTAAGGACGCACATACAGAAAAGTTTACATTTGACATTGGTAAATGTTTTGCTAAGCTGTGCAAAAATAAATTGCATGTATTATGTAAGTCAGCAACGGCCTGATCAATATGTTAATACCAATGAGATCAAATGTTCTTCTCATGTGCATTTTACCACCTTCCAGGTTATCCTTAAATAATCACATTTTATACTTTTACCAAAAAGAAGCGGATTGTACTTGAAAGTATTGGTTACATGCTGTAAAATTTAAACCCAACCCCGCATAAAATCAGATCACATCATTGAAATTAAGATTATGAAGAAGAAAAACACGTTTAGCACCCACATTCCTGCCATACAGGTAGCCTATATCTGTCGACAGGACTGCTCCAATTATGAATCACAGCAGGTAATCCTGACTGGCAGCCCAGAAGAGCGTTTGGATTGGCATCCGTGATTTTTCATTGTCAGAATATACAGCATCGACTTCTTCACTGGATTCTCTTCAGATGTTCAGGTACAGAATCTGCAAAACAAACCGACATAGCCATATTACAACTGCTTTGCTCTGTATTATAAATGAGGTCACGTGAAATCCAAATGGAAATTTTTGTAGCTTTCACATTTCTTACAATATTGGCACAGTGGTTATTTTCTTTCATGTGTCAAAATTTGAGAGTTCTGATCCTACTACAATTATAAAAATAATTGTAATGGCTAATCGATCGTACTGACTTATGATAAAGCATGGCAGATAAAATACAACTTATTTATAATTTGATATGCCCTATCTGATATGATTAGTCAGAATATATAAAATTGTTCCAGCTAGTTGTCGGTAAAATCATTTTCAGAACATGAAGAGCACACAGTACAACTGCCGGCCTTATAACAGGAACGACACAGAACATTATCCCTTTGCCGCTCATATCCCCCAAAGGCACTCCGATACAAACTGTTGCCCGCCTGGATCTTTCACTTAAATTCCTTGTCCATACAAATGGTGAAAACTAAGGATAATGTATAAGAAAAGCTGTGCATTTTGCCTCATTCTGACAGGGTACAGATTTAAAGTTCATCCCCGAGACAGATTTTTTAGAATCAGATGAGCAGACAAGATATAATAAGTATTGATGTGGTTCTTAACATTGTTTAAATACACCACATAATTCTTGAGTACAACTGTTATTCACACCTCGTGTTTATATAACAAACAACCTCATTACAAAGAGCTTTTACTAGTATCACATCACACGTATTAGTGAGCATCTAAATGAATTTTATTTGAGCATTGCCGCCAGCGGCATAGGGGATGAAACTGATATAATCCACTGAGCGGTGAAGGATATCTAATATAAATTAAGTACAGAGATACTGCACGTATTGGAATACACACCCAAGTATACAAACCATTCGACAACACGCATCCAGTTTCAATCGGAGTAAACCTGAACCGTCGATCACATTATCAAAGAGATTCAGACAAAAAAAGCCACAGGATATGATTACATAGCTGCAAAGGGTATGGAGCCCGCTTGTACTTCCATCAGCTATAAGGTGTCTGGCATTTTAGCCAGTGCATAGATGAAGATGTTTCCCCACAATGCAATTGAGAGAGAAAAAAGAATTAAATCATGCTAAACAAAAGATGGACGTATGTATGTGAGTGAATTTCAAGCATGGAGTTACGGTGATGGTGAAGGCAGTCTGGTGGAGATACACGACCTTGAGGATCTCGATAAATTTAATTTAAACATATTTATTTCAACTGGATCGCCCTATAGTACATCGAGATGTCACTAATCGAGGGGTTCTCCAGAACATAGAGTGACACACAAAATGTATATTACAAAACACACAGGACAAAACAAGAACAAAGTTACCCAATTAACAGAGAAGCTGTACACATGCTTCAGATTTGTACCCTGCATACAAAAATCACAGTAGTGGTAGTCATCAAAATGCAAAACAAAGCAAAATAGTTAACTGCAGGTAGAATGTACACACATACGTCCCTGTTCACAATAATACGGACTAGCGGTAGGAAATTTCATAAAGGACATTTGGGAAGTAAGAATTATCAGCGACTAACCCAATTGAAAATTACTGCTTATGCATAACAGAACTAAGATATGAAGCGTCTAGTATCTACGATGTATCTGTGGAAAGCATCACAAATTTGTATGTTGAAGGGAATGGACAATTGGTCGCTACCAAAGAGAAGAATATAAGCTAGTCTGTCACTTGCTGTGTGTATAATCAGATTTGGGTGGACGCCGGGAGCAATAATAGGGATGATGGAGTTGAGTAGTCTAATTCTATAGGTTGAATACTTTGGACAAAAGAACAGGTAATGTTGCAGATCTTCAGTGGGGTAGGAACACGAACATGTAGGTTGTGGGATGATGTTGACTTTAAAGAGATCAAAGTTAAGTCTCGAGAATCCAAGACGAAGCTGGGTATGACAAATGTTGGCAAATCTGTGTCCTTGGGTATAGTAAACAGGAACATGATCCACTGCTAGTAGTGTTGCTTTCAGCTTTGATTTGAATATTTGGAGGGAAATTGAGTCTCTTATATCGGAGGGAAGATTGTTCCACAGTTTGATAGTGTCAGGTAGGAAGGATTTGTCTAAGCGGTTAGTTTTGCAATTGATGGGACCTATGGAGCTAGTGTGGCGGAGGTTTCGAGCATTAAAAGTAGGAGGAGTTAATTGAGAGAGATAGGAGGGTGTTAAGTTGTGATACATTCTGTAAAGAAGAAGTAACTTAGAATACTTCCTCCTGCTGGCGAGAGTTGTCCAACCAAGTTCACGTAAGAGATTGGCGCGTGATGTGTGCCTTAATGCACCTGTGCATATTTTGGCAGCTTCAAACTGTATGGATTCAATAAGATCGGAAAGTCCCTGACCGCAGTTGTCAAAGAGCACACAACCATATTCAAGAATTGGTCGAACCATAGTTAAATAAAGTTTAATCAGAGCTTTGCGCGAAAGTTTATATTTGAATCTACGCAGAAGGGCAATTCGCTGGCTCGCTTTGGTAGTAATACGAGTAATGTGAGCATGCCAGGATAAATTGCTACTGAGAGTAATACCAAGATGAATGTGTGAGTCTGCCGCAGGTATTTCAGAGTCTCCAAGACGAACGGGTGGATGGTGTGGTTTAACAAGTTTGGTTGAAAATATGACAGAAAGAGACTTTAAAGCGTTAAAGGTAACACGCCACAACTTTCCCCAGTTATGTATAACAGAGAGATTAATATTCAAGTGATTAGAAGTTTCAATTGGGTCATTAACAACTTCAAGTAGACTGGTGTCGTCAGCAAAAAGTCTGACATCACATGTAATATTGTCAACTAGGTCATTAACATAGACAAGAAAGAGAAGTGGACCCAAGATGGAACCCTGGGGCACACCAGCTTCAATAGGTAGCCATGATGAAGATTGGCCATGAATAATCACTCGTTGGGATCGGTTTGACAGATAACTATCAATCCATGCTACAAGATTATCGGAGATGCCGAGTTGTCGAAGTTTAAAAAGGAGACCGGGATGCCAAACCTTGTCAAACGCCTTGGATACGTCTAGAAACACCATTCTGGCTTCTTTGGACTGTTCTAGGCCGTTATAGATATTGTGAAGGATGTACACAAGCTGATTGATAGTAGAGTCATTGGCCTTAAAGCCAGAGTTTTTGGAAGTGAGTAGGTTATTTTGTGCCAGGTATTCATAGAGTGCATTAAAGACCAGTCGTTCAAACACCTTTGAAACATTACAGAGCAAAGAAATAGGACGATAATTATTTTTAATCTGTCTGTTGGCCTTTTTGAAAACAGGACATATGTTGGATCTCCTCCAAGCATTGGGAAAGAAAGAAAGACTGAGAGAAAGTTGGAAGATTTTTGTAAGTGGTTTACATATCGAATCTGCTGTGTTCTTAAGTAGGATGTTCCCTATGTTATCTGGGCCTGATGCTGAGGATAGCCTCAGGGAAGATAGTACTTTCTTGACACTGTCTTCATTGATGGTAATATTGCGTAGACGTGCCTCAGTTCGGAACGTGAAATCGGGCAGGGGTGGGGCATCAGCGTCAGGGTGTGTTTTGCACTGGCTGGCAAAGTAAGAGTTAAATATTTCACATTTTTCCGTGATGCATGATATGATTTTGTTATTGTCAATGATTGGGGGTATATGTTGGTGAATTTTGCATCCCAGAACAGACTTGGACAGGCTCCACCATTGTTTAGGATTAATGTCTTTCTCATCAAGTCGAAGCTGAAGATTGGAAAAGTAAGAAGAGACAGATTTCCTTATTATGGTCACAACCTTATTGCGATATTTTTTGTAAAATTGGTATAACCTGTCAATCTTGAGGTGAAGGTCGTAATTATGGGGGCGTGGTTGGTTGGATGCTCTCTTGAAGCGTTTCCATGCACGATTTCGACGTCTAATATGTTTCTTAATGTCTGTAGTTATCCAAGGTTTGTCCTTAGGGCGAATGGTGACTTCCTTATAGGGAATAAAGTCCTTTGCAGTAGATAGGAAGAGATTAGACCAGTAGGATACGGCATCATCAATAGAATCGAAGACATCATGAGCAATGTTCCAAGGGGCTGTAGAAAGGGCAGCATTGAGGTCACAAAAATTTGCTTTATTGAAGTCCCATACTGATCTTTTGAAGGGCTTGTCCTTGTGAAGGGAAAGGGAGAACGAACAAAAGATTACACAGTGGTCAGAATTTGAGATTGGAGCAAGGGTTCCAGAGTCCAGAACAAGACCTGGGGAATCAGTAATGATAAGGTCTAATAAATTATTCGAGTATTCACTTATCCTAGTGGGTTCATCTATAAGTTGAAAGAGATTGTATTGATTCACAAGGTTGACCAGAGATAAACCTAAATCGCTGTCCTCATGTTGAGAGTTCCAATTGGCGCACCTGTCGTTGAAATCGCCAGTTACAATTAAAAGGTGAGGGTTGTATTCAATGGCAGAGGAAATAGAAGATGCCAGAGACGCGAGAAACGCGTCACGGATTTCTGCAGACTGGCCAGGTGGACGATAATAGTTACCAAATAATACTTTCCCGCGCTGGGTCGACATTTCAACCCAGACGCATTCACAATCTATACTTTCAAGATCCGGGCGTCTTACACACGGTAGAGAAGAGTGAATAAACGTCAGGACCCCACCGCCTCTTAATAATAATGTAGACGCCGAGCCACGTGATACTGCTCGTAGAGGACCGCCCAGGCAAGACAATCGTTGAACTGACAGATTGTAAGATTGACTATTGGTGGTCACTAAGGTGTGCCTGAATACGTTTTTTTTTCACTTGTTTGCCTCTTCATGAAATGCCTACTGCATATTCGGCTCTCGTATACTCTTATTACCATGATGTTAACGTCTTATGCTACAACAAATCATGGATTTTTACATAATGTCATGACACGGATAAACCGCTTGTATTATTATTATTATTATTATTATTATTATTATTATTATTATTATTATTATTATTATTATTATTATTATTATTATTATTATTATTATTATTATTATTATTATTATATACACGTTCTTGTATATCTGTGCTCATTGATTTGTATGCAATATGTGTCGAATGTTCATACACGTACCAATACATATGTGCTCAATTGCTTTCATTCTGCATGTGTCGAATGTTTCACTCCAGGTATACTTCTTAAAGAAGGTCCACATTATCAGTTGCGTTCGTACATGTCACACGTGCGAGGTGCAATATATTCATTAGCTTATTGTTTATCCCATACCTGTCTTAAGTGAGAAAAAGAATTAAGTCATGCTACCCGAAATACGGTTACATGTATGTGCGTGAATTCCATTCCTGGGGTTCCGGTGATGGTGAGATACACAACTCGTCTCATGCTGACAGTGAACTAGGTTTATCTCTTGTCAACCTCGTAACACAGCATAATCTCTTCCAGCTTATAGATGAACCTACCAGAATAAACGAATATTCTAATAATTTATTAGATATTATTATTGCTGACTCACTTGGTCTGGTTCTCGACTCTGGAACCGTTCCTGTTGTCTCAAATTCTGACCACAGTGTGGTCTTCTGCTCTCTCTCTCTCTCTCTCTCTCTCTCTCTCTCTCTCTCTCTCTCTCTCTCTCTCTCTCTCTCTCTCTCTCTCTCTCTCTCTCTCTCTCTCTCTCTCTCTCTCTCTCTCTCTCTCTCTCTCTCTCTCTCTCTCTCTCTCTCTCTCTCTCTCTCTCTCTCTCTCTCTCTCTCTCTCTCTCTCCCCTTGCACAAGGATAAATCCTTCAAAAGATCGGTATGGGACTTCAAAAAAGCTAACTTTTGTGATATTAACGCTGCCCTAGAATCAGCTCCTTGGGACACAGCTCATGAAGTTTTTGATTCAGTTGACGATGTTGTATCATACTGGTCGGACTTGTTTCTTTCTACAGCTAAGGACTTTTAATCCCATTTAAGGAAGTCACGATTCGCCCTAGGGACAAGCCCTGGATAACTTCAGCAATTCAAAAAAAGATATTCGCCGTCGCAACCGTGCGTGGAAACGTTTTAGGCGTGTGTGTAATAACCCACGCCCCAATACTTATGACGTCTACATTAATATCGAGAAGTTTTTCCAATTTTACAAAAGGTACCGCAATAAAGTAGTTAACTTGGTTAGAAACTCTGTCCGCACCTATTTCTCTAGTTTGCGTCGGCAACTTGATGAACAGGACATTCATCCCAAAAAGTGGTGGAATCTATCTTAGACTGTTTTGGGGTGAAAAAACACCAGGATATACCCCCTATTTTAGAAGGCGATAAAATTGTTTCTTGCTTAACTGAAAAATGTGAAATTAATAACACATATTTTGCCAATCAATGTGAAACGCTTCCTGATGTCGACGCCCCCACATTGCCCGAGTTTGCATTTCGAACGGATGCACGCTTACATGAAATTAGTGTAGAAGAAGAGTGTGTCAGGAGAGTCTTGACTTCATTGAGATTAACCTCTGCTTCTGGCCCAGATAACATAAGAAATATCTTACTAAAAAACACAGCCGACTCGATCTGTGAACCTCTCACTAAAATCTTCAAACTCTCCTTAAGCCTGTCTTGTTTCCCCGATTCTTGGAAGAGATCCAACACATGTCGGGTATTTAAGAAATCAAACAGACAGATCAAAAGTTACTATCGTCCGATCCCCTTGTTATGTAATGTATCTAAAGTGTTTGAACGACTTATTTTTAATGCTATTTATGAATACTTAATGCGGAATAATCTCCTCACCTCTAAAAACTCGGGTTTCAAGGCCGGAGACTCTACCATTAACCAACTTGTATATATCCTCCATAATATCTATAACGGCCTCGAACATTCCAAGGAAGTCAGGATGATCTTCCTAGATGTATCTAAAGCCTTCGACAAGGTTTGGCATCCTGGCCTCCTTTTTAAACTGCGACAACTAGGCATCTCTGATAAAATCGTAACATGGATCGATAGCTACCTATCAAACCGCTTCCAACGAGTCATTTTTCACGGACAATCGTCTCCATGGTTACATCTTGAAGCTGGAGTACCTCAAGGATCTATGTTTGGCCCACTTCTAGTCGATAATCTTACTTGTGAAGTCAGACTCTTCGCTGACGACACTAGTCTTCTTGAAATCGTTAACAATCCCATTGAATCCTCTAATCACTTGAACAATAATCTATCCATCATACAGAAGTGGGGGAAGTCATGGCGAGTCATCTTTAATGCTCTAAAGTCTATTTCCCTCATCTTTACCGCCAAATTTAATAAACCTAGCCACCCACCTGTGCGCCTAGGAGAGTCAGAAATACCTGAGGAAGATACACACACCCACCTAGGGTTAACTCTGAGTCATAACTTATCCTGGCGTGCACATATTACCCGTATAACAAATAAAGCTGGTCAGCGGATTGCACTCCTTCGTAGGTTTAAATATAAACTTTCCCGCAAGGCACTTTCCAAATTGTATTTATCTATGATTCGACCAATTCTCGAATATGGCTGTGTCTTGTTCGACAATTGTGGTCAAGGCTTGTCCGACTTACTCGAATCAATCCAGTTCGAGGCTGTAAAAATTTGCACTGGTGCTCTTAGACACACCTCACACGTTAATCTTCTACATAAACTTGGTTGTTCAACTCTCGCCACCAGGCGCAAGTACTTTAAATTGATCCTCTTTTACAAAATGTACCATAAATTAACTCCTCCATATCTTTCCAATCTTGTTCCTCCTTCTTTCCATGGTCGTAACCTTCGTTAACCCAGTTCCACTGTACGCTCTATTAAATGCCGAACTAATCGCCTTGCAAATTCTTTCCTTCCTGACGCCATCAAGCAATGGAATAACCTTCCTTCTGATATTCGCGATTCTATCACCCTTCAAACATTCAAATCTAAACTGAAAGCTTCCTTGCTTGCCGTGGATGACGTTCCTGATTTCTGTTCCCATGATAACAGATTTGCCAATATCTGTCATACCCAACTACGAATCGGCTACTCTAGGCTTAACTTCGATCTTTTTAAAGTCCACATTATCCCAAACCCTCCTGCTCTTGTACTTACCCTACTGAAGATCTTGAACACTTTTTATTTTTCTGCCCTGAGTATTCCGTACCTAGAAACAATCTCTTTCACTCTATTTTTCCAATCTTAGCTCCACGTGTCCACCCAAATCTGATTGTGCACCTTGCAAGTAACAGATTAATCGAAATTCTCCTTTTGAGCAGCAAGGCACTGTCGGATCCCTTAAACTTTCAAATCTGTGAAGCTTTCCAAAAATACATTGTGGACACCAGAAGGTTTCTATACTAAAAAAAAAAAAAAGGGGGGGGGGGGGGACCTCGTGTGACTGTTCAGCTCTATTATAATGATATACGATTGTTTATTCTCTACTGATGCAATATAATATGTATGTAATTTTTCATTATGGGTATGTGAGTCCATATCAATGTACTTTGTATCCCTACAGTTGTTTATCTACAAAGAATTGGTAACATTGTTTGTCCTGTGTGTATTGTACATATGCTGTGTATCTCCATGTTCTGAAGAACCCAACTTATTAGTATCATTTCGATGTACTATAGGGCGATCCAGATAAATAAAAAAAAATGCAATATCAGCTGAATTAACACCAATTTTTTCAAAGGACTACTCACGTCAGGAAGGGATTTATAGACCAGTGAGTGCTCTCATACGAATTTCAAAGCCTTTGGAGCTGGCATACTTAAACCTTTTCGAGATGGATTCTTCATGAAGAGAAAAACACATGAAGTATACGGAGCAGTGAGCTGCTGGCTTATCCTTTCCACAGGTCTCCCTCATGGGTCCATTATCGAACCAGTGCCATTCGACATATTTATCAATTAATTGAATTATACAAAAAGTAGACCAGTACGTTTAAGCTGCTATGGCAATGACAATACTAAATCTGACAGGGAATGTTGTACCTTTTACAGGCCGAACCTTTGAACGTCATAAAGCGGTTTGATGACAATAAAGGAATCCGCGGTAAATTTCAGGCAACTTTTATACGAAAGGAGAAACATGAGGAGGATAAATGTATGCTGGACACCACACATACCATTTCTAGAAAAATTCTAAAACATTTAGGTGTACTCTTGGATAAAACTTCTTCAGTGTTCAAGTACACTGTGTGTAGAATACTTTCTGCACAACTAAACGACTACAAAGATTCGCCAGGATCTTGGACTTTCTGTCATGAATGGCCAGTTTGACGTCTTGTATTTTTTTCACATTCCAAATATTGCTCCTTAGTATTGTATTTTCATGGTTAAATAAATAAAAAATAGAATACAGAGTCATCAAATTTGCTTACCAGGACTTAAGTAGTATCTATCTTCAGCGTCTGAGTAAGGCAAACAAAAATACCTACGTTGGAACTGGCTACAACGTTTTATCTTCTTTTAGAGATCTGTAAGGCAATAATGTATCTTACCCCCTTATATGAAACGTCTCTTTACACATGACCTTGTTGATATGACACGCACACATAAATGCCTCCATTGAACCATTCTTTTTCAGAATGGGGATTTGGTCGAGTGGACATGTGCGTTTCCCATTTCAGCTGCGCGACTCTGTGTTAAAGTTTGTAAGTTTGAGTGTCACTCGTTCGGAATATAAAATATATATTTTCGGGAATTTCCTTAATGCTGGTGGATTGAAGTCTCCAATTCTGAAAATAAATGCCAACTCAGTACATATACTGCATAACTCTGTTAATATGGCACTCGCACATAACTGCTTCCACTGAACCATTCTTTGCAAGAATGGAGATTTGGTCGAGTAGATATGTGCGTGTCCTACTTCAGCTAGGCGACTGGTGCCAAAGGTTGCAAGTTCGAGCATCGCTCGTCCGAACATAAAATACATAGACAGATTCTAGACTCTGGTGAATATGGTAAACGGCACAGCGAAACAGTTAAGTTTGGCCTGCATTTAATTTCTGTGCGCGAACTGCATAATACAATAAGATACTAGAGGAAAACCAAGCATAAAAACCTTGGCCCTTTCGCCCCCTCCCTCCCCTCCCCGATTTAGTACTTCTCAGTGCCCCCCCCCCGGCTCATCGGTGATACTAGTCTTTGGCTAATATTTAGTTTTAAAACCGACAAAAAAGTTATCTATCAATCTATCTATCTATCTATGTATCTATCTATCTATCTATCTATCTATCTATCTATCTATCTATCTATCTATCTGTCCGTCCGTCCGTCTGTCTGTCCGTCTTTTTGTCCGTCTGTCTAACCAATTCTTGACATTCATGTGGTCATACAAATACATGTATTTATTATTTTTACTTTTTACTTTGGATGGAATTCACTTTACCAGTACGATAACCAACTCTCCGTAGTAATACATGACATGTACAAAAGTGAAGACAAACCCCACTGTAAACTGAACTGAGCAAACAAATTTGAGCTCCCTCGTAGAAATGTAATTTCCTGTAAACAGACATCGTGCGATGCAGAGATAAGTGTCTTTTTGGTAATTATCCAATGAATATGCGTTCCAAAGTTCACGAACTGACTCTGTGCGCACCAAATTGGAAGATTACAGATGCTACACGAAAAAATATAACTACAGTAAAACCTGTCTATTGCGGACACCTGTGGTTCTGGCAAAGGTGTCCGCAATAGACAGGTGTCCACAATAGGCAGGGGCTGAACTTTTGGGATCTCAGAGTACATTTGCTCTCAGTTTTTGTACATTATACCCCTGACACTTTACTCAAACGCATCTTAACTTGGGATTTAACAGTTTTTATCTTTAAAGGGAAAATTTGTATATGTAAGGGCATGGAGCTACACTATAATAGCTCCATGGTGTGGGCTTACCAGGCTAAAGAAAGTTTGCGTAATTTCTTTTACTAACAGAAAAGAAACAAACAACAAACATACCACAGGGATATCCTATCCTTTGAGTACAGTATAACTGTATGTGCCATTGTTACAAATTGTTAATAACTTCACATGAGTCTCAGTGGGTCCTTTGTTTTAGGCTTAATGATTGATCTATGGAGCTTAATTGTTTGATAGACAGAGAAAGTGTGAGCAACCTCACCCAGCAGGAGCACCAGTGCTCAGAGACACCTGGCATGTTCGTTGAGGCATTGCAGCCTAACTGCTTGGCTGAGTGAGCTTATTATGTGTTGCAGGCCACTGAACAATGGATTAATTAGTCTTTGATTCCAGCTTAACATGCACGGCATTGTTCAGGCATTTAACACTTAATACTTTATTGAACCTCCGTTTCCGGAGAATAAAATGATACAGCACAGTACATATAAACAAATACAAACGATAAATAAAATACAGTCAAGATATCACAGGACTATGTACATGTACAAGATTTCACTGATAACAAAAACTTATTCTACTAAAAACACCACATACTAAAATACCTATATCCAGTAACCTCGCCGACATAAAATGCAGTGAATTCCTGCTATTAAAGAATTAAAGGACATGGAGACCGAGATTCTGTCCTCCCACAGAGGTCCGATCGGAGCCGCCTGATACAGGCAACTCCAAAAGGACCCGTGCGGGAGGCAGATCGTAGTGTCAGCAAGAAGCATAAGAATAGAACCAAAGGTTAAAAAGCCTTAGTCAAGAGTCTCACCAGCTTATATTGCTGGGGGTCCCTGTTATTATAATGGGGAGAGCTAATCAAATAATGAATAGAATCTGAAACCCCGTCTCCCACAAGAGCTCCGCCGTAGCTGCCCGGTACAGGCAACCCCAGAAGAGCCCGCGTGGGAGACAGATCCATCTTAACAAGTCGATCTATTAAGGTTCCAGTTGGAGCCCTACCCTCGTTAATAAAACGTGACAAAAAATGAACACAAATATTTCTATATGGTGAGGGAACAGAAAATACTCGTCGGGCAAATGAAGTAGTCTCAGATTGTAATACTGCCCGCATGGAACGAATTTTAAGAGCTCTCAGCAAGGCAGAGTGATGTGCCCTCTTATTGATACCAAAAATATGTTTAATTATGGATGCCTGAGTGGTCTCAAGATCATGCAGATTGTGTTTAGACAGATTTAGGCCATTATTACCATATTTAAGACTAGGAACACCTACACTATTCCAGAGATATGTCTTTGCACTAGAGTTAAGTCCAGGGTAAGTAACACCAGCCCCAGAGTACCTAAATATAGCTCTCCTTGAACAGGCGCTTCTCTTCAAAATATGCTCATCGTAAGTACCAGTAGAAGTATATGTAACACCCAAGATTTCAACACTCTTCACAGTATCCAAATAATTTGCTCCAAGTGTCCATCTAGTCTTATCACCGGGATCAGAAGTATCACCTTTCCCTATAATCATACACTTCGATATATTATGTCCATACGTAAACCTCCACTGAGTAGCATAAGACCTACAAATGTCAATTATAGTTTGAAGACCCTTCACTGTACCAGATAATAGAGTAATGTCGTCCGCATAGGCAAAGCTATTAATTTTTTCTCTGCCTATTGCGGACGCCACAGTTAACATTACTAAGTTCAATTAACAAATCATTAAGAAATATATTAAATTGGCGAGGGGAGATAACACTACCCTGTCGCGTTCCATGCGTAATACGGAATACATAACTATAAGACTTATGACATTTTATAAGTCCTAATAAATTAGAGTACCATTTATACAAGAATGACCAGCCGGGCTGCTCTATAACACCCCACAGTTTATAGAACAGCCCGGCATGCCATATCTTGTCAAAGCACTTCTCCGCATCGAGCGTCCAGAGATACGTGGGAGATTTTGCTTCTTTAAAGTATGAAATAGCATCATTTAATAATGCACAACAAAAATCAGTACCTCTACCCTCTCTAAATCCAAACTGACTATCAGTAGATATATCAGGAGGCAATAAAAAGTATTCTAAAAGTTTAGCAAATGTACTACTAACGGTAATGGGTCGATAATTCATGGGGTCATTCGGATTCAGAGTAGGTTTCTTAAGTGCAGGTATAATAATTCCAATTCCCATTGTCTTAGGGACTACACAGTAAGAAATTATATCGGTAAAGAAAATAGACAAATGATGAATCAGAGGCTCACTCAATCCATATTTCAGATGCTCACTACTTATACCATCATACCCAGGGCTACAGTTACTTTCAAGCTGTTTAACAAAAGAGGCAATCATATCATCAGTAACAACTACATCAAATCTATTTTTAGAACATTCCGATACCTTGTCCTCAACAAATTTAACAATATGGGCTTGTTCACAAGTATAATCACTAGAATCATCTTCATTCATAATAGTACTAAAGTAATTTGCAAAATCATGAGCAGAGAGAGAAGTATTAAATTTCTTTGTTACTTGTCTATTAATAGAGTTCCAGAAACCTTTCATATTGTTTTCATTATAAAAATCATTTACTCAATTAAGGGTAGCAGTAGAACCCAGCTTAATCTTATTACACACTCTCCTGAACGTCTTCTTAGCATGTTTCCAAGCATCATAGACTGGCCCATTAGAGGGGCGGTCATTACTTAACCACATCTTCCACCAAAATCTTTTCTTATCTCTTAATTTGGAGAGCTCGGGGCACCAAAAACTCTTAGGTATATATTTCTTATTATTAACACACCCAGCCTCACGTGTGGCTTCATGGATAGCATTACTTAGCTCACTGATATATGTATCAACAGCATGTTGCTTACTCTCGACTTATCCTTCATACGAGTGCAGATTAAGTGGTTTCAGTTCAAGTAATTTTTCAGAAAGTATACCATTAAAAGCAGCTCTTTTTCCTGGATCTCTCCAGTCTGCACGTGGAAAACTGTCAGAAAATGATTCTTTTCTAATGTTACAACTGTTTTGTTTAGGAGTACACTTAACTCTTATCCTTAAACTTACAATCAAATGATCGCTCACGTTATCAGGATCGTACGGAAGTATCTTACAATCACAAATATTATTCAAGTCGTATGAAGGGGTAAAACAATGGTCAATCCATGTATAAGAATTATTACTATGAGAAAAATATGTAAACTGTACCTTCTGCTTATAAAGGAAATCAGTCACAATTAGATTATTATTCACCAAAAAATCGTACAAAATTCTACTGTGCGGAGTCAAACATTACAACTTGGAACATAACAAGTTGCAAAAAATGCATTGATATATTGTGTCCGCAATAGACAGGTTGTTTTTGCATTTGGTACCCCAAAAAGTGTCCGCAGTACACAATAGACAGGTGTCCACTGTAGACAGGTATCAGCAATATGAAAATGACTTAAAAATATTCGGTTCTGGCCAAAACTGTCCGCATTAAGCAGGTGTCCACAGTAGACAGGTGTCCACAAGGACAGGTTTTACTGTACTTGATAAAGAGTTACTGACCACACAGTTACATGTGTTTACCTGTTGCTGCTGTCAATCAGTCATGCCTAGTATTCATTTGTACCTGCCTATCAATTATCTGTGACTGTGCGTGATATGTTTGATCACAATAGTTTTCAGGCCAACCTCCTTGGGTCTTCTTGTATTGCTTGATTTCGTTATCCATAAATGTATTTCATCACTGCTTGAATTTGGGAAATATAATATGGTTGTAATACTTCACACTTTTAGTGCAATTTCATATTTCAATTTCAATCATAGTGACACACACACACATAATTCCATAATGTTGTGTATTAGTGTATACAGTCTGCACCCTAAAATGAGACGGTAATCCGTCCACCATAAAGTATACCACTCGGTGAAGAAAATGCATTGTTCGGATATGACTGGTTACGAACATCAAATGTCAAACGTTCATGAGATGGATATGGTCAAAGTCCGAAAGTTTGAAAAAAAATTGCTCCTCGAAAAGACATTACCGACCTTAATTCTGAATATATAATTGCCCACCTGGACCTGTATTATGTTGGTGAGTACGTATCCATGTAATCCGTGAATTATTTGAATATTCCAGTGGGAACGCCACCTGTTACCCATTTGCCCAGTGCTTAGACGTGTAACGTTCGGCATCCAACGATGCATTTTCTCACAGGCCCGAATTGCTTCGATCGATACAAACATTAACGACGACCTCTTTGTCATATAACAATAAAATAACAATTTGCTGTGTGGAAAACTACTCCTGTCAGGGCGTGGGCACTGTTGGAAGGGGTTGTTCCACGATGCGTCCATGTGGTGTGAAAATCACATGTCCATGTTGCAAAACAATCTTCTCTGCGGCAGACCAGACTCACAATACCTGTTTTGTTCAACACACTTTAATTTGCTCGCTGCAGTACAGCTTTTGTGGCAAGCGATAAGTGAGCGTGATAACTTCCAGTACGCTTTGCGCCACCAGTGCCGCGTGGTGGGTAGTCTGTATAAAGGTACGGCTTTGATCGTTAACACTGTCTACAACAGCTTCTTTTTCCTGTTTTTACAAGTGTCCCACATTTACAGGAGTTAGGAAATATGATACCGATACACCTATGTTTGGAACATAATTTTTGGGCCAAAAGTACAATTCATTTCCATAAACACCACTGACCGCCCTCTTCATCTTTATTCCGTCTCTCTCTCTCTCTCTCTCTCTCTCTCTCTCTCTCTCTCTCTCTCTCTCTCTCTCTCTCTCTCTCCCTCTCCCTCTCGTGATTTCAATACAAAATGTTGTTGATTCGATACACTACGGGCATTTACTTATTAAAAGGCTGATAGACCCAGTAGGAGAAACGCACTGCTGACATCATACACGCTCGTAAGTAAAATGTTAAAAATTCTCATTGAGTTATAGGTCATATATGTGTTTAGGGCATGCTCTTAGCACGTACATGTAAGTACGCGGTGACAGCACCTACTTTCAATATCACAAGGATGCACTTTATGACCGATGTCTATAACTGGATTTGTTCATCCTTAATGTATCCCGTTCTGCACTAGATTGGTACCAGATGAATGTACCTATGATGCCATCTGCAGGCCACATGTCCCTGTTTTCCATTGTTTATCAGCCGATAGAGTACTTTTCAAATCTTTATATGGTATTAAGCCCACAGTCATTGAAGCGCCATCATGTGAGCAAAATGGGCACACTTACTCGCGATATACTGTATGCTAATTTATACCCCCGAGCATAAAATTTCCCGAATTAGTATATAGGCTCAAAAGAGATTTTCGCGAGTTTTGTTTTCCCGAATTGACACCAACAAAAAAGTATTTACCGTATGAGACCTCCCCGTTTGTGTGTGTGGAACTTCATTTTGATATCTTAATTAAAGTGCCATGTGAAACATGGTTTTGTGCTATGAATTTATAGGATTTAATCTGCCCAAGTTTTTGTGCGTAGGAAGACTCTAAAGGCAAACCACTTCAAACTATTGTGTGCTGCCATATGTGCCGTACTTTGACAAAGCTAATATATGTCAGACCGTACTATAGAGTGAAACGTTTGACGTTCTGCAAGGCATTAATGGCAAGTTCAGTTTTGTCTAATACAATGAGACTGTGCGTCGATATTGATGTTCAGCTTCCAAGGTCTCAAAAGCTAAGCAGAAACTGGCACAGGCAAAAGGGGTTTATCGCACATAGCTGTATCATGTACCACTTTTTAGTCTCACACAACGCTGTTCTGGCCGATATCATGCTGAAAGAGCCTATATCCAGATATTAGATATGTATTCTTGGCACAAGACTAAAGTTTTCACCTGAGTTGACCATTTTGAATGTAAGATCGTACCGCCAGACGTCGCTAACACGAAATACCATTAACCGGTAGCTCTGTTGGTAAAAGTGAGTGACCCCTCTGTCAGCAGCAGTAATGGCCCCGTGAAGCCCCCGTGTTTCCCAATCCCTAAATGGCATTGTCGCCAGCATAACGGCGAGTACTGCAGCATGAAAACATCGGGTGAGCGTGAAATCAATCGTTGAGAAACTTAAAGGCTACCTTTATGGAGTCAAAAATCATAAACGGGCGTCTTTAAGGATCCAAACATTTTAAACTTTGCTGATTTCCTTTAAGAAGCCATATCCCTGGCATGTGATACACGCGTCCGTCCGCAAGATCCCGCTAAAAGTACCCCTAAAGTTTTCGTTTGAAGCCCACAAATGGGCAGGTTAAGAATAAAATTATTATCATTTTCTGAAGGGGCCATAGACAGTTCAAGAGAGTGTGAATCACTAGTCGTGTCAAGCGCAATTAAAAATCATAATTCATTTTGTTTTTTCGTGTGTAAAAATTGTAGAAAGTATATACCGTATTAAGCACACATCATGATTTTGCCGGGTCATAAGGCCCTTCAAAATATACCCGTAGTAACGGCCGCCATGTTGAAACAAATGAGATGGGTATTCCTGCGAGATCCACCCAACCATTAGGCAGGCCGGCGCCGCCTTTAAGACGTTGACGCCCGAGAGCATGCATTCGCGTCCGGCTTTAAGACATATACGTCCCAGAGCGTGAAATGTACGTCCGGGCGTGGAGACATGAGATCCATGAACAATGATCTTGAATGGTTGAATCTTTTAAGGAACTGTCTTAAAGGAAGGTAGTTTTGGACGCCCTTTGCGTTCTGCAGGTACAGCCATCTCTTTGAAGCTAAATTACGAGAACTCCTATTTTTCGATGGCCAGTTTTGCTAAATCAACGCCGCTATTCACTCTACTGCCAAGGAAGTGCGAGTCACTCCAACCAAATGCAAAAAGCCCAAGTAATACTGGTTTCCCAGTCAGTCTTATCTTAAAAATAGAAAAACCGTTCCTGGTGGTCCGTGTGGATAAGTGCAGGAAGACTTAAAACAGGTGCTGTCTAGGACTGTATGAGACACGCCAAAATATTAATAAGGCTGGAGTTCAGGGGATGCATTCAGAGCGACATAAATCAGAGCTATATAAAATAACCTGCTTAACAGGTACTCACAAAGAAGAGTAAGCTCTGTTCTCTCTGCTTTGCAGCTAGGTTACCATTATAAACATATCATGAGCAATGTGCATATTGCACTTGTATATGAGGTGCAGAGGAAAACAAGCGAATTTGTAGAAAATAGATTCTCACATTCCGGGTGATATGAATATTTCTCCCGAAAATATCAAAGATATGTTTAAGGTCTTGAAAGGTAATTGTGTTCTCGGCTGTGATGGTATAACTGTAGAGCATTTAAAGTGGAGAAATTCCCCTGTGTTATGTTCACACGGGGCGTCTCTCTACACAGCCATGATGAACTCTAGGAATGTACCAGAGGTGCTCAAGACAGGCATCCTTGTAACTATACTAAAAAAAGCTTTATCTTGACTAAAATAATCCAAGCAAGTACAGACGTATCACTCTCAGCTCTCTTCATTCTAAGTTTGTTAAAAATATGTTTGGTACCTAAAGATAATGTTAGTGAAGCGCAATTTGGCTTCAGAAAAAGGAGAAGCACGGAGTTTGGAGTTGAAATGCTAATCGGTCTAGGTAAACGTGCATGTTCCTCTTCACTTTTGGTAGCTATAAATATGTCCAAAACTATAAAATTATAACCTGGGACACCGTCTCTATTATGCAGCGGATCCTCCACATACAGTCCCCACTGAGGGACCTGTCAGTGGTCTTTAGCCATATGGTCCTTGGGCTTGGCGGCCCCATAATCACAGTGGACTCTTAAATACCCTTGAATCAGGAGACCATGTTTAGGCTGACAGAGCTTTTACTATTCGACATTTGCTACCTGAAAGGGTGCCTACTTAAATATTCTACCTTTCACTAGACGTTCTCCCACCGGTAAAGATAGAAAGTTCACTCCTGGTGATGTCATGGAAACAAGAAGCATTGCTGCTGTCCGTATACATGTGGAGAGGGCTTTTGAGAGATTCAAAGGATTTAAATTTTTTAAAGGAGTTATGGACTTGTTATTTCATCCATATTGCCATTAAATGGCACTTATGGCAGCAGTTATTTGAACAGACCACTTTTCTGATCTGGCATTATGGTTGTCTTAAAATATATGTGATTGGTAAATTAGTCTCGTTATTGTACAGTGAGTGAACTTTCTCACTGCATTTTTGATGATTATCTAAATAACAAACAAACAAAAAACTGTGATGATACTGAATCAAGACAAGTACTTTTGAACCATGTCAGTTGACTCAACTTTTAAATCTACTACTTGCAACCAGTTATGTTTTCAGGTTTTTGCCATAGTGGTTCATAAGGTAATCTTTTATGTATGTGCCTACAAGGTATGAATATGCAGAGCAGTGTGGTTCACATGTATAATAGATCACTTTCAGTGTGAAAAAGTCTTGTTTACTTACCTTGCCTAAATGTTAACCAGACGAACGACATCCCTGCCTGTCAAATAATTATAGATAAGACCAAAGTTGGTTTTATGTTTTAGAATATATAGAACTAAATTGTATCACAATTGCCAAACTACTCGTATTCCTTTACTTTGGCTACCTAATTTTGTGCGTGATTATCAGTGGAAACACCTTTATACCTTTTCGCCAAAAGCAGTAAGAGAATTGTTGCTATTATACAGGTGGCCAAGTAGCAATGTATTCCATTACGCCCAAAGGCATCGGTACTGTCATTTTCACAGTTACCTGTGCTTTCATTTTCACGGTTACCTTACACTTGTCAAACATTTTAAAAAATCTACAATACTTATGGAGGGGTAACTTGGTCTGTATTATTTTAAAGATTGTGAAAAAATTATGGTAAAGGTGCAAGGTGGTTGAGCTTTATATTTGTATGTGAAAATTCGGTGTGGACTTTTTTGTTCCTTTTTTGCATTGTTACCACAAACACCAAGAGAGATGCAGCCAACATGGCATGTTTCTGGATATTTTCCGAAAGGTTTGCAAAATTAGCTAGAAAAATAGAAATTTTACCCAGTATTCATTTTTTCTCTCTGCGTGGCATTCTCGAGGGAGTAATAATTTCAGGAAGGTATCTCTACTGAGACTACCCGGGACACTGACAAAAGGCTACAATGAATCTAATAAACACTGATATGCAAAAAAATCATAATTTATTAAAGATTAAAAAAATTGTACATGCACGTGAACCAATGGAACTCCACTGCCATAGATTCCTTTGTCGATAGGCCACAGCTCCCTACAAATGATAAATTCTTTTGTGTTAAAAAATAAGCATTGTACGCATGTACACAAATGCCACATTACTTCTCTACTTGCCTTTGGCAACAATGCAAATATAGACACAGTTAAATCCTGCAACCTAAATAGTCATAAATGAACCAGTTTGACTTTCATTGGGTATAATGTTGGCACAGAGCACTTCCTATTGTCTTTCTGGCCATTCACACTCAAAAATTAAACGACAAAAATAAACAAACAAAAAGAGAGAGAAATTTTGTTTTTGGTTTGTTTTCTTTTCTTGTTTATTATTTTTTTCTTTTTTTTTTTTCACTTTACATTAGCATATACAGCAGGCACTATGAAGTCGACGTTAAACTTCTACAGTTTGGTCAACACGTTGAGACAGAAGAGTCCATTTATGTAGATTCGCTCAACGCAGTGGTCTATGCTGGTGCACACAACAAAATCAAAGAAGTTTATTTGTTAATGGCACATTTGTGCCTGCACCTGGTAGTAATAAAAGTTGTTTCTCTTCAGCTGCACCCATTGTGTTTCCACAGGCTACAAACTTCTTGTCTATACATGCTTCATCGGCAGTCTTTGAACGGTGTGTGTACAGACACATCCCCACCAGTCCTTCCCCCACACACTTTGCAGGACACAAGCCCATCTGGACTTGCTCCCAACCCAAGCTTTCAGGTAGGGGTACTTGCATTTGGTGTGCAGTCCTTTTTCCTGTACTTAACAGTCTGCAGGCATTTATTTTTATTTATTTTGATTACTATTATTTTTTTTATCTCAGTACAGATATTTTCTTTCCCCTTGTTTTTTATTTTATTTTTAGTTTTCATTCTGGTTTTTTTTTTTTTTTTTTTTTGCTTTGGTTTTTTTTTTTTCTTTTTCTGCTTTTATAAATAAGAATGGGCTTAGTATACTTGGTACGTTGAGCAATTTTAGTACGATTTCTTATCTCACAAGTACTTTAGACTAAGTTTAGTGAACGGAGGTACCATCTCAGCAATAGCGTGCAATGTTTTATATATTATCGCCCACAAAGCCATAGGAAGTCAATGTTGACCGAGAGGGGGATAAAATGTGCTCACACTACACTTTTAGATTCTCCGGACAGAACCTCTCCAGGTGTATTTACAAGGATCCATAGTTCATATGGGGAGGCACTTTGTGCTGTCTCGAGGGCACATGGCCAACACATACACATACATAGTGTCGTCGGCAACTTTACACAGCTGGACTGCATGGACGTGCCTGGCTTTGTGTAGTGACAATCCTTTGTCTGATTTATATCTTTTTATTCTCTCTCTTGGCCATTCACAGACACATTGAAAAGATTGAAGAAGACAGTAGATACGTCAATGACTGGCAAGTCACTTAGGTTTTCTGTCCATCTGTTCTTTAGTTCATCTGGCGCTGGCACTGCACATTTCGTCACTGTCCTGCATTTTATCAGAGACTACAACCTCAGATATTCTGTGACGGGGAGAATCTCTCTACCCATGGTGGGCAAACTTCGTGCCCGAGTGGGAGGGGCGGGTTCGGGAGATGGACGTTTTTGAAAATTTGATGATAAAATGGTACATTCTAGAGCACATTTCATGGTAATTTCTTTGAAAATTGCATGAAAGACCAGTGATAATATCGACAAGTGTGTACACTTTTATTCACATTCAGCACCACATTCTGTTTAAAACACAAGTCATGAATCTTCATGGTGAAATTCAGTTACTGATCTAGCTCAAGAGCACCACATTTATACCTGTAAAAACTAAAATGTCTTATCTCAGTACTACCTTCTACAAATTAAATTGCAGTCAATCTTGAGACGGTCGAAATGTCTCTCAAACGGGGGAACCGGAGAACTGCTAAAATCAGGTAAAAAAAAATAAATCCCGTCCTAAACGAGAGGCTATGAGTCTGTTTAATGGACTCAGCCTTGAGAATCGTCTGTAGGCACGTCGATTACAAGGTCAAGTTCTTTTGCATTGGAAGCCAGTGACATCAGTTCTGGTTTATTCCTGCCATCTTTGGTCCCCCTCTTTCTTTCAGGAACTTCTTTAGACAGGGTACTGTTTGTTTTCGGGAATTATCCTCGTCCAGATTCTTGATACTGTAACACTCCTTGCTACCAATGGCGTCGTTCAACAAGTTGAATGACGCGGCCCGCATTACCCAGAATGCTTTGCGCACCAGCAGCCTGCCCCGGCAGCTTTTTTGTGCACACGGCCCGAGCCTGAAATGATTGTATTGATTTGCAGAGACAACCCAGTGCGGCGGGTCGATGACGCCTCTTTGCCGCTGCACTGAGGCGTCGTTGACTTAATGCGCTACGTGCTACTACACCCGACTCATAACAAACCATCGGGAGACACGAGACACTGAGCTTTCCATCTTACAAAATCATTTAGATCATGGACACACTTTTAAGTTATATAAATTTTTACAGGTTTCTTTTTTTTTCTTTTTTTTTTTTTTTTTTTTTTTTTTTTTTTTTTTTTTTTTTTTTTTTTTTTTAATCTCGTCGTCGCACGGGGTGGGGGGTGGCAGTGGGCTGGTTGACTGCACCTGCCTGGCTGCGTCCTGTGTCGTGTGGGCCCCCCTCCTCCTACACAGGACTCGGGATAGCAGCCCTGGGGCAATATCAGCCTCCCCGTCGTTACGTGTTTCATGGCGGTGGTACGAGTGCATATATTTTTAGTGTGAGAAGTTTTTAATTATACCTCTGTGCTAACACAGACATTTGTTTCTATAGGAATTATTTGTTTCTTTTTGGCTTTCTATCTTCTTCTTTTTTTATTTCTCTCTTTACAGGGAAATTTGTCCACCATTTCATTTGAAAAAAAACCATCGCTACGTGTTGTGCGGCGGTGGTACCAGCGCATATACTTTTTGTGTAAGACGTTTTGAGCTATTTTATATTTTCATGCAAGCGTGCTATGTCAGGTGGATTTTGTGTTTGGTGTGATATTCTACACTGACTCCTGTGATATGTATGTATTTATCTTCCAGTTCATGTATACTGCATTATAATTTCTTCATTCGTTGGGGCGGAATAAAATATCATCATCATCATCATCATCATCATCATCATCATCATCATCATCATCATCATCATCATCATCATCATCATTATTACTACTACTAATACTACTACTACTACTAACATAAAATGATCAGAAACAAAGACTGTTTCTACACAGATTGACAGTATCAGTCGCTTGGCATATAAAAAAGCAATAAGCCAAGCTGCTGTCTGAGCACAACTGACCACCGGCGCCCTTAAGCACGATTAAGCACAAGACGTTACCCATTTGCATTCAACTTGTTAATTTACTTTGGTATCCAGAATCTAGCCTAACATTTGATATGACCTTCCTACATAAGTCTCAGGAAAAAAAGACATGGAGTGGAGTACAAAACCCCCAGCAAAACTGAATTTTGAAACGAAACTCTGCCGCAGGACAATTGTTTCAGTAGTTTTATGTTGACCGATGTTAAAGACGTACGGTGCACCGCGATATGCGCTACCATTTATGGTCCAATGCCTCTATACAGTTGGAGCTGGTATTTGTCGATACCTGCACTAGCTGCTGTTCGCTTTTCCTATTTTGCACTGTTCCGTTTGAGAAATATGGATTGTTTACGAAGAGTGAAAAGGAAAATGAATGGGCAGTTTGTTAACAAATCCCAAAACAAAGGACTAAATGCTTTAAAACAAGGCAGAATACGTCGAAGACCAAAACGCATGTACACAATCAGCGAAAGCTGACCAAGCCACCGTCGAAAGTGCCACGCCCACCCCCCAAATGCCACATGCACATGCAAACACTGACAGTTGTAACTGGAACGAAGGTCGTAGAACAGTGGAACTAAGTGTACTAGCCGATAATCTTGTATGCGAGGAATGTAAAAAAAAAAGAACATTGTCCCTCAAAAATACAGAATCAGAAAAACGATATGGCTTGGCCAGTGTACTTTACATTTCTTGTGAATGTGGTACGATAAACGCTGTCCCAACGGGGGGTGTGGGGACCACAAAAATACCCCAGCGTCAAAAGGTGGCACAGGCATATTTGATAATGTGCTGCCTGTGTTACCATTCGACAATGTATTAAGGCAACTATAATTTTGATATTCTTATTTTTACCCCTTTTTCCACATTGCTGTATTGCACTGGGAAGAGAATCTTAAAATGTTTGCCTCTTCTCAGTAAAACTACGAAAGTGTACATTATGAGTTGAATATAAAATTAACGACGCACTGTCGTTTATTTAACCTACATACATGTATATTGATATGGTATCAAAGTTAGACAATGAATTGATACCTTGTACCTATGAACTTAGAACAAATTAAGTCAACATGCATGAATTCTTTGTTCAATTGCGCAAAAAAATAGCACCGTATGACATCTTTTTTTGTTAATCAATGAAATCAGTGCATATTTTGGAAGCCCCCTACAATTTTTCAGGAATTTGCAAATATTTTTCTATTTCAAACTTAAAAAATAATGTGAGCACTTATACAATTTTGCAAGACGAGATGAATTTAAAGTCACATTCCAGCATGTTTTGTCTACATATTTGTTATCAAAAGGCTTGATATACATTGCATACACTCATATTGAGTTATTTTATGCATATTTTTGCATCCCTAATTTTTTTTTTTTTCTTTGCTTTTACCCACATATATAATGTTTGCTATCAAATTTCTGTAGTCCTTACATGTAACGCCACCTAGCGACAAAAGTAGCACCCTGACATGCCAATTTTTTGCTTGCATTTTGTTTCAAATGCTAATATCTGGGTTCACACCAAAAACCAGAGATTTCTAAATTCTTTTGACCAGTGTACCGAACGTCTGTAAACTGAGACAGAGTTGTTGCCAGTGACCTGTATTCTGAACAGAAGGAAACCCCTCGGAGCACGCTTGGCTTGCGTCAATAAAGTTTTGTCCGTCTGGCAGGTGTAGTAGTCAAGACAATTTGAACATAAGTGAGCTTTGTCTTTACGTTTTACCCTGCAAATGATCAACTCGCCCCTAAACTTAAATTTAACTATATTTATACTTTACAACTTGTTCATAGCTGAATCACGCATCACCAGGCACAAATAATTTTTATATTATATTAAAGTATTTTTGTATCATAAAATACACTGAGTAATGTTATTTGAAAACCTGAATCGATAAGCATTTATTTCAGCACGTATTTCATTCGAAGTGTTTGTGGCGCTTACTTTGGCTATTCGATATTCATTGTTCAAATAGTTCAGCCTACCTAGTATTAACAGTACGGTGATTGATTATTTATCATGACAGGTTATTTTTCAGCAATCTAAATTGAAGTAATTCAAACTAGCATGCATCTATAGATCCTGTTTATCTGATCCTGCCTACGTGTCAATATTATACGACGGTAACGCTTGTCGCATTTTTGCCCTGTCCCGTTTGAATATTTATGGATATAGATTATCTGATCAATTATTTAATGTTAACCCGGTGATAGTACAAGACACTTTCGATCAGCCACGATATAATTATTATGGGTCTCCAGCCATGTTTGTTTCCAACAGGCTCAGTTTTAATGCAATATGCCAAAAAATAGTAGACAGACAAGATTCAAAATTAGCGGTCGCCGGTGACTGTTTTGAGAGGTATAAGCGTTAAGAATATATGAATGTCAACAAACATACACTCTACGTCCCTGACAACAGTCAGCCTTTAGCAATGGAAATCAAAAATTAACCTTTCTGTCATAGTACACGAACAATGCAAGAGAAGACCAGCTTCACACTTGATATTGAAGACAAAACAATGAGCGTAAATGCCTCAGAAGTGTAGAGACAAAAACGGGGTTAAACAAGGTGGCATTCTTTTGTCCAGCCCATTCGGAATTTACCTCTGTATGGTTTACTATTTACACAACACAATTACTTGACGCACTTTGTGTTCATAACACATTGCAGTTCGTGTCCCATCTGTCTGTGGTGCCTCAAATGTAAACGAGTATAAATAAATAAATAAAGAAATAAACAAACAAAAAACCAAATAAACAAACAAACAAACAAGCAAATAAATAAGTAAGTAAATAGATAAATTTAATTAACAAGGACGAGCTAATAATATCTTCAAAAGGTCTGGTGTGAGCAAGCACATTGGTAGCACATGTCTTGTAAGAGAGTTTTCTATCTTTTCCATAGAGTATAATGTCATATTTAATCCAACTAAATCTAAAACTACATCTCGTGCCGAATCTTAATTAAAGCCTTAAGTATACTTACATTGACTATTCACACATTATGTCTGGTACTTTGTTCATTTGAATAACATAAAAACACTACAAAAATTGTGTTATAAGAACGTAAAGACTTGCCTTTCCACGGAACTTTCGCGCGAATGCGCACTTTGCGTACTGTGAATAAAGGTATATATATATATATATATATATATATATATATATATATATATATATATATATATATATATATATGTATGTATGTGTGTGTGTGTGTGTGTGTGTGTGTGTGTGTGTGTGTGTGTGTGTGTGTATAATTACATATATATGGAAGTCGCTTTATTCAAAGCATTTCATAATGTAATCTATACTTGCAAATAACATTGCAACTCGCAATACTAATGGCATAAAATACAAATATTGACGCAAGGGTCCGAGATGCAGTTTCGTAGGATCTTAATGAGCTTGTTAGAAAGAAGTTTCGTGTAGTTGCAATTGGGTGGGTTACGTGAACCATTTAAAGCTCAAGGTAAGAAAATAAACAGAATGAAAGAAATTTTGGAGCATTTACAAACTGCATGTACCAGGGGCTAATAAAAAACATGCACTTTGTAGGACTGTCTGCTTCTCGAAAACAGAATTTAGGCAAAATCATTCTCAAAACGTTAACGAGAATGTGGCATTAAACTTGACCACAAAATGGCATACCATCCCACCGGTGCAGCAACATAGCTGGAGAAACACTAATTAAGACAATGACATACTTTCGTATTCAGGATATGATTATAAATGTTAAACGTCGGCCCAAGGATACCAATACATGTGTATTTTCGTGTTGCACACCTTTAAACATGGCGCGATCACCTCCATTGCAACACTAGCGGAAAAAAAGACGCGAGTAATATCAATGGCATGGTTGTCCTGAAAGTAAAGGATATCGTGGCCAACTACAAGAGAATCCATGTGCAAAACAAAGAGGGGCCTCGAGACCAAAAGGTGATGCCACAATGTTTTACATGTGGTATTCAAAGACCCTTGAACTGCCCGCGTTCCGTACGGGTGTTGTGTTTTGCCAAGCGCAAATTTAAAATGATTGTGTGGTTTGATGGTTAACTTCCCACAAGCTGCCCACCGATAATTATTATGTCTGTGTGCCAACACAGACATATTGTTTTTCTAAAAATTCTTTCTTTCTTTCTTTCTTTCTTTCTTTCTTTCTTTCTTTCTTTCTTTCTTTCTCTCTCTCTCTTTCTTTCTTTCTTCTTTACAGGCAAATTTGTCCGACATTTCATTTGAAAAGTATTGCACGTAAAAACTCCATACTTGGCATGATTATACTTCCATACATGAAGTCTTGCGTCTTTGCAAAGAGGTTCAACGGTTTTGAAAATTATGCAAATTAGGGCCACTTTAAAAATTTAAATCTTGAATATCTTCAAAACTATAATAGGAACAGGTAACCAATCCAACTTCAATTAATATATTTATTACCCTGCACATTTTTGTAATTGATATGTGGCTCTACAGGTCCAAGGTCAAGGTCATTTGGACCTTTGAAATTTTCATCCAGTCATAACTCGGTCAATTTTTATCCAATTTTGATCATGTTGGGCTCAAATTGTATCTACTTTGACACTGCACATTTTTTATTTACATATAACCTCTAAAGGTCAAAGATATAGGTTCTTTGGACCTTTGAAATTTTCATGTGGCCATGACTCGGTCAATTTTTATCCAATTTTGATCATGTTGGGGTCAAATTGTACCTATTCTAATACTGCACATTTTTTGTAATTTACAGGTGACCTTAAAGGTCAAAGATATAGGCCATTGGGACCTTTGAAATTTTCAGCTAGCCATAATTTGGTCAATTGTTATCCAATTTTGATCATGTTGGGCTCAAATTGTAGCAATTGTAACACTGCACGTGTCTGTAATTTCCGTATGACCTCTAAAGGTCAAAGATCAATGTCATTTGGACCTTTGAAAGTTTCATCCAGTCATAACTCAGCCATTTTTCCATATAATTCTAAATATGTTCAACTCAAATTGTAGGTATTGCAACATTGCACATTTTGTAAGAACCTGTAACCTCTAAAGGGTAAAGGTCAAGGTCATATGGCCCTTTGAAACTTTCATCTTGCTATAACTGGGTCAATTTTCATCTGATTTGGTTCATGTTGGGCTTAAATTGCGGGTATTGTAACACTGTACAATTTTGCAACTTACATGTGACCTGTAAAGGTCGGAGGTCAAGGTCATTTGGACTGAGAAATTTTCATCCAGCCATAAGCTTAAAGGAATGTGAAATACCAAAGGTCAAAAGTTGTATCCGTAATATTAACAACTTTTGAAGGCACGCAGACAGATTTGCTTTGAAGCAAATCTTCTTTTCTACTTTGTTACTTCATTTGTCTATTATATTTACTGCAGGTTGGCACGGCGATTTGAGATTGTAAGGGTATTCTCCTTGAAAAAACGCAACCAATAGTCTTTGTAATATAGGCTTTGGGAAATGGAAGCTAGGCAGCTTAATCACACACACACACACACACACGCATATATATATATGAATATATATATACACACGTTGGTACAAGCACATTTTGTAATGTGTACCTAAAAAATAAAACATCAACCGAAAATGTAATACCTACCTATTTTAAAATAAACTCATGCACAAAATTCCTCTTTGTAGTAAACAGTCAATTTTGTAAGACGTTATAGATTAATGTGACGCAAAATGACCAAAAATTTGAAAACAAGACTAGTTCATTGTCTTGGTATGAGCATTTTGTTAATTAATCAACAACGCTGGATAAGACCCCCATAAAACGTCACATGTGTGACACTATGGCACCTTATTTATAATGACATCATTAGTTGTTATATGAGCTATGCACCTGGATTACGTGAGGTGCGTTACAATTAGTCTAAAGTTATCCCACGCAAGTTGAAAGAATCCACTATCCCAGTTGAATTGAGGTATTGCTAATGTTTAGTATCTGAACTGAAAAATGGTGCAATTGGTTTCCATGACAGTTAATGAATTATTAGAATTTATTCACTAGGTAATTTTCTTCAATTTATGGTTTATTTGGGATATCAGGGTCGGTAACAGTATTGTCAAAACCAGCATACATAATGATTTTCAAAAAATTACAACCCACAATTTTATCATTAATGTAAATGATGAAGAGGAGTGCTCCCTTAATTGAGTTCTGTGGAACCCTATAGCTAGTAATTCAGATTTCATACCATTCAGTTCGACAGATTCAAAACGATTTGAAAGAAATCTTTGGGGGCAGTTTGGCTTATGTATCCTTGATGCCATAATAATTCATTTTGTAAAAAGCATTTTGTGATCCAAATGTTAAAACCTTTAGACAGGGAGTTCGCCCTTACCCATTTAACCGAAGCGTTTGAATTCCTGGGAAAAGGCAAAAGGCAAACACCTGAACTCTGCGAAACGTTGGGGAAGGAAGGAAATAAGACATTATAAATAAGACTGACTTAGGAAGTATTTTAATTTTTCAGGAAATATACCAGTTTTTCAGCATTTAATTTACCATAGCGGTAATAGTTTAGTAATTATATTTGTGTCAGTTTTGTGGTTTTTGTAGATATGTCATTATAACCACAGCTAGTTTTAGAGCATCTGATGAAAAATTATGGATCATTATGAAAGTAATGTAAGTTATATCTGGCTTAGTCGCATTGCTGACTCCACCCGAGTATCATGGGGGTAATCTACCTTACTCTTGGGTTGAGGGCGAGGCCAGCCTGTATATCGGTCTCTGGGTACAAATTCCTGGCAACGCGTCATGATGCGCTGTGACAATGATTTATATTACATCATGATATAATATATCGTGCCATATGTGGTGTTCAAATGAATTTCTTTCAACACTATATAACTTATTTCTTAGACTCTGACCATTTGAGTAGTATTGTGACTTCTCTCATCTATTAGGTGAATAGGATATCCATGTTATATTCATAGAGCAAACAACTATTTTACTTCATTAGCAATCGCTCTTTGTGCCCAAAGGGTGCAACTTTTTGCCAGCTAATTGAAATCTATGATTTGGTAATGGAAGCTATGGATCAAAACAAAGACATCAATTTTCTTTTCCTGGATTCAACTCGTGCCTCCGATCGCGTGTGGCATAAATATCAATTATAGTATAAGTCTGTATGTATTGACGGCTCTGTACAAGAATGGTTCCCACGAAATGTCACGGAACTGACACAGCGTCAACAAATTAATAATAGAGCAGGCAGGAGCATCGACCTTTGAGGGACGCCTGCCTCCGTATATTCACAACTTGAGGATACACTATATATGGGGGATCCTCAAATTGAGAATTTACAGACACCATTGGGGCCCTCTCTTATTTTTTATGCAGATATTCGATTTTTTTGGAAATAATCCTGACAAAAGCTTTATATTGTACCGAAAGAAGATATCTTTCGCTGTAATAAGTGAGTCAGGAAATGAAAACAAACCTTGTCATGCAATTGTATTGCTGGGGAAAAAATTCCACTGTAATAGGTTTAACATGGACGGCTTTATTTGTATGGAAATTTTGGGTGTCGCACAGAATGTTATGTAACAACAGGATAGCTTAGAGTATGCTCAAACATTCATACACACACACACACACACACACACACAAACACACACACACACACACACACACACAAAATGTCCTGAAAACAAGACCACAGCCTGAGAGGTGCGAGTAGTGTGTCTGGTATTTGGGCGTCTGTGGACCTTATAAGGAGGGCCATGGCACTACTGGGATCAAAGTAAATACACAGTGCCATGGCGTATGGGTCAAACTTTTTTAAGGTGTCTTTTGCCTACAATGGTGCTACAGGCTGGAACTCTCTTGACAATTTTACCCGCAGTTCACATAATTTACCTTCTTTTTAACGCAACTATAAGGCTCGCTATTTTACATGATTTCTGTGTTTTAATTCTCAATTGCTTGTCACTCAATCTTATCTGTCATACATTTTGTAACATCTGTTTAGATATTGTATATATGTTTACTGGTACCCAAGGAAGAACAGAGGTAACTCTGACTGGGTGTGCCAGAATAAAGATATTTTATTATTATAATTTGTATTACTCACAACGGTATGAATTTGACAGGGGCAGATCATTGGGATGTTGGAGGCTGGCCTTTTCTAGCAGGAGGTTGTCAGAATAATGGGTCGCTCTAAGCCATCAGGGGAAAGGGGTGGGAGCGTTACTTGATCCAATATGTGAAGAGGCATAGGTTTCTTTATACTGAAAGGTATCGTCAGCAGTGGCGCCAGGCCTGCAACATCAGACGACTAGTCTACCAAACTGAGGGCATACTGCCCTGCCATTCCCATCCCTCTACGTCCTGAAGGTCCAGTAAATACACCGTGGGTGCAGATGTGTCAGAACATTTAGTAACGCAATGAATACAGGGCCTCATGTGACAGACATTTGTTAAAATTAAGAAAGCAGAGAAACTCTTATCTATTTATTGTCATATAAAAGGAATAAATATGCCTTTTATTTGTGGGTTTGGGAAGGGCATCACTTTATCATTTAACCCTTGAACCAGAAATCTCGTTGGGTCATTATTTCAGTAAGGTTTGCTCCGGAAGTGTAACTATGGAGGTAAGCATAAACAAATGCAGGAGGTGGCAAAAAAGTTAATTGCCTTTGACCCCATTCTCTATTGATTATATTAGTGTCATTGAAGTGAATTTTCAGCAAAATGACGGGTACAGTGTCAACGAAACTTTTAAATATCGGAGACAAGCGAGTGAATATAGCCAATTTAATTCCTCTATTAGCTCTATTAGGTCTGATTTACTTGTCCAAGACCTCAACACAAGCCACTACGGTTCAGTTGTGTCAGGATCATGGATCATGCAGCCTTGACCAAAAGCTAATATAACATACATGACATTGTGATGTGATCAGATGAATCTCGATTCTGCTTGGATTTCCACGATGAAAGAATAAGGGATCCACAAATGCCATGCCAGAGGTTCATAGGAGGATGTATGGTTGAACATAGGCACAATGCAGGAGGCAGTGTCATGATGGGGGGGGGGGGACAATAACAGCAACAGGGAGAACAGCTGTCCTCAGGGTGAATGGGACACTGACAGGCCAGCAATATGTGGATGAGATCCTTTCCACAGTTGAGGAAAGAATCCAACAATACCCAGGGCTACGATTTCAACAGGATAATGCACAACCACACACTGCCCGAGTCACCATGCAGTATCTACAGGAACACAATATCCCATTTTTGTCATGGCCAGCCTGTCCTCCTGACCTGTCTCTGATTAAACATTTGTGGAGTATGCTTGGCCTTTGAATCAGGGATGAGTATGAAGAACCCGCAGCCACCCTGGACAAAATAGCCCAAAAGCTCAAAGACCAGTGGAATCAAATCCCCAGGTTGAGATCACCAAACTTAGAAGCAGCACCAAGCTTGCTTGCAGACATGTGGTGGTCGTACCAACTATCAATGCATGCAGCGTCCCCACAACAACAACAACAACCAAAAATGTCCTTTTAGGGACGACCATTTCCTCCCAAAAGAGATATGAAAAACGATGGTATATTGACGTAAAGAAACTCCCCACACACATCCTCATAACAGATGCATAATGTTGAACAAGGGGGTAGCATCCCCCCCCTCCCCGCATGGAGATTTTCAACAATTACATTGGAGGTGCTGAGCTGGTTTATAATTTTAAACGAATCTAAATTATAAACCCCATAAGTTAGAAATTAAAATCCATGCAATTACGTGTTCTTTCTGTATGCTGCAAAGGTTTATACATGCTCATCCCACAAACACTGAGGTAACTTTTAAAAAATGAAGGCAACGATTCAATTACATAGAATTAGACTTTGAACAAAGTTGACTGCCCATGAACTGTTGCACACAGTAAATAAAAAAATCTTGAAAAATGATCTAAATAGCATTCATTAGACCCTGGTTGGAATACACAGACGTGTTCTCTAAATTGTTCTGGGTGTGCTTAGAAACTTCACAAAGTTTAACAGTTGCCACTGAAATTGCAAACAACAAAACCTCCCATTAATGCCCCGTGGAACTCTCATTGGGTAGAATTCTTTCTTTCCATCAGCAACAGCCCATTGGAACAAACTTGATCTACAAATCAGAAGTGCCGAACCTTTATATACATTTTAATGTGCACTATCTTATCGAAGTTCAGAAAACAGTTTCAACACTTTTGGCAGCAGCCCAAGACCACAAATCAGAAGTGCCGAACCTTTATATACATTTTAACGTGCACTATCTTATCGAAGTTCAGAAAACAGTTTCAACACTTTTGGCAGCAGCCCGAGACCAACATGTCACTCGTGACTGCCAGCATAGTGCAGTATCCCAATACCCGATGTTCAGATCAGTTGCGACACTGCTATAGTCCTAATTACAAGCACGGAAGTTCCTTGATTCACAGGTAGATCCATGAATCAGGTATGACAAAATATGTTGCTTTTGGCAAACCAGCAGCGTGGGTAAAATTAACTGCTTAAAAGCTACAGCCATGTTCTTCAAACACATTGACCTGGATAAAAGGGAGGCTTTGTCATACATTTGGAATAAGTGTTATTTGCTAAGTGTTGCTTTATTCCCATACATGGAACTGCCTCGGTTTCCCATCTGTTGTCTATGTATTAATCATGGCGACTGGGTGTCAAGTTGCAATTACCTCACAATAGAGTCAGAGAATTTGGCAACAGATTAATCTGCAAGTCCTGTCTTGCCACTTCTTCAAGCTCAATTTGGTAGAATGCTGGTTGTGTGCTTGTAGATCAGCATGTGAAATGATTAAATATATGTGTGACTGAACACTCTAATATAAAAACATTTTCGCCTTCCGAAACTCTCAATTTTCGGAGTTATTGAATCAAACTCTATTAAAAAAATAGTCTATGTGATATCTAGAATCTTTACTACTGCCATGCCAGAAAGAAACATTCTAGACTGCACGCAAAACACACATGTTGCACATATGTCCTCATACTGAAGTAGGATGCTTGATGTGTTATTATTGCCTTTGGCCTACTTTTCCGAGGCGTGACATACGAGAAAACGCAATTTCACTCATTCCAAAGAGTTAAATAATCCATTCAAATGTACGAACCTAAATTCTTTGGATACTAAGAGTCAAGGCACATCTTTTGTCACTTCCAATTAAACTCTATCTGAAGAAAAAGTGACTGATGGCGATTTACTGTAGAACAAGTAGTATGGTCTCTCTCTTCTGAAGCAAGTTTTCAATAGAACCTGATACTGTGGACCCTGAGGTATGGTGGACAGTGTTTTGAAGCTACAGAGAAGGAGGAGAAATTCCGAAAAATTGGAGTCTTGTTGAAGGTGTGGAGGGCCAGAGGTGGCTCTTTCAACATGCCAAACCCAAAGGATAAATTCACCCATCCATGTCTAAAGGTACGCAAGCAAAGTGTCAGCAGGTCACTCAAGATGCAACGTTTCTTTGTGTCAGTGCTACTGGTCATTGCTGGTGACATTGAGCAAAACCCAAGTCCAAATCCAGGCAGATCAACTCCAGGCCCTGGAAATAGGAATATACAGACAAGACTGTCTGCTGCTGGGGACGCAGACCAAATTCAAATGAAGAGAGAACATAAAGAAAAGAATTTAGTGAACTAAAATTGAGTCGGAATCTAGGAGACAAGACAAGTGATAAAAAGAATGAGTACTTAAAAGAATGAGCCAGGAAAGCAGAGGACCAATTGCACAGAAACTTGTGATTGTGATTATCCATTGTTCTCAATTCCATAGAAAGTTGGAACATATGCGATTAAAAGGTAAAAAATGTAATTAGTGGCAAGTTTGGAATAAACAAAGATGAAGTGAAAATTGAAAGTGTACAGACTTGGCAGAAAGCAACACCATGGTGGAAGTGCATGACAATATAATAAATAACCAAGGTTAAGTTACATGACTTGAAACTTAGAAACAAATTATGGGTGAAGCTCCAAAGAAATTGAAAAACTCAAATGTGTCAGTAAATGGGGACTTGATTCCTGAAGTGGGAGAAGTGAGATGGCGTTTTTCTCACACAGACAAGAAATGAGCATGAGCAAAGAGCATGCACTTAAAATATGAGAGACTGGTCTGCGATGGAAAGAAATATTCCATCACTGACAAAATGAACTTGTTGAACTAAGCAGAGCTGGATATTGGGGAGGCCAGGGCCAGCTTGAACTCAACCAAAACAATAATAACAATGCAAACAACTGTGACTGTGACCGTGACTTTAATGACAATGGCTCTGAATAGAAAAATGTCAGCTTCCTGCCATGGGATATCCAGGTACTTCAGAATTTTCCTTTAAGGGAGAGATTGTTGCTTTCTCCAAAACTTGGGCTGAGACTAAATTTGACGCTATGCATATGATGGACATACATGGATCTTTCCCCTTAGTAACAAAGCATACCCATCATACAGGACAGAACAACGGGGACATATTTGTTTTTAACACTTGATAAGTGTTGAGTGTCATTCGGGAAACAAGATGTATTCATGTACTCCATATTGTACAGTAGGCTTTAGTTTTTACAGTACGGAATAAAACGTAGTTACTATCTGAAAGGTACAAAACTCAAGGTCCACGTTACTATTTGGAAAATAAATGGATGACCTTTCAGCTGTATTTTTTTATTAACACTGAATGCTTTTTGAAAAAAAATACAATGTACATGACCAGAAAAGACAATCAGTTAAACATGATGAAAGATATGGGAGTGCAGGCACAGAGGGCTATGAAAGAAGACTCACTTAGGGCATATCTAGTCGTTTTTTCTCATCCCTGAAACAAATTCTGCTGCGCCTCTGGCAAGCGTGAGGATTGCCAGATGGATGGAGCCATTTCATTCCCATGACACATTATTATTGGGCTGGCAGCCAAAGCTTTAATATCATGATGGACAGCACTCGCTGCAAGGCAGCCAGTGACACATAAGACGACCACATCACACACACACACACACACACACAAACACACACACACACATTATATATATATATATATATATATATATATATATATATATATATATATATATATATATATATATATATATATATGCATATATATGAGAGAGAGAGGCTGTCTTTTCACTGAACCTCTACCATGAATGTGCCCATTATTCACACTACCCTTTCCCACTCGAACCGTCTAAAAAGCGCCCAGATGTAAACACACCTTTAGTTTGAAACTTTTACCTTTCTCTTTACTAGATAACAATTTGAATGGGGAATTATTGGTGAAACACATAACTACTTCGTGCTTCAGGTCAACAGCTTGCCCCACACAGGCAGAGGGGAAAGTCTATTGACTGGCCTTTCTCTGACAATTTGAAGTTCTAAGCCATCTACAATAGAAGTAATTTTTATGATAAATTTACGGTCGGAGATTTACCTATATACTGGCATCGGTATTTGAATCGTAACACTGAAGAATACTTCCGTCTGAGGCAACACTATAACATGTATTCAACAGCATATGGTTATGAAACACTTCAGGCGTAATAGTTCGCCCCTTGTGGCGGGAAATATGGTAATCACGGATATAATATCACCATTTAATGGCTTGGCGTTGTTTTCCAGGATGGTATTATCAAGCGGTAATGAGCTTGTCATCCAAAAGCACAGATCCCTATGAGAGTGTCTATTCAAGATAGGGCATCCTGTTTCACAGCATTTTTGAATCAATATGTTTAAACTTGTGAAAGCTGATAAAATTGATTTAAGCGCTAGTGGCTAAGTAACGAATATTCTTGAAGAAACAGCACTGAGGAAAAGCCCAATATTATAACATGATTGTGATTTATATCTGTGTCTACGAGTGCATTGTTTCCTGAAGGAAAGGTTTATGTAAAAGGTTTGGTTAGTCACGTGGAGTTGTGTTTCCGAATTAATGCAGATGTGATGGCATATTTTAAAAGTACAAAGGTCGTTTTTCTTACAACGATTGCAACTTGAACCAGTGCTGTGGCCTTGGCTTCGGGAAAAGGGATAAATACGAAAATTAAAGCCTTACAAAAAATGTGTCGAGTTAGATGCACCTAATGCTGAATGTATCATAATTAAAAATAAATAAACGGCCATCCTAGTTATGCAAACAATGGACCAGAGTGTATTTGAATCAATGTGACTGAATCTGATGTCACTAATGTAAAACACACACCTAAACTAGCCCTATCGTTTTGAATCCCTAAAGCCTTTTAGTAGTTTATGATCTCTCTCTCTCTCTCTCTCTCTCTCTCTCTCTCTCTCTCTCTCTCTCTCTCTCTCTCTCTCTCTCTCTCTCTTTCTCTCTCTCTCTCTCTCTCTCTCTCTCTCTCTACTTTAATGGTAACATGTATGAATCAATAACCCATTGGTCAGCTTATGGAGAGTAAAGAGTTCGGACTGCGGAATAGGGTAATGACTACTAGGAAGTGGTTTTGGCCAAAAAGACACAAATCCAATTGCTCTCTTGAATGAAGCTTTTTTGGTTTGATAATGTAAATCAATATTCCTGATCACTATCAGGCATGCGAATTGCGCAGCCTCACACTAAACATGTGTATTATATCATAAACTGTATTGAAAAAACCTTGGCCTTTTCACTCTTTTAATTATTATACATGAGAAGGTACTCACATAATTAAACTTCCCGTTTTATATTAATCTTTTGGTGTACGTACACACTTTTTCACACACATGTTCTTGTTATTATCATTGTTATTCTGTTCAAATGGTCTTTGTACTCAGGTGTGATTAATATCAATGAAAATGTGACGCATAACTTAAAGACAAATACATATGATGGCACAAAAGGGCCAAATAAAACTTTTTTCTTTCTCTATAAAAATGCGAAGGCGAAAACAAGAAAATAAGAAAACAGAACAGTGAAAACAAGAAAACACGAAGGCGTAAACACTAAAATTCAAAACGCGAAGGCGAAAATGCGAAAACACAACCGCGAAAATACGACAGAAATTATGTCGTGTTTTCACACTCGCATTTTCGTGATTTTTTTGCATTAGCGTTTTCTTGTTTTCTTATTTTCGCAATATCGTGCTTTCGCTTGTTTCACTTCCGTTTAACACCTTCCCATATGTTAGCTAACGGAATTAATCTACTGAATACTTTAACTTTTTTTGTTTATACTTGTATTTTACAAATGAATTCAAAGGAAATGTGTGGACGCACCATGAAATAACCCCGCTTGATTGGTGCCCCTGTTGTAACGGGGTAGTTTTCAAAATTCATTGTTCTTGTTGTTATTATTATATCCCGTTGTTGTTGTTGTTGTTGTTGTTGTTGTTGTTGTTGTTATTATTATTATTATTATTATTATCTTTATTACTATTATTATTATTACTATATCTTGCACTGCTTAGCGGACGGTCATGATACCAAGATCGAGTGAACTGGTAAAACTGGTATTCAAAACCACATTTTAATACATGTTGCATTAATGATAATATTTACGGTAAATATTAGACTTTGATCCTTGAACTAAACTCTGTACACAAGCCAACAAGCATATCAGTAAACAAACAAATAAACTGAAAGCCAGTCATGTCTGAGTAAATTGATGCTGTTTCATGGAAATGCTGGTGACAAAATTATCAGCGCCAAGGACCAAGAGGACAAGTCCTTCACTGGTAGTGTTCGTGTGGAAAAATAATCGTTCGGTGAAAAAATGGGTCTTTAATACAGTGTTTTGACATAAAAGTTATAATATCCCCCCCCCCAACATGGCATGTCACACAAAAAAACAGAAAAACAAAACAAAAAAAAAAAAAAAAAAACTAAAACAAAAAAACAAAACAAAACAAAACAAAACAAAATGAAACCAAACTAACAAACAAACAAACAAACAAACAAACAAACAAGACAAAACCCAAAGGCATTCACTTTTTGTTGCTGGAACAAGGTATGCATGATGCCCCGAAACGTGTCCACGGATTTCACTGGCATAAGTCCCAGAACTCCGGCTCGGTGGTTGATCACTAAAAAAGATTGCAAAATAATAGTTTTCAATGTTATACATAATTGAGCTCTTTATGGCAGATTTTTTTCTTTTCTACACGATAGAGTCCACCAAGCATGTTTTGAGCTACATTTCTGCATGTGATTAAAGTGCATGCTCTTATTTGCATCTATCATCGGGCAAAATATTAAATCAATTATTGGTATCATATCAACGAAGTTCGTAAAGCATGGTGTAAGCTGTAGTTTGGCAGTTGAATGTGGGTGGGTTTCCTTGTAGATCTCCATGTGCATTCTTTGGAGTGACATATCTTTTAATATTGTGGTCTCCTGCTAGGGTTTCAACCCCCCAAAAATTCCGACAAAGCAAAATCAGATAAAAGATACTCAGTTGGTAAGTTAAATGCTTCATCAGTAGAATTTAAAAAGCGATGTCCGATATGGAAGCAAGTTTGATCATGCACAGCCACCTCAATTATGCTTAATTCTGTTCCCTAAATTTCTTAAACATATATAAATCGTAAATGCTTTACAAACTTCGTTGATATGATACCAATAATTGATTTAATATTTTGCCCGATGAAAGATGCATATAAGAGCATGCACTTTAATCACATGCAGAAATGTAGCTCAAAACATGCTTGGTGGACTCTATCGTGTAGAAAAGAAAAAAATCTGCCATAAAGAGCTCAATTATGTATTACATTGAAAACTATTATATAGCAATCCTTTTTAATGATCAACCACCGAACCGGAGTTCTGGGACTTATGCCAGTGAAATTCGTGGACACGTTTTGGTGCATCATGCATACCTTGTTCCAGCAACAAATAGTGAACGCCTTTTTTTTTCTTCTTTTTTTTTTTTTTTTTCGTATGACATGACATGTTGGGGGGGGGGAGTATTATAACTTTTATGTCAAAACACTGTATTAAAGACCCATTTTTTCACCGAACGATTATTTTTCCACACGAACACTACCAGTGAAGGACTTGTCCTCTTGGTCCTTGGCGCTGATAATTTTGTCACCAGGATTTCCATGAATAAGCATCAATTTCCTCAGACATGACTGGCTTTCAGTTTATTTGTTTTTTAACTTATATGCTTGTTGGCTTGTGTACAGAGTTTAGTTCAAGGATCAAAGTCTAATATTTACCGTAAATATTATTATCATTAATGCAACATGTATTAAAATGTGGTTTCGAATACCAGTTTTACCTGTTCACTCGATCTTGGTATCATGACCGTCCGTTAAGCAGTTCTATTTAGTACTAGCAAGATATAGTAATAATAATAATAGTTATATTATTTACAGAGGAACGTGAGCAATATGGACAATAGTAATTCCATATGTATATAGGTTAGACAGGGATAGGTTAGCTTATGGAGAGTAAAGAGTTCGGACTGCGGAAAAGGGTATTGACTACTAGTAAGTGGTACTGGGCAAAAAGACACAAATACAATAATGATAATAATAATAATAATAATAATAATAATAATAATAATAATAATAATGATAATGATAATAATGATAATAATAATAATAATAATAATAATAATAATAATGATAATAATGATAATGATAATAATAATAATGATAATAATAATAATAATAATAATAATAATAATAATAATAATAATAATAATAATAATAATAATAATAATAATAATAATAACAATAACAATAATAATAACAACCACAACAACAACAACAACGAGATATAATAATAACAACAAGAACAATGAATTTTGAAAACTACCCCGTTACAACAGGGGCACCAATCAAGCGGGGTTATTTCATGGTGCGTCCACACATTTCCTTTGAATTCATTTGTAAAATACAAGTATAAACAAAAAAAAGTTAAAGTATTCAGTAGATTAATTCCGTTAGCTAACATATGGGAAGGTGTTAAACGGAAGTGAAACAAGCGAAAGCACGATATTGCGAAAATAAGAAAACAAGAAAACGCTAATGCAAAAAAATCACGAAAATGCGAGTGTGAAAACACGACATAATTTCTGTCGTATTTTCGCGGTTGTGTTTTCGCATTTTCGCCTTCGTGTTTTATATTTTAGTGTTTTCGCCTTCGTGTTTTCTTGTCTTCGCTGTTCTGTTTTCTTATTTTCTTGTTTTCGCCTTCGCATTTTTATGGAGAGAGAAAAATATTTTAGTTGGCACTTTTGTGCCACCATGTATTGGTCCATTTAGCAAAATGCTTTGGCACAACTTTTACCTAAAGATTCCCTCAATAAATAATCATATCATGTGCGTGTTGCATGGTGCATATATTGATGCATAAGTTGCAACAGGTTTATCACAGCATGCATTGAACGTAAGAAAAGTGCACTGTTTATTTGGACTCTGAATCCAAACGTGCCTCATAAATCTAATATATGGTTCGAGCACTGAGAGTGGTTCGTAATTGCTTCGTATTTATCAACAACAATTTAACTTCCACGATAATAGCAATATGTAACCACCGTAACACACTGGTTTTATTCATCTCCACCTACCCAGTTAAATTGATTTAAACATATTTATTTATCCTAGATTTCCGTTTATTACAACAAAGGCTTATACCATATTGGGTTCTTCAGACAAGAGAGACACACAACACACACACACACACACACACACACATATATATATACATATATATATATATATATATATATATATATATATATATATATATATATATATATACATATATACATATATATATATTTGTATATATATATATATATGTACATATAAACTAAAGCGCACAAGGCATCATAAAATATATTACCTACACATAATATACACCTGCATAACATAAAGGTGTTCAAATAAGCGAAGCGCCTGGACATCGCGCATACGTACATATTTGAAAGCATCAAAAGGATACTACAACATTGTGTTGGTATATCCCATTAGAGCTTAGAAGCCATTAGAGCACAAAATTGTGCCTGTAATGCTCAAACTAATGGTTTACTTATTTCTGACTCAAGTCCAGAGAGGAGAGAAAAGAGAAAAAACAGCTAAAATATGTAGTAGTAGTAGTAGTAATAGTAGTAGTAGTAGTAGTAGTAGTAGTAGTAGTAGTAGTAGTAGTAGTAGTAGTAGTAGTAGTAGTAGTAGTAGTAGTAGTAGTAGTAGTAGTAGTAGTAGTAGTAGTAGTGGTGGTGGTAGTAGTAGACCACCTTATTTATATGGGGTAAAAACCTGGTAAACTGACGCTTACTTTCCCCAGGGCCCTCTTGCGCGCGTTACTCAATCAACCATTCACACACGTGTGTGCTGGGACTTGTCGTGAGTGCATTTATAATATGAAATGTCTACTTCCCTCAATGTATTTTTGGACTGCACACAAAATGTACATTCGAGAGGTCTGCTAGATCCTTGCTAGCAAGAAAGAGATTGGACTGTCTGTCACATGCGATATGTGTGATCAAGCTAGGATCGCACCAAAAAGGTGGGAAAGGTATATTACTATGGTGAAGTTTTTTCTTTAAGGTGCTGTACTTTGAACCAAAGTTAAAACAAAAAAGAAGAACAAAAAATAAAAACAAAACAGAAAAATATTAACTTGAAAGCGAATCTACGTGTGAAGAAATGTTTACATGTCTACATGTGTTGATAGCAATAACGGTCTTTTTAATTTTGCACCAATGTAATCTTAGCGGCTTTTCCATAGTGTTAGTCACTTACTTAATCAAAGGAGATACTGTTATCTACCTATCCTCACTCATAATTTAAGTATGAAACAGTTCAACATTCAAACGCTAAATAATAACTTGAATATATCTGCCTCTGTTTGTTGATTGTGCGCATATTTTGAACGCAAAAATAGTTCCAAATATGGCTTGTCAAGCATCCAGTATCCTCATGATACTGTGCTCCATCTGCAGCCACTTTCAAAACTGGCTGTGGAAAGTAAACAGTTTATAAGGGTACAATGATGTCTTTCTAGAAGTGTGTAAAGGGATATTTTACTACCACACTGGCATGCTAGGAATTTTTTTTCTGTACCATCCCACTGGAAGCCCTCTGATTTTCTGCCCATCGTACTTGCTAATGTTTTGGAACAGTCTTATTTTCTGTATGCTGTACTGTGGCAAAATTATTTCCTGCACCAGCGTAATGCCCCCTCCCCACCCCACCCCCTTTGTAGTGCATGTATTTCCTGTGTTGTTGTGAGATAAGCAAACATTTTAAAATTCCACAACTATAGATTACATGTTCACCAGCTGAACCACAAAAACTATGGTACCTATGATATCTACACACTTTTTGTTCTGCTTTAATCTTGTGGGGATTGAAACTTCCAAATGCTGCTGATTTGCGTATTAGACTGAATTATATCAATTCTGGCAATGGGATCATAAGATGCAACACCCAGACAAACACACTGGTGCGCCTGGTGCATGTGATTACTTCTATAAATAGCTACACTGCTTGTTGTGGTCACATTTGTTGGACAGAGGAGTCAGGTTTTTGTGAATTTACCTGCAATGAAAACCCAGCTGTTGCATGGTCACTTTTTCCTACTTTTGTCTTGACTGAAAGGGAGGCCAAATACAGCAGGTTCCACAGTACATCAATACAGCACTACTTCCTGTAAAAAAATCATCGTGTGGACAAGTTCAAAGTGGTCAAATACATCAAGTCATCTCCCATTGTAGGGTCACATGAAAAATAGAGCACCACAGGCCTCATAGTCATGTGGTTATACTAGCCAGATACACGCACACCAAAACACTGGTACTGTGGTCACATTTGTGGGACAGAGGAGTCAGGTTTTTGTAAATTTATCTGAAATGAAAACCCACCTGTTCCTGTTGCATGGTCACTTTTTCCTACTTTTGTCTTGACTGAAAGGGAGGCCAAATACAGCAGGTACCACAGTACATCAATACAACAGTCCTTCCTGTGAAAAACCATCGTTTGGACAAGTTCAAAGTAGTCAAATACATCAAGTCATCTCCCATTGTGGGGTCACATGAAAATTAGAGCACCACAGGCCTCATAGTCATGTGGTTATAATAGCCAGATACACGCAGTCTGCAATCTCTCTCTCTCTCTCTCTCTCTCTCTCTCTCTCTCTGTCTGTCTCTCTCTCTCTCTCTCTCTCTCTCTTTCTCTCTCTCTCTCTCTCTGTCTCTCTCTCTGCAGAGACTATTTTATATGTGAATACCATGTTTTTATCTGTAATAAAAACTGATGATGCACATGAATAGAATGTATTAATCCTGTTGACTGGTAGCAAAGAAACCCTAGGCCCAATACTGAGAGGTTATGTGATGTCATGGTTGACATGGAAAATTGATAAGTGTTTATTTCCAGCTGTCATTCTGGTCAATGCAAGTCAGGACTGGAAAGAAACAAGTTCTTAAAAAAAAGTAAATGCGAAAGTGCACACTGTAGGTAGGTACCCTTTCCTGAGAGGATCAGCACTTTTCGGGGAGCTTGGATAAGCTGTACATTGACATGTAAAACATTCAAATAAACATATATTATGTAAACATAGTAGAATAGATAATGCAAGGGGTAAAACCAAGATGTAATCCATAACTGTCTTTGTCAATATATTACTTATATATATATATATATATATATATATATATATATATATATATATATATATATATATATATATATATATATATGGGGTGTGGGTGGGGGGGGTGTGGGTGGGTGTTATCAGAACTAACCAGATGCTGTCACTGCAGTAGCTGTGAGGAACAGGTCTCTACGCTTGCTGCTGGATACAAACAGAAATAATATCAAAGGCTTCCCCCACCAAATGTGAGCACGCAGATGACCTGTATGCCACACATTTATTGTTTCCCACTCCATTTCTGAGGGTAATAATGCAAAACGTTGTCAAAACTGCCACTGTCCATTGGAAGACTGGTATGCTTTGATGAAAGTATTTGTGATAGGATATTATATCTACAGATGACTACCCAGAAATTCAGTGTTATACTGGGATAAAGGGCAGGCTCAGATCTCTGCAAGCATAAGACATATATATGTACAGCCTATCCCCAGATTGTAAAGCCCCTCTCACCATATGCCATCTCTCTTAAAAGACCACCATTCCTAAGGACAAAATGTGACCTTCCTATTATATTGCCCCCCTTTACAAAAGCCACCCATCTTAAACGGCAACTGTCATGCTGCATCTATCATAATTTTTGCAGATACTAAACTTTTGAAGTGTCTATAATTAGAATAAAGTTAAATTCAACCTCTGTTTTAAAAACATACTATGTCTGATAGATACTTAATCTCAATAAATGTAACAATGGAATCAACATTCGGGACTGTTTGTAGATTAATTTAGATGCCATAAGCGGTTGAATTTTCTAATGGCCGTAGAAATAAAAGGTCTGAGTTTCGTTTTGGGAATCCCAAACGGACTTGGGTCTGGCAAATTTTGGAAAACGATGACCACAACACAGTAATCAGCATAGAATTCACGTCCGGCAAACAGCGTAACTTTTCATTTGGCTTTAAAAATTGGAGAGCAATAGAGTATCTGGTCTCGGTGGAAAGATTACTCCAAAGTTTGAAGCTGTCCAAGAGAAATCAGTTGTCAAACTGTTGAGTCCTGCATTTGATGGGGCACATTGAGTGGGAATGTTGGGCTCTATTTACGGGTAGGAGGAGACTGGATAGGTAGAAGGGTGTAAAATTATAAAAGATGTTTTTGCTTCCTTGGAATGTTAAAGGCTATCATAAATATTGCGAATGATACACACAAGTTTATTTGTTACAAAGTCACCAGCCTTGAAACCAGAGGGTTTAGGAGTAGGAGGATTATTGCCTACTTGGCATTTTAAAGATCACTTCAAACAAAACACTCACAGATTTTAGAAACATTACAGAGGAGAGTAACAAAATGGTAATTGCTCATTAGCTGTCTGTAAGACTTATTGAACACTGGACATATATTTGAGCTGTTCCAGGATAAAGGAAAGTGGGAAAGTACGAAAATGTTTTAATATGTTGCTGAGTGGTTTGCAGGTGGATTATGTAGTATTGAAAGGTTCCGTATATAGCTAGGACCAGACGAATGGGCGACCTTCAGCGGGATAGAACTCCAGGGTTAAATTACCATATATATATATATATATATATATATATATATATATATATATGTATATATATATGAAATCAACATTGTACCCTGAGCAAATTGTTTATGTAGCACAGGCACGGAAGATACATGTCACTACTTTTTGTTCTGACCCACCTATGAAATTCCTGGATAGAAACTGTTGGTATCAGTCACAAACGTGCTCTTACCTATTGCACAACCAAATTTATTACCTAACCTTGCTCCAGACTCTCAGAAATTTTGTGCTAATTGCTAGTTGTGACCTTGCAGATGAAGCAAACACTAAAATCCTAAATGTTATTTAGTTGTACATAATAGAGACTACACGTTTTATTTATTAGTCACAATAGTATATATTTTTCCTGTGATTAGAACTTCTGTACTGTCCAGTGTGTGTTGTATATGGCAAATGTGCATTGGTATATCCTGGGGATTCCCTCAATGATCTCCTATTGAGCTGGGACATCCATATTTATTTGTAAGGATTAGTTTCAATAACTGTAATAATTGAAGTAGCTAAACAATCAAAGAAAGCATCACGGGCTTTTACAGGCTTTACAGAGTAGGGTCGATGATAATTCTCAATCGACACTATGCTATGTTGAGTGGATATTTCTATCCATATACATTCACTGTTGCAATCTAGAAGGTCACAACGTCTCAGACACGGGAGCGATGGGTGAACATATAGGTTGTGACCCACCGCATCTGCCCTTACGGAAGGTGCGTTGGAAATTGTCAATAAGAAGAAACTGGTCTGGGTAACTTCTGCGGAGCCAAGTTTCAGCTGGTTGATTATGTCTATATTTTTAGACTGTGCTTGGACTTTAATTTCTTCAAGTTTGCAGGCACCTTTTGCCCTTCAAATATTTGAATAGCAGCACTCAATTTTGATTATTAGGGATTCATGTTCGGGGGGCCGCGATGCAAGTTTACAAACACATATAAGTAATTGTATAATATCAATGCTAGAATCAGAGAAAACCATTAAGAAGCATGATTGTAAGTGACGGCAAAAATAAGCATTAGGAAGCAGTAACTTGATATTCAACAGTAGGACAAGATTGAGAGGAGAATTTACTGGATCTATATTTATTCTAGAAAGTACCAATAGCTTTTCTATATTGATCACTGTAGATAAGCATTGACATAGATGAAAGACAATAAGGTAGGGCCAAAATAAGCAGGCGTGCAAATACCGGAGGAGTATTGATATATAAGGTGTTGCAAGACTCTTGAAAGTCCAACAAAGTTAGGAGTTAAGATCAGTGTCACAAATATGATACGATTTTGACTTCTTAATGAGGGATTTAAGGATAATTGACCTTATGACAGCTATCAGCTGACGCATCATAGAAACATGACAAATAACAAGGAAGACAGAAAAAGAGATCATTACACAGAAAAACAAAATGGAAAATAAGAACATGTTTCCAGATATGTTGTGTGAGATACATATATTACTGAGAGATATGTACATTAGCTACAATACGTTGGGAAGTTTGGAACAAAAATGCGGCTTGGGTTCAAGTTCAATAAATAGATGCACGGATTCCTTTGTTGGTTAAAAAGCGTCATGTTATGAAGTATGTTTGACGAGCAGGATAGAAACCGTGGGTACCCTGGGGAATGTTTTGCTTGCAGAATGACGATATCTATCTTGATGAAAGAAAACGATTAAGTGAATGATATTTCAAAGTTTAAGGTGCTAAAGGGTGCCCAGAAAGATCCGGATGAATTTAAAAGACAGCGATGACTTTTTCAATAATACTCCAGAACATTTTGATGAGTGCAATTGCCTATTGCACAGAGAGTCAAAGTAAAAATTGATCTGTATGGTATGCACATATAAGAACCAATGTATTAAAATAAGTTTGTAAAAATAATGAAATAGATTTGTGTTGGAATTTCTCCACTTTGCATATATACATATACATATATATATATATATATATATATATATATATATATATATATATATATATATATATATATATATATACATACATACATACATGCAAGGATAATTTGCAGTATCGCCAGGCCTGAAAATTATCTTTAGAACTTAATCCTTTCTGACCTATACTTATCACATTGTATACGTTCTATTGGGACACTTATGTCCCCTCTAAATTTGCTTGCATACACAAATATTTAGGAAAAATAGCTCATGTACTTGATCTGACAATTTAATTGGCGTATGCCACTTAGTGGCAAGATAGACCTCACAGTATGCATGCCAACAGCGGGTGTTTCTATAAACAAACTAAAAACATCGAATGCCATAATGGATCCGGATACATAGCTTTAGAGCCGTAAATAATGCATGGCTTTGAAGTTGTAATCATAGTGAATGTTCTCCAATATTTCATTACTTCCAATGAGAATATACTAAAAAATCTAACAAAGTGCCTACCTTTGTTGGGTTTCTAACGCAGCTCAGTTGCTTAACTTGCGTAACTGAGGCACCACGGTGCTGAAGGTCGGCCGTTGAGCTTTCATTGGTATATAAACCTCATTTTCAATATACATAAATCATATGCATAAAGCGTCATTTTAAATTTATAAACGTGCCTCGGATAGAAATTATAGTAAAAGTAAATTTTGTACGGTTATTAACTTTTGTTAGCACCCAAAGGTGCTCCTAGTAGAACGTATGGTCCTACCATTATTAAGTGCCTATGGGCGGGGTGAATCGATTGTTGCAGAGACCTTAAGTTACCATTAACACAGCTATGATGTAATAAAATACCAACAGGATTTTAAGTACCCTTAAAGAGTATATATATATATATATATATATATATATATATATATATATATATATATATATATATATATATATATATATATATATATATATATATATGTATGTATATATTGAGATTATGGTGAGCATAATTGGACATCCACAATTGGACGTCATTCAAATGTATACATTGCTTGTGACATGATTCAAATGGAAACACATTGACTATTATGCTAGCCAGACGCCAGGCCTGGATGTTCGATTTCCCCGTGATATGCAAAATTCGGAGTCAATATTTCATGTTTTATGAAATCATGCATATCCCCCATTCAAAAGCAACAAATCTATTTCACTATCTATCCCTTAAATGTTTTGTTCAAGGTAGTGTTGTTATAAATAATAGGCATGAGCAGCATGTTGCTTCTAATCACACGTCATACTACCGTATGTATATAAGGAAGTTCTAGCTGCAACATTATACGGAAGGAGTTACAACGTCAAAGCCATCGAGGCAGTCCTACATGAAGCAGCATGCAAGGTAACACCACAGCGTTAATATAAAGTAGCGGACCTATGATGCGCAACGTGGAGATTAAACACGAGATAGAATTCGCTTAAGTCAGTTCTGACAGACCTCTTTTTTTACTTATACACTTGAAACAATTCAACATACGTGGTCCGGTCAAAACAGCAAAAACAGAACCAAAACGCCAACAAAAACACAAATAAACAAAAAAAAGCAACAAAGTAAAAAACCCATAAACAAACAAAAAGAGGAAAAAAATTAAGTTAAAGGGAACTGCGAGTCCTCAGATATGCCTCCACGCTCCTGCTCCCTGTTGGCACACTTTGCAATCTCTGGACATCATTTAGCCTTCTTAAATACTAATGCGCAAAAAAAGGTAAAACAGATTTTTCCATTTAAACATACAGCGTCATAAAGTTGGCTGGTAGAGATGTATGGGCATGACGAGTGCCAGCCAAAATATAATCCAAAATATCATATCACATTGACCTTAAAATTTGATCAGGTCTTCTAACGCTTTATCAGGCTATATGGAAATTCGGTTTTGTTAATATCGTTTAAACATTTGGGCTGGGAGGAAAAAACTTGTTTATGTAGCAGCAGGGCACAAGTAATTAAAAGCAACTCAAAAAGGTCATACGAAAAAAACAGGTCTTCGACCTAAAAAAATCGATTGTGTTCCCAATGTAACTAAATATGTTTCCTCTAGATCTTTCAAATGGATCGTTTTTGTCCATACTCGTGTGGTTGGTTGACGAATAATATCTTTTGGTCCTTTGTGGTCTGTATGATCGTGGTTTTATTTACAGAAAACAAATTTTTGTGACATTGAAATGCACTCTCGTATTGACTATCAAAGCCATTTTCATGGTGACCTTCAAACATTATTAATTCTTTAACTTGGATTCTTCCAAAATTTGGCTAAAACCGACAAAACGGAAGAGTTGTGCTATTGAGAGAATGATAAAAAACAAACAATTGGTACATTTAAGTAAAAAAGTATATACGAAGTAATGTATGGCATGCTACTTGAATCGTATTTGAACAATAGTTATCCCAGATTGCCTCATAGTGCACAGTGCCAAAAGTTACAAATTTGGCTAGTATATAGGCTTCAATGAAGAAAATAGCGATCTGGATCTTCTTGCGGAAAACCACACTTACACTGCGCCGAGGGAATAAAATTTTATTTAGACAGATGGGAATTTAATTTAAATGTACCAAAGCGGAGCTGAGTATGCTCAATTTGAAGATAGTAATGTTGTCTTGACAAAATAATTTGCTTTTACGTTTGAATATGAAATCAAGTAGGGTTTTTAAGTTCCAGATGCCAATAGAGAGGTCGTTCCATCATTTTATTGTAGATGGCAAAATTAAAAATTTGATATCAATTTTATCAGAATATGATTTCCTGTAGATTATTTAAATTTGGATGCCGGGGAGCAATGGACAGAATTCCTGCAATTCTGACTGTGCTTGGTGGAGTCCATTGGTGTCCTCTACCAGATAAAAGTTGTAGAGTGACTCGACAAGTCAAGACTTTACTTGATTTAAACCTATTTTATTGAGAGAGAGAGAGAGAGAGAGAGAGAGAGAGAGAGAGAGAGAGAGAGAGAGAAGCCAAAAATGAATGCATTTCGCACAATACTTTACTTTACAATCAGTGTAAAACAAACGGGTCCATGTTTTGTGCTTTTCATACAATACCGCAAAAAGGACTGCTTAAAGAAACACTTTTGGACAACCGTGTTTAACATGTAGGCCTGAGGTAATGTCAAATAATTGAATTTTTAGAGCCACCATGTACATATGGTTACTGCCCTTGTTTCTGTGCGAGGAATATCAAATCCAGGTCGATCCAAACAAGGAGGCTAGTAGCCTCCTTCAACAAGGGACTTTAATATCTCTGGCTGTTCACATGCTATGAACGCTTAACTCCAACTGCTCAAAGATATTCAATAGAACATGTTACGCGTGCATGATCATGTCAGATGTATGCCGGGGCTGTAAGACTCCTTACTCAATGGTGGCTGCTACATACGCAATACACTCACGACAGGTCTCGACGTACGTGTGTGAACGCTTGAATGCGTGGTACGTGTAAGGGTGGTTTTTCAAAATCCAACCATCAAAACTCAAACAAACCTGTGTGCTTACTTGCGTTGGCGATAATTTTGTTCATGCCAAGGCAAATAGTGAAAAACAGAGATGCCCAGACAAGTAGAGGTAGAGGCCTTCAGGAATAGCTGAATCTCCTCAGCATCAAGTGGCACAACGATCATGCCTCCGTTTTGCATCCATCAACAAAGAGAGAGGATCACTTTGAAGCTTACACGCTAAAATTTCCCCAGAGTGTTAATTTTGCCAAGTTCTCGGATGAACCTGCATGATAAATTAGTAGGATTTCAAATAATTTTAGAGACACGAGTGTTGCCAGTGAATGATCAAATATCACCTTTTATGCCACCGACAACGTCGATGTTGTATGTAAAAAAGCAAAGGTCCCAAGATGGACACTTGAGAAATACCACCCGCCAAAGTAAGTCAGCCATCGTGGATTTAGACCTAAGGTGTCTGGAAGCCAAGTTAAGGTATATATCGTTACGACTGCCAAGCGAACGTGACACGCATTCTGGTAAAATCATATACCGTTCATTGGATCCACATGCACGTTACCTGTTGCCCTTAAATAGTACACCCTCGAAATGTAGACCAATTGTCGATAAAATCTTAACCCACGTTGAAAATTTGTTGAAAACTATTCCTCACGTGACTGAAAATGTATCCAACAAATGTGGGCATACCAAAAGAATTTTTTTTTAAAAAGTATGTAGAGATGTTCCGTTTTGTGGTTGTTATACTTTCTCCCTGTAACTCAAGCTATTATTTTGAAAATGGACCAGGACGACCATCCAGGGAAAATTCACGGACAACAACGACATGTTAAAATGTACGCATACGCAAAATTTATTCATGTTTCACTTTTTGCCATATAAAAATCGCGAGTCCATCTACTTTCCACACTGGATTTTTTCATCTCTACACAACCCCAGCACCAAAATCAGATATAAACGCATCCAGAAGATAAATGTCCGAAAAGCATCAGTTTTTTTTTGGGGGGGGGTTGTGTTTTTTTTTTAGTACACAATTATGTCCAAAATTGCAATTAGAATACTCGGCTTAAATTGCCTACAAATTGTATATCTGTAATCCACTAAAATGCGTGTCTTGAATATGGAGACCTCTTCTTAGATTATTCATTTATGCCAGATTAGTTGGCCCCAAGAACCAGTTAGCTACTTACCGAATTATAAGGGGTGTAACGATTCACCGGTGTATCGGTGCATCGCGATACAAGAAGCCACGATACACATATCTAAGTGTGAGCCTGTGTAACGCAAAATACGATACACATGTTTTGTTCGCATGGCAGTTTTAAGACATGTGGAAACATGTACAAATGTATCGTTGCAAATTTTCTCATTACCATATACCAGCAAAATGTGTTCAACAACAGAGTGAAGAACATATATATGTCAGTCTCTATTTATTTTGTTCTGTGGTGTCCAGTACGACGGGCAAAGAAACAGTTTGGGACGGGAAAAGTAAGCGGCAACATGGCGGCCGGCAATTTACTAAATGCATTGCCATTGAAGTTTGAACATTCATCAAAGGCCCGTAATATCAACAAACACTTCCACAATACATACGATTTTGATAAATGTTGATATCAAGCTGTTAGTGACCAAACCATCGTAATAAAATCCTTAAAATGTGCAGAGTAAAACCCAAATCCACACGTGTGATTTAATGCAGCCATGTGCACAAGTAGTGGAATACTGTGACCCCATGCTGTGGTTACATAAGTTGTGAATAGGGGCACCGACTCATCCTAGCTGTAGTGCATTTTGCTATCTGCCAAGACAGCATTGAAGAGCTTCAAGGTTTGGTAGGCCTACATTAAGCCTGGTTTCATTTAATTTCAACATGAATCTGTAGATGAATAAATAACAACAGGACAAGACATACCACTGTTTATACTAGTTATAAAAAAGAAGCCCAAAATATCATTTGACAGCAATTTTGTTGGAGAAATTGAAAGCTTAAATATGTTTCTGAACTTTTTTTAATTACCGAGACTTTGAATTTGATAGGCTCCACATGAACATGATGACAGCAAAGAAAGTGAATGGTTAGGATATTGCACCTACACATTAATCATAATCAAGATCAGAATTTTTAAAAGAAAATAAAAATAGTAATAAATATCATTGTAAGGCATTTCAACTTGTTAGCTTTACAATTCTGAATTTATTTTACATTTGAAACATTTATCATGCTATTTCAAATAGGCAAATATGAAATCTATCTTTAATTTAAAAAAATTAAGAGCATGAATTTAGAATAAGTGATAAAAGAATACATAAATTCAATTTATATCCATTGTTTAGCTGCATGTATCGTATTGTGTGTGGTATCGTGACCCTTGAATCGAGATACGTATCGTATCGTGAGAAAATATGCAACCCTACGAATTGGAGCACAGCACTTAATGCCTAAAAATGTACAACAACAGACATGCCACTCTCAGCCCACGGATCTATACCAGATAAACAATACTTTATTTTCTTCACTTTCTGTCAACCAGAATCATATCTATTTGATAGTAAGAGTACAAAACATGTATATATGCACATTTTACAAATCGACTTCACTCAGGGCCCTAACACATTGGGATTTGCGCCGGCCGCCCGAGTAATTGTCGGCCGGCACAAGCTTTCGTCGACTCGTACGAGTTAAACACGCACGGGCTTGTAGCGGCGATAAAATAGATTAGCGAGATTGAACACACTGACATTCAACCGGCCGATTCAGGACTCGCACGAACGTCGTGCGACTTTTAACGGTCAATGTGCTTCAGCGGCGCGCCGATTTTCAAATACGTACGATTCGATCATAAAATTTTGATATTGCCGCAAGGGTTTCCACACTAGTGCAGGTATTTGCGTCACACGTGTATATCCACACAATGCAATTCTTTTAAGCCAGACACACTGAGATGACCTGGGATTAGCCACGATACCTTGGGTATGTGGGTGCTTGTTTATTTTACGAAAAAATAAATAAATAAATAAATAAATAAATAAATAAATAAATAAATAAATAAATAAATAAATAAATAAATAAAAATAAATAAATGGCCTGGATTCAATATGACCTACCGTATTTTCAATTGCTTTGGCGCTGAGTTTGTTCACATGACCACCGACCTCAATCACATGATTTACATGTAGCATATAGAGATTTTCAGCGTTGTTCTGATACCTGTCACATTATTTGGTTACAGATTTCCTTAATTGCATATAGGCCTAACTTTGTGAAATGTTAATTTTGGGTAGGAGGCCTGTACTGCCTCTTTACAAAACTTGCCATGTGCTAATTATTATAATCCTTATTCCTGCAGTCTATTTGACAATTATGAGGTGAATATGCTTCATTACACTTAAACAGACGCAAAAATATCGTTCTCCCCATCTATTCCTAATATGATAGATAATCGCTTGAATGTGTCCAGTCCGAGGCCCGTATTGCGGTAATTCTTGCGTGTCGAGTCGTATAAATGGACTTCTTCTTCCCCCACAAGGCTACGAGCTGCTTCTCTTTGTTAAAAGACGAACGATTTCTTGTCCTTGGTGTGTCTTTACCAATGTGAGAAGAGAATGTGCCCCCAGTCTTATAATTTTGTAAGTTTGTAAGTCAGGGTTCCACACAGTTGACAACACTGATGTACTCTTCAAACATGAATTCGGGGGGGGGGGGGCAAAAAGGCGATTTTGTCATTACAATATTTTTCATTCTGCCACATAAAAAGAGAGCTATGATTCCATTTTTTTTTTTAAACGTACATTTTACAAACATTAAGGGGTGATTTCCTACTCTATTTAGGTGCGAAACTACCGGAAGTACTTTTCTGCTTTACCGCTGTAACAGACTTGAATGAAATTCAACATTCACAATCACTATCAAGAAAGACAGAACAGACTATGTGGTAAGTTTGATACCATAATTAAGAGTACGGCCTGGTGCATCAGAATACTTGTACTTATTTAGCGATCATCTTATCTCATACTTATCATGAAAGAACATGTGGTGTTGGTTTGATTCGGTGATTCCGTCACGTAAATACGTTTTCAAGCTGCTTGCTACAGTTTTACTAGTTATTTGTTCGTATTTCGTACTCAATGCTTAAATTCGAGTCTGCTTCAGAATCTGTCAATCTTTTTAGCCATATCTAAGCCATGGGCCTATAAGTGATGGAATCGCTTTTTTGCGTGACGGAATCACATAACTCCCACTGTTATTGTATATCATACACCTGCTGCAAAGTAAATACGAATGATATAACAATTTCCGTTTTGATCATGGTTGAATAACTACAATACAAATTACAATAATCTATGTATCTTCAAATCCATCTTGAGAATTAATTTGTTTGTCTGCCTTAAAATCATAATGCAAACAGTTTTTTTGTTTGTTTCACAGGTTATTGCGTGATTCCGTCACATCGTTTGTTTCTTTCCTATCGTATAAAATCGCATAGGGTAACCATAGTGCCATAACCTATGCACTATTTCATGAAACAAATCCACGTTTAAAACCCGAAATTAAATTTTTCATTCTAGTGCCCAGAACTTGCATAATATGCGTCATAAATCCACCAAAGTATGTGTGACGGAATCACCAAAGAATAGTTGTTTATTATCATTAAACTAGCATATTCAATCAAATCACTGCGAAAGTACAATTTTAAATAAATATATGTAACCCTCACATTAGGCGCTAGCCATTGGCATTCTGCCAATGAAGTGAGGAAATATTGTGAGGCAGATATTCAAGAAATAAGCAGTTGTTGATTAAAAAAATCCTCCCGTTGGGCCAACGTATGCTGCCTCGACTTTTTTACAATTGACAGTATTCCCCACACTGAAAATTACGATGAGCATGATTTAAAGGAGTACTTTTGATTAAATATTTCTTCAAATTTTGCTGTAAATATTCAAAGATGGTTAGAAAGTTTGGCTTCATTAATTCGAGAGATTATAGACGTGCATGTTTTGCTATTTAATTTTATCCTTTGGCATCATTCTGTTTAATATTCACCTTTCAGACAGTTTAGGCTGCTTTGCTTTCTGTTAGGTTAAACCCCTAGGGGCTATTGGCAGCAAGCAGCTACCCACGACAGTAACAAGCTTGCCTAATTGTACTTGATATCTGGTCAAGAAAAAGTATATTTTGATTGCATTATTTTGGCTTTCTTTCTTTTCTGACGTGCCTTACAAATTTAGCAGTTAATATCCAAAGGTTGTTAGAAAGTTTGGCTTCAATCATTCAAGAGATCTTAGACTTGACTATTTTGCTACTTAATTTTATCTTTTGGCATCATTCTGCTTATTATTCACCTATCAGACATTTAGGCTAGCCTGTTAGGTTAAACCCCAGGGGCTATAGGAAGCAAGCTGGCACCCAGGAAAGTTACAAGGTGGCCTAATTGTACTTAAAATTTGGTTGAGAAAAATTATGTTTTGATAACATGTTTTAGACTTTAATGCTAATGACTTTCATTCTTAACATGCCTAAGTGCACATTAACTCAATGGAAAAAACCCCTCAAATTTGACGTGTTTACCAAATGTCATAAACCTGACCCACTATGTTAAAACATTGACTCAGGGTTGGCAGCGAAATAGAGCTTTATTGTTTGGAGACTTTCAAAGTGAGGAATAGGTGTCATCCTGGGATTTGTTTTACATTTCTGGCGCAGGATGTCCATTGTTGCAGTACTTGTTAGGATTTGTACAGGTGTTTTAGCAGCAACTGTTTATTTTACAATCACTGGGACTGAATATAATGCCCCAGTTTTTTTCTACTTCAGTTATACACTGGCAGGTTGTTTATCTGAGATAAGCTATCCAGCTAGAAAGGGAACACACTGGTTCAGGTGAAATTCAACTTGTTCGTATGTTAACTTGTACAATACAAATTTAGTAATAATGTTTGGTTTGACAGTTTTTCGTCATTATAGTAAAGCTCCGCATTTATAAGCAACCCTTCAAGTATTTAGCTTATTCATAATTTGCCACGTTCATATTCATTCATGAATAATGTGGGTTGTCTTTGCTGAATATTTAGCTTGGACAAGTTATTTGCATGTCTCTCAGAGAGACATGTACGGATATAGGCTCCTAAACATGTTCTGATAAGTTGCCCGCTGAAGACCCTTTAATTCATTTGGGCTAATATAGCCTATGTCAAAATTCTACGGTAGAACGTGTGCAATATAGACAATAGCAATTCCATATGTAGATAGGTTGGACAGTGACAGGTTGGCTAATGGGGAGTAAAGAGTTCGGACTGCGGAATAGGGTAATGACTAGTAGAAAATGGTTCTGGTGAAAAAAAAAAACTAAATACAATACAAATACAAGCCCATTGTCCTTATTTTAGTCTTGGTTAAAGTGAGTGTATAATAATGCTACTTCAAAATATTATATATGATATAAACTTGTTGGTTCTTGGCCATTCGCAAGGTATTACTGTATGGTCAATTTCGGAAAATATTTTTTCCAGGAGAATATCTTCTATACAGTAAAACAGCAATGGACAAGTACAGTTTTGAAACTAAGTTCAGTTGTCCAATGTTAGCAGCTGAGCATATAAATGTAGCAAGTGCACTCTGGCAGAAATTAAAAACGTTTGAATGAACTTTTTTTTTGGGGGGGTGCTAGTGGATTTGTCAATTTTGTGATTCCGTCAGGTGATGTGTTTTACATCTAAGTCAAGATCACATTACAGTATTTTGCTTTTCATCACAATGGTGATATTTGAATATAAAAATTATTGATACTGTAATACATAGCTGTTTTTTCTGCAAAACAGTACATCGGGGGCTAAACTTTTCCATTGTGTTGTAAGTGAAATTTTTAAGGGCTGGTTTTTGTGATTCCGTCACGCAGGCAATAGTGCTAAATATAATTCTAAAAACACGTGCATATCTAAGTGGAATGATAAAGTCTGCAAGAGCAGAAAAAAACTTCCAATACATTATTATCGTAGAAGACATATTGTACACATTGGCGAGAAAAGTTTGGTCAAAGAAGAAAATATGTCATATTTTGGTGATTCCGTCACGCTGGAATTCATGCAATGACTTGGGTGTCGTTTTGCGAATTTGTGTCTGCCTTTCTGGTGTAACCATAATCTCAGGACCCGGCGACGTTTTATTGACATTTTCCGTTAATTTTGGTTCAGTTGATGGTCGAACACAACTAGTGCTTCCTTTTCCACGGCCACAAGCCATCTTGTCAGATCAAGATCTCACGTTCTCCTCTTTTATGACCAAGACACACGACAGACAAGAGCAACCCCTGTATACTAGTTTTTGAACTACAACAGGCTGAAACACCAATCGGCTTGGACTCGCACGACAATATCAAAATAACCCGTACGACGTTGGTACGAGTTTCAAAACTGGCGCGATTTTCCGAAGTCGGGCCGGCGGTGAGACACATTGAACAAACACCTGTACGGACGATTTGGAACACTCGCACGACGCTCGTACGAGCCCAAAATCGCCCGGCCGGCTGGTCAGTGTGTTAGGGCCCTCAGTAATGTACAGTTGAAGTGCTGTCATATGAAAGATCAAACTACCAAATAACACAATTTCCTACAATTAGCACAATTTCTCAGTATATTTCGGTTATATTCCTTGGTAAGCATAGATAAAGCAGATTCAGATGATAAAGTCTAATGAAGTGGACCGATGTGAAGAAAAAAGGTTCAGTATCTTCCTTCTGTGGCAAGCTGAGCAAGATTCAGATGGCAAAATAGTGACGTTGAATAATGGGAATCAAAGGCATCGATTGTCCAAGTAATTATCGTGTTTACATAGCTATCATATAACTCAAAATAGATCACATCTTTTGGCAAGTAGGGATCCCGCGAACTGACCATATTCATCAGCAAAGGCGCTTGGAGCCACAGGACGCTTCGACGACCGCATCAACACATACCTGAACACAGGATATAACTATATAAAATACAAGGTATGCAGGATTGGAGCCCTCGGACTAACTTGCCCTTTAAAAATGTGACCAGCACATCTGATTCCCCACATTTTCAGCAAAACCCATCCTAATACGTCTTCTCTCGTTGTGTTTAGCTTCCTTTGTGGTGGAAAGAAATAACAGTTTACTCAATGCAAAATGTCTTATATTTACTTTTGCGTCGATATCTGCCATAAACACGCCAGTAATCCCACTGCTCATCCTTTTCTGTCGGGGTTTTGCCATAGTTATGACCTGATTGGCTGCTCTTCTTTGTGGTCCGTATAATGTTGTCATGTTACGCGATGAGAAGGTGTAATGCCCAAATGGGTGTGGCTTATAGCATGGGGTAAAACAAGGTTCCAAAATACAAGATAAGAAGTTTTTCATTTTTACGCTTGCCTGGCAATAGAACACAGAGGGAGCACCTACTCCTCACTTTGAAAGTCTCCAAACAATAAAGCTTTATTTCACTGCCAACCATATGTTCAATACTATTCATCTGTTTGTGCTCGATCTTGTAGCCTATTTTTATACCCGGTAGGTGACAATCTATGTGTGGTTACATCAGCAAGCATTGCTTTTCTGAATGAAACTTTAGAAGCAGAGCTCCGTCCCTGCTCACATCTAGGTCTGTGCCACATTCCTAGAATACATGCAGACCCCTAGAAAATGGCTGCCTGAGTTTGCTTGCTGTGACTTCTTTCTTCACAGTTTTGCAGTCAGGAACATTAGGGGCCGAAAGCTGGGAATAGTGAAAAAGTGTAATAAGAACCAAGCATCTGACTGAGAAGAATTTTTGTGTCTATACCTTTTGGAATTTATGAAAAAAAGGCTTATCGAAGGGCTGGTTAAAATTTGCATTGTGTGGCAGATGAGCAAGAGTACAACAGGACGACAAAAGCAGGGAGCACATCACATAAGTAGATTCCTGTTTGTAACTTATCTCCACTCAACTTAACCAACAAAAATAGACAGTACCCTGCGGGACACTGTTAGTTCGGTGTTTTTAGGTGTCACCAGAGAGGAATGCAATAGAGGGTGACCCAAAGTTGATGAAGGTAGAAGAAAGGTTGTCATGCCAAAAAGGCAAGATCAGCAGCCTGAGGCTGATGCACCCGCTCATTTAGGGTTTTTAAAGTCATTCCAGACAAAGACGTTGTTTATCTCACTGAATTGAAGGAGGCTTTGGGTGATTTTGACAAACGTTAGTCAAACATAGATGAGACACAGTCTAGTTGAACTTGAAGTAGAAGAGACTGCTTTCAATGCTGACAAAAGAAGCCACGAGCTTCCCATCAGAGGTGAAAATGGCTAAAAGGAATGCAGCTAAGTTTCTAGATGAAACAAGTGGTCATGCTAGCCCAGCCGCAGTAGCAGACAAATGATATTGGTTCCAGTGCCGATGTTAAAAAGGGGGGAAAAGGTTGACAGACGGGCTCAGAATACGGGCGGTGGCGGCGGCGGTGCTGAAGATTTTTATTCTTTTTTCAAAAAGTAAATTTTCAAATTACCATTCTAGGAAAGTTGGACCTGAGTAATTTTGCCCTCCCTCTTTCATCTTCCTCTGAAAATGAGTGTATCTCACTATGTATCCAATACATGCAACCTACAGTCATAATAACATTCAAGTTATACAAATTTGTACACTGATTACTCTTCCCAACTTTATATATATATATATATATATATATATATATATATATATATATATACATACACATATATAAAACCGTCTTGGGTGGTTTATGGGCAATTATACACTGTCCATACAAATGTATATATACATATATATATATATATATATATATATATATATATATATATATATATATATATATATATATATATATATATATATATATATATATATATATATATATATATATATATATATATATATATATATATACAAAGGAATAGGTATTACAACCGGTTTGTGGGCCATGCCCATTGTCTGCGGGTCAATTGTACTCCTCAAACCGGACTATGGGCAGCATATACCAAGTAAAGATTACCACAGATTTTGGGCATTTAAAGCTTCCCATAATATCCGGGCAGATTTGCTAATTTGTACATTTCTGAAACCCCTTAGGTAGCACATTGAATTTAAGGCAAACATGGTTTATGGGCATTTTTCAACTACCCATAAACAGAACAACTGCCCACCATACGGTCTGAGGAAAACAATTCTGTCCATGAACCACCCGAGACATAACTATATATATATATATGCAGAACTAGCTCTCTCCTTTGTGAGCTTGACCTTGACGGTACTGTGTCATGCTTTGTTTCTTTTCTTTTGGTATTTTGTTAAGTAAGTTGCAAGCTTGCGATAGAGAGAAAGAGAGAAATGGATGCTGTTCTGTATGCGTGTTCCATGAAGCATATACAATGCCAGAGGGTCGGTCTATATAGATCTATGATGATCATGATGAAGTGACAACTGAGACACGAATTCTTTTACTGATAAACAAACAATACTACCAGGATGAATTAGGGTTCGAAAATACAGAAGAAAACACGGAACACCTTACATGCATTGACAATCCATTAGTTTCAACGATAGCGCCCCCCCCCCCCATCAGTGATAAGACTGCGCATTGTTACATATATGAATAACCTACTCTATTGGTCTCCTAGAGGAGTCTTGGATCAGACACTAGTGTCCATTTCATTGGGTAACAGAATACACCATGACCAAGCCGATAATATCAATGTTAGTTTGTACGCATGGGTGATCGTTTCTTGCCTGCCAAGAATAACTATGTTTGCTACGCAATTCTGGTAGTGTGACACGCACCCAAGTCGCCGCAGGCAATAAAGTTTCCAATGCCTTCAAAACTGCAAAAGGGATGGGGCATTGCGATGGATTTCATTCTCCGTGACCCTGTTTTGGGTGCGGGACGTAAGGTTGTCCGGAGTATTAATTAGGCTACGCCAGCAACCCAATTTCACAGATTCCTATTTGGGCCTTCCTCATGGTAAAGAGGACCATACACATTCCCAAGCTCAGCTTTTTCCATTCATCTTATAGGGCCTAATATATTATTTTGTTTCGTGGAGATACGTGACCCTCGTTGCCAGTGTTGGTTCTTCCATGCAGTGTTGCAATCAGCGGATTGCGACATAAAAATGAAATTTCATGACTGGGGTGGACACTGTGAGACGTATTTTACATGACCGATCGACCAATAAAAGACAATTGCAGAGCCACTCTAGTCATCTAGAAAAACAACGGTAGGTAATAATGTGATTGTCAAATCCTTCTGATGGTCAAAGTTTCAACTCCACCCAGTCGAAATCGGGTATTTTGGCTCAATGTACTTTGCATCACACCCGAAGAAAGTGGACAAGTCCGTACATCTGGAATGTGGCATCCTTCCACACGTCTACACCGGCAATACCAATGATACGGCGTGTGTACTTCATACAAATTTACTTCGAAGTTCATATTTTAATGCTGCTGCCCAGTTTATTTGACATGTATATTCGGAGATGGTACACACATAGGCCTACCAGATGACAGACCAGGTAAAAGCAAGCACATACGTAACAACACCGACCCATTTCACATATATTCACGCTGTCTTGGCCCGTGCCTTGACTATATATTTTCCCGAGTTTGAGGAAGCAGCACAGATGATCCAGGGGGATCCAAGGGCATTCGGTGTGTGTGTGTGTGTGTGTGTGTTCCGATCGCCCCCCCCCCTCCCCCGCGATGTAAAAAAAAATGATAAATAATCGGGCATACGTACTCAATTGGCACAATAATGAATATTCCGTTGATTTGTATGGGCACCAATTGACAGCAAGACTATGCAACTACAACACAGTACACTTTCATCAAGCAACACCGAATTACACAAGCAGCAAAAATGTAGATATACACATTTGTATCTGGACACTCTAAGTTACTTAGGAACTTGAAATTGGACTTTCAGAAGTCAAACTGGAAGTATATATACAGCACTACTAAAATTATTAGATCTTTGTTGAGCCTTTCTGGTTTGGTTGTATTGGCTGTATATGGTTTGGCTTTCAACACAAAATTTAACGCTACAGGCAGTACGAGGAACCATACGGATACAATAAACTTCTTTTCAGTAGAAATAATGAAGCACTGCCCCTGCCATCCTGTAAAAAATGGACTTGTCTGACCCTGTATGCCATGCCCTGAAAGAAAATGTAATAGCTAACTGGAAAGCCCAGTTACGTGAATTTTGTGCGTCTCAGATATCAAATTGTCCATGTAAAAATAGAGTCTCATACGGCATGAAAATGTGTCTGAGAGTATGGATTTAAAAAAAAAATTCCGGGGGAGGCTTTTGGATCCCCTGCTGTGAGCTATGTGCCCTCCGCCCCCCCCCCCCCCAATTCGAACCCCCTTTTAGAAGGTATGGATCCGCCCCTCGAAGCAGTCACAACAACAGTATATTTCAAACTGATACGAGTAAAATTTGGAATTGTTATAAATATAGAAAACACGCATCCCCTCCTCTATCTCAACCTTCAAACCATTTGATAGTAAGCGGGGTAATGCCTAGGTAACCTATCTAACAAAACAACATGTATGTGCCATACACGGCCAAATGTATATGTACATAAAAATCAGTCGATGCCTCTGGCGATGGTCCAAATTTGCTATATAGTTCTATCGGTTGTCTAAGTAACGGAGATTCTGTTTGAAAGGTGACAGTATCGATTTAAACCACTGTTGACCTTAAAAGACTGACATCTGTCTCATGTCAGCAACGTAGTGGAGGCCTACTTGGTGAAATTATATTTTATTTCAAAAACAATTGGAAAACGGGTACCATGACTATATGAATTCTTCTAGTGGGAGAAAAGTGTAAATGATTACAGTTATTGCTGTTGAAATACAATTATATTTATGTTACAATCAGGAACAATATTATATGCAATGTGAATAATTCAGTCAATCGGCATGGATTCCTACTTAAAGTTTTATACACTGAGACGTTGACTTTGGCACGCCTTGTCATTATGAAAATGGTATTTCTGGTGAGACCCTGGGGGACTTTCAGAGTTTGCGCTTACAAAAGTTATCCCTGCGTTGTGCTTTCTGGCCATTATATCCTAAATTGGTTGTCCTTTATAACATTTGGGCGTACAGTTGTTCAAACCTATTACGTACATCGCAAAAACCACCCTAGTTTCTTTGTTTAGTCTCGATCCGCTATGTTACATACATGTTAAAGCCTGAGTAATGGTAGACTGAAGGAAATGAAAAGCATTTATGTGAGGGCTTTACAAGATTTGCCAGGGTAAGCCTATGTGCTTCAGCAGCAAATGATCTATGTTTGCTAGGGCAGGAGTACCCCGTGTTGGCACACTAGAGAAGTATAAGTAGAAGAAAAATATTTTCAATAGATGATTGATGAGACACAAAGGATGCAAGACGATCCGCTTATGTTTGCTATCGACCTAACAAGTTCAGTATGGTCTGTCCAAAGGGAAAGACAGGATTGCAAGCCCCGATAGTTCAAAACATGCTATGTATAGAGAATTTAATTCGTTCTTGATGATGCTATGTATTTACAGTAACACCTTGTTGCTCACATTCTTCAATATATTCGTGTGTCTCTCTTCTCCAAATATAAACACACAGGTTGAAAAAAGAGACAGGGAGATGATCTCGCCTCTCCCAAGACCAGTGATTTTTGCGTGTGGAGGTGAACAAGATGCACGCAGACTGCAGTGGTGTCCTCTGGTGTAGGACGTAGGATACTACTGTTTATAAACTTCCTTTGGAATACCCTCGTTGCATGATCAATGCAAGAGAGACAGAAAATTTCAAGATTTCTCGTGGCATTTTATTGCATTTTGATTGAAATATAGGCTATGTATTAGATGCTATTTGTTTTTGTACACAGTTTAAGGACCTATTGCAATAAATAAAATCTACTACACAACAACTATTGGCTTTAATTATACTATTTAAATAGCATACGTTTAAATTAGAAAGTAGTAGGTGTTTATGGTGGTAAAAAATGATATCTGAAAACCAAAATGTTAAATTTCGTTTTGAATATTGCATTTTAGCTCCAAAAGTTCACTACATTTGCCCCATGAAAGCGCGGGAATTATCTCCAATCGTCGCTCGATGTGGGGAAGTGTTAGTGACGTCACAAACACAACCCGACACCTCAGTCATCATTGTTTGCCCTTACAACCTCTGCTACCATACGATATTTCAAATACCTTTTGATTTGACATGTCAATTCCCAATCTGTACTTTGAAATATTGTTTACATATTATTGACTCATGGTAGCTGATCTCAATATGGTATTTATCTTAAACCCATGATTATGTAGTACACCTCATGTTTGTTGTATACCATGACATCTGTCATAAAATTATCAATTATGCTTTCCTAAAACAACTTCGACATTGTCAGCATTCTTATCATTATTATTGTTACTTTATTTCATGTTAAGTTGAATTGTTGATACGACTGTGAAAATCTTAAAATCAACTTACATGATCAGCTTAACTGTAATGATCACTTTATTATCATCCATGATGTTCTTCAGGTATGTCGCATTTATTTAACTATTTTACAAGATTTGATAGGTACAAATTAATGTGTGCATTCATATCAGGTAACTTTGGGACCTATATTTCAATAAGAATGGCTGCTGGTCCTTGAATATTCGTGGATCCATTTCCATACGTTTTGATAGAAATGACATCTACCACTGTGCCTTCCACCCAATCAGCCCCAAAGGTTTTTTTTTCTTTGTTTCACTTTCCTTCTTTTTTGTTATCTCACAGCTTTCATGCTTTTTCAGTCCTTGTCTCAAACGGACCTGTAAGTATACAACATACGTTGACTTCACTCGATATTACAAACTTGTGTTGTCAATTATTATTGGCATCTCTAAAACGCTATAAATGCTGCGGGCTCTAACAGCATGCTTCGAATAACTACACTGTTTTGACTTGATAAAATATTCATGAGTATTACAATACTTTAGGTGTCTATATTGTGTGTACACATTAGCTGCATCTATGGCTGTAAATATGGTCTGATTCATCATCACTAAATCAAGTTAGACGATAAGTTGTATGCATGCTACATCTAGGTTCTTATGCTGAGAACATTCAACTCCTGGCAATCCTTATATTTCTTCATATGTACACAACACGTAATAGTATATTTGTTGTTGCTCCTTCCAACATACATTGAAACCTAGCCTAGACCCTACACCTTTCTCACATCCACCAAGATTGAATGATTCTACCAACTTTATAAAAAAAAAGGCATAACCTCGCGGCAAATGCTATTAAAAAGTCTATCAATTCATATTTTGAAAATACTTGGTTCCGAACTTGACTCTCCAGATATTAATCCCCCAAAATGGTGGAGCCTAAGTCAATCCATCCTTGGCAATAAACTCCCTCAATCCATTCCAATGCTTGTTGACAATGGAAATATATCCAGTAACTTCGAAAAGTGTGAAAAATCTTCAATATACATTTTTATAACCGATGCAAACCCCTGCTACAAGACAACCCTTAACCTCTTCCCACTTTTTCCTAAAGAGCTGATGTTCGCCTGAACATGATTCAAGTAGACACTGCTCAGGTTAAAGAAGTCCTACTATTTCTTCAAACTAGTTTTTCCTGCGCGCCTGGCAATATAGGAAAAATCCTCTCCAAAAATACTGCTTGTGGAATCTGTCGCCCTTTCAGTAACTCTTTAACTACACCTTGCAGCATTCCCACTTTCAACTTCCCTGGAAAAGATCCAACGACAACACCAGCACTATTGAAATTTTCCTTGATCCTCATACTTTGCTGAAAATGTCAATGCTGACCTCGTCAGGACCCATGCCCAGGCAAACTCTGGCAAGTTACTTTCAATGCAATCAAATTCTTATGTGTTATTTTTTCCTCCAAAAAAGACTAACAGGCTCAACCACCTCTCTTTATGGGAAACACAGCACTACCTGAAGCAAATGAACATACACACCTAGGAATAACACCAACACATAATTTGTCATGGCAATCCCATATTACTCGTATCATTAATAAATCTAGCACTGCTGCGCAGGTTGAAATACAAACTATCCTGCAAAGCGCTCATACATTCATTTACAACAATAATATGGCCTACCCTTGCATATGGTTGTGTACTTTTTGGTCATTGTACCAACGGCTTGTCATCATCTCTTGAGGCCGTTTAGTGTGAAGCTGCCCGGATTTATACTGGTGCATAGAAGCACACACCGTGTCTCCTTCTTCTATCCCGGTTGGGTTGGCAAACCCAATCTGACAAACCTCAATGTTACAAACTTGTACTTTTTATAAGATAGTCAATAAATTGACTCCTAGGTACTTATATGACCTGGTACCTTGTGACATCGGTCACTTATCTTAACTTGCATAACTGCTTAAATATTAGACAGGTAAAATTCAGAACCAAACGTTCCCCCCTTGCATTAATTAACCTTTGAAACAATTTACCACTCGACATTATGTAAAAGGTATTACTCGCAACTTTCAAATCTAAATTGAAATTGACCTTACTATCTGTTGACATTAAACCCTCTTATTTCTCACACGAAAAGCGTTTCGCAAATATTTGTCCCACTCAGTTGCGCTTTGGCTGCTCAGAGTTAAACTTCCATCTTTATAAAGTTAATATAATCCCCTCACCAGATTGTGCATGCTCTTTCCAAAGTGAAGATACCCATCACTTTGTCTCGTCCTGTCATCTCTTTTCAGCCAATATGTATCTTCTGTTGGAAACTGTATGTCATATTGTGGCACCGGGAATGAGCCCAAAACTTATCGTACATCTCTGCAGCGATCTCCTTATCACATATTTTAAGCAAGGAAATGCCGATTTAAGTCATGATGATCATATGAAATTTTTTTATGCTATGCCAAATTATAACGCATTGTCTAGGAGATTCTAAGCTATTTATTTTTTTCCTAAAGCATGCATCCTAGACTGTTTTCGAGCTATGTATCTCTTACCAATTGTCATGTTTAGTCCTGTGTGTCATGTATGTACTATGTGCCTCGGTACTTGTGGCTCCACATACCTTCAAAAAGATTCCCTTCTTCCTTTGTTCAACTTGAATTCAAGTCATGCATAAGTTTATATACAAAGACATTAATACATCAACTTTTTAACTAAGCGAGTGCTTTACCATTTAAAGCACTTTGGACAAAATACATGAGTGTGTTTTAAACATATTTATATGAATATTAAGTCTGTCAATTCGTCATGGATTATGTAGTTTAAAAATAGACCTTTGAACTGAATAACAAAACATAGCAAAATCTGTCATCAGTTTTCAGTAATGGAATTTCGGTTAAATATTTTAAACAAACTTTTTTCATCTGTGAGTGGTGTTCCAAGTGTTTATTGTGGTCCATTGAATAAATATTAAACAGAATTATGACATTATCATTTCTGCCACTGATTACGATTTGAAGATATGATATTGAGTCATATGATATTCCAAAAGCAAATGTCGTAACAGCCTTGAAAATTACCATAGGCAATTATGTGATTTTTTTCTGTCAGTGTATATCCATCCGTCCGTTTATCATGCCATGTCTGTGTCACTATACATCCATCGATCCTTCCATCATGCCATCTAAATGAGGAATGTTGTTGCAATGGCATAAGGCATAACCACCTATTTTACTTGGAAAGAATCTTTTCCAACAACCGTTCTACCCTGATATCCATTTTTCCTTTTACGCTTGCCCTAAATCAATGCTAGATTGTGGTCTGCCATTTGATGACGCATGACTGCGTGGTGCACTCCTATAGTACCCCTACGTTGGTATATTAATTGTTGCATTGCAAACTGGATTGCCCAAAAGATACATCATATAGCTTGTCCAGGGGCGCTCCAGAACATACAAAGACACACAATCAGAAAATATATACAGTAACACACAGGACAGAACGAGTTTCCTGGACTAAAGCGGGTACAATGGATCAAAATTAAGAGGCGTATTGAATAGACCATGACAACTTACGCAACTTATGATTTGGCTAGAGGTGAAGTCGTCTGCTTTCAATAAAATAGCGTTGAACAGCCTGAAATATTAATTCGATTGTGGCATTGTCAAATTCGTTTCTACCATACAGATAGAATTCAATGAGGTTGTCACTGGCTATATGCACTAAGAAATTTGGACTCAAAGCAGGAGTAAGTTTGTTTGTGGTAGTCCTTAGTAATTTTCTCATTGAAACAGTAAATTTAGGACAATAGAAAAAGAAGCGCATTATATCTTCCTCGGGATGCATACATGTACAAAGAGGAGAAGCTATAATGTTAACTCTGAATAAATCTGCATTTAATCTAGGGTGACCTAATATTAGCTGAGTATGACAAATATTAGAGAAAATGATTTCGACAATAAAAGTAAGCTGGTACATTGTTGACTGCCAGATGAGTTGATTTTAATTACTGAAGGGAGGAAGGAGCTGACCAGTCGTTTGGTACCAGAGTAAGTTTCACGTAGTTGGGACAAGCTTTGTAACTGTCCACCGGACAAGAGTGCCACGTTTTGAGGTAGAAGAGCTGATAGATAGTCTGGAGTTGATTTATGGAACATTTCATAAAAAAAGAATTAATTTGAAATATTTATTCCTAGTTTAAGGGTCGTCCAACCCACTTCCTTCAAAAGTTGGTCGAGAGATTTGTGTCTTAGAGCGCCAGTGCATAGTTTGACTGTCTCATATTGAGCAGATTCAAGTAGATCAAACATTTTCCTGGTGCAGTTGTCAAAAATAACACTGCCGTATTCTAAAATAGGATGGACATTGTTTCAGTAAATTTTGATAAATGCTTTTCTTGACAGTTTGAATTGCAATCTTTTCATTAATGCAATTCGTTTGTTTGCTTTGTTTACGACACGCTTGATATGCTGGTCCAAATTAAATCACATGACAGAGTAATCCCTAGGTGGGTATGGCTGCTACCTTCTGGGATAGCTGTGTTGCCAAGATACAGGGGAGGATGATTCGTTTGGTTCGTTTTTGGAGGAAGAGACTGAAATTGATTTTAGAGTATTAAAGGTGACCACCAGAGGTTGCCCCAATTTTTAATACTGGTCAGATGGGTATTCATTCGGTGCCCTGTGGTTGTTGTGTTTTGTATAATTTCGATAATGCTAGTATCATCGGCAAATAATCGTATATACCATTGAATTTAGTCAACAACATCGTTTACATAAACTACTAAGAGCAGGGATCCTAAGACGGAACCCTGGGGAACCCCAGCCTCAATGGGTAGCCAACTTGACTTTTGGCCATTTATTACGACACGTTGAGTTCTATTCAAGAGATAGTTATCGATCCATCTCACAGCAGGATCAGTGGATCCTAGCTGGCGAAGTTTAAAGAGGAGTTCTTCGTGCCAGACCTTGTCAAAAGCCTTGGAGACATCTAAGGAAATTATCCTCGCTTCTTTGCCAGATTCAACTCCATTATAGATATCATGTACAATTTTTATGAGCTGGTTTACTATGGAGTCATTTGGTTTGAAGCTAGAATTTTTATTGGTGAGGTGATATCTTGAGAAGTACTCGTATAGGGTATTAAATACATGCCTTTCGAGAACTTTGGAAACATTACACATAAGAAAAAGTGGGACGATACTTTGATTTCGTTTATCTAACAGATTTTTTAAAATGGGGCAGAGGTTAGATTGTTTTAACGATTCTGGGAAATCAGATCTTTGTAGCGATAGTTGAAAAAGCTTGGTAAGTGGCTTGCACATGCTTTCTGCAGTTTGTTTCAGTAGGAAATTACAAATGGCGTCAGTGCCAGGTGCAGAAGAAGTGTGCAAAGATAGTAAAATAGATAGAGAAATATTTTTTTCTGATATCGTCCTCATGAATCTATATTGAGGCTAGACGAGAGTCAGTGCAGAAAGTAAAGTTTGCAAGAGGTAGATGATTGTCGATTGGAGTAATTTGGCATTAGCTGGCAAAATATGTTTTAAATATTTCACACTTTTCGGCATAATCAGAAACTATCACTCCCCTTCTATGATTTGGGAAATTTGTTCATGTAGTTTGCAACCTAAAATGGACTTAGATAGACTCCACCATTTTTAGGATTAATTTCTTTACTATCAAGGTAGTTTCGAAACTTAGCGACGTAGGCTTGCATAGAACGTTTAATTTCACTTACTAATTTATCATGCATTTGTTTGAAGTACTGGAAAAATCTCTCATGGTTTTGATAGTCCTGCAAAGAAAAAGGGGCAGGCGTATTATCCGATCTCTAAGAGCATTTCCACGGCCAGCTACGTTTTCTCATTAACGTTTTGTAATGGATGAATTGATCCATATTTTATCCTTTGGTTTTATATTTACTTCGCGGAAAGGTATAAATTGTTTGGCTATATCTAAGAAGAGATTTTTTAGTAATGAACTGAATCATGTAGATCATCAAAAGTGGTGGTTTCAGTATCCCATGGAGCCACACGGAGAGCTTCATTCAAGTCTATGAAATTAGCTCTATCGTATGACCAGGCACCTCGTTTAAACAGGCGGTCAGTTGGCCGGAGAAGTGATAAACTGCAGAATATGACAGAATCGTCAGAATTTGAAACGGGGCGGGGGGGGTGTACCACTGTCTAGGATTAGTCCAGGAGCGTCGGTTATAAGTAATTCGAACAGGGTACTTGTGTATTCAGTGATTCTTGTGGGTTCAGTTATAAATTGAAAAAAGGTTGTTTTGAGAGAGAAGGTTTACCAATGCTGTGCCAGGTTCACTGTCGCTAAAGTCGGAATTCCACGGCCCACATCGATCGTTGAAATCGCTTGTGATTAAAAGAATATAAAGGGTTTGACTCCAGCGCAGATGAGATGGAGCTCAAAAGTTTAGTCAGAAAAGAGTCCCTAATCTTCGGCCGGTTGGCGGGGGGGTCGGTAATGTGTACCTATCAGGATGGAACCTCTCTCAGTGGAGATTTCAATCCATATGGATTCTGTATCAGGATCTTCGAGATCCAAGCGCCTTGTGCACGGAAGTGTACTACGCACAAACACACCTACACCTCTACCCTGACTGCTTATTCTATCTTTTCTCAAGAGAAGTTGAAATTCATCGAGGTGCAGCAATTGGTTAGGGAGGTTTTCATCCAGCCATGTTTTAGACAACGTTTATATGTCAATATTATAATTCCGTGCTAGCTCTTGAACATCTTCTAATTTTCCGTCACTTTTTAGGCTCCTTACATTTGCACGGCAAAGTTATTTTGGTTTGCTTGTCTTTGGTGGACCAGGATTTGGATGGATATCAATGGAAGAAAGGAAAAACTTGCGTAACAATAATGCTATGTGGCGTAATCCAAGAAAGATGAGTAACATAACTATAATGCAGATGCTCATATAGTAACGCGGAAGGGGACCTACTTGATCAGTGAACTCACTAATTAACACAATCTTGCAAAGCATTGTATGCAGATAGAAAAATCCGGTAGCTATCCTGAATTGTTCTAGGGAACAACCCATGATTTTAAGTTACACAAAAAATTAGATTTCGTCTTTTAAATCAGCAAAACTCTGGCGACAATGTAGTACCAGATACCCAATTTGAAGAGGAATAAAGATGTCGATAATAAGAGCTAACAAACACTGTCTGTACAAATAAAATCTGCAAAAACCTTGTTTGGAACATAACCTTCAGGTGAAGTTTCAAAGTTGTCAATATTATCAAAATATACAATGATACCGCCTTATAGCACAGACACACAAATAAAACACATATAGTAAACAGCTAATATAAACGAGCACACATACGAGCATCACATACGATCCTTACCCGTGAACGGCAACGTCTTCATATCACTAGCATATGCCAATACAGACATGCAATAAGGACAACATGGGGATAAAAGTACTGGGAAAGGTGTATGTACATTGTAGCACATTGATCAGGGACGCTGTCTTTAACAATCGTAGGTATTGGTACATGGACACATGTTACGCATCGGGTTACATCTCTGGTGCATGGGAGCGACGCTGATAATACACAGTTGCAAATGAACAACAATGTACGTTTGATAGATCAATAAGGAGAAGCTTAATACGTCAATAGATTCAAATAAACGGTTACTATGCCACACCTGCATTGGCGAATGTAGCTATGAATGTGCTCATGGCACCGAATGAGACTTTATCAGTCTGGGTTTTCGACAAGATGACAACAACTACGAGCCCTCCTTGTGGGCTTTGTAAGCAATAACAAATAGAAGCGATTTGAATTGTTGCGAGATCGGGACGGATTGAAAAGCGAATATATGGAATTCTGAAGTTACACATGTTCTGAAGTTTAAAGCATTTGCGTGACATGGTATCAAATAATGTGCATGTTCATATGACGGGAATGTAGTGTAAGTAATAAATACATACGGGTGATTAGCATATAATACAATTATTATATGCTCATAAGTGTCACAAAGTATAAATGTACTTCTATGTGATCTGCAGACTGATAAGATTGTTAAAAAATAACTATGCCCGTTTAGGAAGCCTCACATCGACAGTTGGTCATATACAAAACTTGTTTGATCATATGAGCTCACTGAATCCATGCAATAAACAATCGCATGCTCGCATTGCGGAATATATATTTACAAGAAGAGATATAATTATTTGAATATTCGACTAGGGATACAAGAGTATAATACTGTAATATTAGATTGACACATAACAGGCAAAGAATATGGATAGCCGTAAAAATTGAAATAAACCATGGTATAAACCATGCAGAATATAATATGAATTATGAATGTACTAAAGTCACATAGACGAATTTCATGGGATAATTAGTTACTGCGATGAGCGTCAAGATCATCCTTGGAAAATACTTGGAAAAATGAAATTGAAAACATGTAGATACACGTACATGACATGAAATGATGAGAAACACACAGAATAAAAAAAAGTCTTCTTTTTTTCAAATATACATTGACTTCCAAAACCCAAAGAAACTGGGTACAGATTAGCAATACCTTGTAAATGTGATCGTTACAATGCTTATGCCCCATCAACCACAGAACGCCTTGTCAGCCAAGCTTCGCTGTATTAACCTTTCACATGTCGTGATATCATTATACTATGCCGATGGAAACGCCCGACCTAGTTGAATGACGATCATATTAACATTCAATGAAAATTACGAGCTACCAACTAATGATGAAGTAACGATTTTAAATGCAACGAATGCCATGTAGTATAAAGTCTGTAAACAATTCATTGCGTTCAGTTTCGTGGATGGCCAGTTTTCTCGTCTTGAATGTCATCTAGTTCCAATTCCATTTGGGTGATCAAAAAAGTAATTAAATAATTAAATGGTCAGTTTGCAACTACTTACGAATCATACCAAAAATGCAACAAACAGCCTGATCACCCTGTTTGTCTATGGTTTCACGCACTGATCATTCAACTTTGCCTGCACAATACACAAAAATTCATTTTGAGACCGTCGCGAGCACCCAAGCAGAACAACGTGCTTTTTCGTTGTTTGTCCTGTTCTTGGAATGCACTCTGAAACTTCCCTTTTGCAACAATATCCCAGATCGGCGTTGCCACAGTGACAGTCGCTTGATAATTATGTGATGCTTTGTAACAGTCGTACTGGACCTAAATTTGCTGTAATGCAAGCTTTGAGATCAGAATCATACTGACGATTAATTTGTAAATACTGTTTTTAAAAAATGATGAATCATTCTTCCTGCATAGTTTTAATAATAATGCATATTAATTTGCCTAGTTCCGTGAATCCTCCCATTGTCCACCGATGGGATTCCATGTGGCAAAAGCAATAGTTAGATTTTTAATTTTATTTTGTATTATTATTATTTGTTTTATTTTATTTTATTTTTTTATTTACTTTTTATTTTTTTGCCAAACCTATCCTAAACATCGTCACATTTGACGAATCAAAGTCACTTTCCCCCCCCAAAGTATTCACTACATAGGTGAGATCGGTTCCCAGAGCCTTGCCACTAGTCCCTGTACATTTTGACTGCACGGGTCCACGCACAGGCGCTCGTAACGTTCAGTCAGTCAAACATTCGAGCTGATATACAGGAGGGGGAGAGTAGAGGGGTGTGTACAGCCGCTAAACGTTAAATCACCACTAAACGTCAAGTTTTTAACTTTTTAACATGTAGAGGTGGTTATCGTTAAAATCGCGTCCGCCGCCAAACGTTTAATACGGTATGCGCTTACCGTAAAAATATGTTTTGTTACCAAGGGACGGCCGGGTCTCGAACCAGCAACCTACGGCACTAATCACCTGGCTGAAAATGGGAAACGCACATACCAACTGTACCAAAGTTCCATCCCTTAAAAAAAATGGTTCCATGGAGGCAGGTATGCGTGAACGCCATAATCGAGACGGCCCAGTTCATTGTTTTTGTTCAGTACAAATGAAGTACTGTGTTCGCAATTGTCCCAAATCGGGGACTCTACATATGTACGTCGACCAGCATCAAAGGAGCACCAAAAATACATATGTTTTGTTTACAGCGGAACTACAACAGTGTTACCATGTCAACATTGGTCAAACCTTCTCTAATGACGACTTTGACATACGTAATACATTTTGATACATTTTTGTCTCTTCGCAGAATCATTTTCTTTCTTCCGATAAATATGTGAAATTTGGACTATTTGTTTTTGTTTTTATATGTATTTTGTTTGTGTTTACCTCTTTCTCTTTTGTCGGAAATAGGCATTACAGTAGTATCTCTTTTGAGAGACCATTCCACTTAAAGACCACATTTATCAGGCCCCAAGTGCTATATTTTTCGTGTAATTGAACCGCCACCTGCTTTATGTGACTACCTTTGGACCTGCCCTGGGGATGGTCTCTCAAAGGAAGGACCACTCCACCGTATTGTGTATTTTTTATTTAGTTTAAACGTATTTATTTAATCTGGATAGCTATATAGTACATCGACATGACCAATACATGGGATCTCCAGAACATGTATGTGTAGGACACACAGGACATAACAATTGTTACCAGTGTATAATATCAGCGAAAACTCAGTAAAAATATCAAAATTGAATTACATATAAGATACAAATTAAGCCAGTATGAAGTTGAGGTCAATATTCGCCCAATGTGGAAAAAGTGTGACAAATAAATTTTCATAGTCCAAATCAATGATCATTACAGTAACCGAAACAGTCGTTAAAGCGCCTGGTTCCAATGATATACAGTTGAAGTACATCACAGATCCGCATTATTTAGGCGTTACTACCACAAAGAAACATTTCAACTAACCTACCAGTACCAATATGGACTATAAGACAAGGGCTAACTCCCGGAGCAATTAAAGGAATAACAGTATTGAGTAATTTGCTTCTCTGAACTATGCAGCTGGGACAGAAGAGAAGAAAATGCTTGAAGTCTTCAGTGGGATAAGAACATGCACAGGATGGGTCAGGGAGGATGTTTACTTTGTGGCGGTCAAACTTTATTCTGCAGAATCCCAGGCGTGGTTGCGTGTGACAAATATTAGCAAATCTATCACCATGGAGGTAAAACTCAGGAATATTGTCTGTGACTAAGAAAGTGGTTTTAAATTTCGATTTGAATACTTGTAGGGAAAGCAAATCTCTAATGTCAGAAGGGAGGTTATTCCACTGTTTGATAGCGTCTGGGAGAAAACAGGTAGCCAGACGCGATGTTCTACATCCAATGGAGCGTACTAACATTGAATGTCGGAGAGCACGACCAACGGAAGGAAGGAGGACTAGATCAGAGAGATAGGAAGGAGTCAGATTGTGGTACATTTTGTAAAAGAGGACAAGCTTGAAGTATTTACGTCTGTCTGCAGGAGTTCACCACCCGAGCTCACGAAGTAAGTTAACATGTGATGAATGTTTCAAAGCACCGATACAAAATTTAGCTGCGTTATGCTGAATAGACTCCAACCGATCAAATAACACCATACCACAGTTGTGGAACAATACACAACCGTACTCAAGAATTGGACGGATCATAGAACAATACATTTTGACTAGGGATTTGCGTGCTAGATTATACTTGAACCTCCTAAGTAAGGAAATGCTTTGACCAGCTTTAATGGTAATCTTTGTGACATGGGCACGCCAAGATAAGTCACGACTCAAGGTGATGCCAAAATGTGCATGACTATCTGCCTCAGGAATCTTCAAGGTGATACCGAAATGTGCATGACTATCTGCCTCAGGAATCTTTGAGTAAAGAACCACAAAGAACATTGGTGCATAGATTATCAGTCTTTGGTGAAATGTTTGAAAATGGTCCATTTATGTGTCTGTCGGTCGGTCGGTTTGCCGTCCGTCCTACCGTCTGTCTGCGAGTCTGTCTGTCACTTTGTCTGTTTGTTAGCTTATTTATTTCAATTTTTAGAACCTGTCTAGATCTGGCCAAAAGAGCAAAACATGATTTATGAGCGCAAAAGATTCTGGGTTTTTAAAGGAAATACTTTAAATTCGATCGGGTTGATGATTGAAATTTAAGTGCAATGTTGTTTAAACTTTTTAGATGATCGGCTCTCTTTTTCAACTTTGAGACATAGTAATAAAATGCAAAAATCTTTGTCGAAAGACATACAACTTTTAACGAACTTCTACATCTAAAGCGATAAAAAGATAATTTCTATTTTATTTCGTTACGTTTTAATCATGAACTCAATGAATTCTTTTCTTCGGGAATTTCTTAAACAACAAAACTATACCAAACATAATATATGTTCGCATGTGCTAAAATGAGCATGGGTCCGGGTCTGTTTTGAACAACAATGGTCTTACATTAAGTTTCAAAGTTGATTGTGGGTTTTAATTGTTGCATTTATACCTTCAATTACTATGTACTGGAACTACTTTTGTTGCATAATGAAGGGAACAGATGACATTTAGTGCATGTAACTTAGCGCATTTCATACAGTTTACAAGCAATACGTGGACAAACAGAATGGCGAATATGAATGCTAAGCCTACCATCATCATATCTGAATGTTTACTGAAACTTTATATACCGAAGAAAGTAACGTGATTATCAACAGTGAAATCTTATTCCTGAAGTTTCAATAAAAATATCTGATCTGAAAATCCAAAAGTCGCGGAAATCTTGGCACAATGACACGATTGTGGGTGCTGAATAAGCAACTGTCAAACTTGAGAAGAAAATTATTGACGGGCAGATGACGGACGGACAGAGGACCATTAGAAATGCTCAGCTGACTAACAAGTCAGCTAAGCTAAAACTATTTAAGCTATCAGGGCCAATGATCCACTCTTAGGAGAGTGTGTTTTATTTCTGTATGTAGCCCCGCAAAACTATAGATTATGTACAGCAGCTTATAACATGTGAACAAAAGCGGGAATGTTGAATTGCAAGAGGTGAAACTTTAATGAACAGGTTGCTTAAACTCTTTGTGACACGATTTAACTAAATCTGACAGACCTCTAACCCGCAAAGACTCAGTGATGATATCCTATAATGTAACATAGGGCGCAGTTGTCATTATGTTTCACTGCAGAGGTATTTCTTTCGTGCGCATGATTAACAATATTTAAAGCTGATGTTTATTTTTTTCAAACTTTAAACTACAAACGTAACGTAAAAATCAAAATATCACTAGATGTAAAATGACCCACCTGAGCAAAAGTCTTTTCTTTCGATTCCTACTTATTTCTCAAATTTTCAACCATTTTAGTTTTGAGCCACACTGTTTCAAAATTGAACAAATGTTATGTTATAAAACTTGGATTAAGAGATTTTAAAAGTGTTATTGTTCAGGTTTTATCCTGCCACATGAAACATACTCGCTCAATTGAATGGATTTTTGTTCAATAAAACAAACAAACAAACACAAGATTTCAGTTTGGATATGTAGTCACTAAAATGGTATGTCTTTAAAAAGTTCAACTTCTGCGAAACAAGTGATGAGTTGCCTTTTTAGGGTCTGATAGACGTTTAGGCAGTTTAATCTCAACCCAATACGTATCAGTGATACCATTTTTAGACAATTCTTCTCTTGCCGTTACATCAATATTCTCCTTAACATAAAGGAATAAACCTCCACCCGCAGCCTTTCTGTCACCTTTCTCATTGAAATGCACGCCATCATTTATTACACACTGGGCATCAAATTTGTCGTTGTCAATGAAAGTCCATTTATTCGTGTCGTACATGAGGCTAATGGTTGAATTTAAGAGCCTCTTTTTTGCGCGGTGTTTCAACTGTTTCCTGTAACATATGCTTAAAAAAGCTATGTTCTGATACTTGACAGTTTCAAAGTGCCCTCTAGCCTGCATAAGTTCCTGATGGTGTCACACGCATCTTCACGTGGAAGGTCAACTGTTCCCGTATGCACAACTAGGAGGTCAATCTTACTATTTGTTAGTAGGCTTTCAACAAAGTTCGTCGCATTATTAATTCTCCAGGACATCGACTGAATATCAACAGTGGCTTGTGCGAAATTTTACAGTACATCAGAACTTATTCTGCTGGATAGAGTATCGCAACTAAGAATCGTTCTTGTTTGTATCAAAAGCTTTACACGCATTGCCTACATTGGAATCATTGTCCAATTCATGTTGAAGCCCAGGGGGAAGCAGTTGGTTTTACCGTTTCACTAAAGGAATGACAGGAGGTTCAGTCATGCTTTCAGAAATGGGTGCTGTTTGTTTGGGCGAGATCGGACAATGCAATCATGAATCTCTGGTCGTTTGACCAACTTCAGTTTGTTTTTTAGTTATACATTTTTGTATCTTAAAGCTTCATTGCAATCTTGGGCGTATTGTAAGTCAACCAATGGCAGCTCATGCGCTAACTAGCTCATTGTTCTCTATCTTGTACTTGTTTGTTTCGGCCATGCTGACACTGAGTAGTTTATTAATGTCTAAGTAAAACTTCTGTAAATCTTGAACCACAGTTGTCAATGAAATGACTGGTTTCAACATAAGATCTATCTTGCAAGGGACGTCTCTGCAAAATTTGCATTTCCATAACTTCACTTTTTCAGGATTTTCCGCGATACATTCAAAGTGAAACCAGCCCATACAACCACGGTTTAGCATTGCAGCATCATACCATCTCTGTCCTTCACATTTGTCCATACAGTCAAGTTCATCCTCATTTGACCCTTTGTGACCTTTGTTTTGTATGTTATGTCATAAATGTGGCATGCAAAGGAACAACAAAAGTCTGAAAATGTTCCTTTAAGGGACACCACATCGGATAGTCAGGGGCTCTGATTCTGTTCCATTAACTGACTCTTAATTGTGTTCGGTTGATAATGCACGGTTGGAACCACTCTACGGATCCAATGTCCATTCCCTGGATTTTTTTTCTTTTTTAGAAGGTCATTATGGTCCACTGTGTCGAACGCCTTTTGTAAATCTGGCACGATCATTCCTACCTAACAGCCTTTAAATATTTCAGTTCTAATATAATCAGTAAGGTGAATTAAACATGAACCGGTTCAATAAGAGTCTCTGTATCCTGATTGGTAGTCATAAAGAATGCGGTTCTTGCTCAGGTGACCTTCTATTTGAGTGTATACAGCTCTTTCAAAAAACTTTGGAAATAGCTGTGAGAACGCCCACAGGCCTGTGATTTCCCACTTGATGTTTGCAGTTTTTATTATATAACGGTTGAACTTTTGCTGCTTTGAGCTCATCTGGGACTATCAGTGAAAATTGAAAGATTGTTTGAGTGACTGGAGTTTTCAAGACACTAGCTCCATCTTTTAGAAATTTAATGGGGATATCATCTAGTCCTACTATTGTAGGAACTTAGGTTACTTAATTCTTTGAACACAAAATTCACACCAGGTTTCTGGAGCTTCAGTTTCTTTATAGGAATATCATGGTATTAATCTTTGAATGATTCAGACTTGGTGTGATTATTTTGGTAGGGGATGGCAATTTTGTTGATTAAAGATTCAGCAACTGCTGTGTACAACTGATTGGGAGGGGTCACTTGGCCCGAATAAAAACATAACTGGCCATTTATGTCCCAAATAACATTGGACTGAGACTTAGATTTATGGCTATAACTTGCGAAAATCAGATGTTGCTAAAGTTTCCTGAGGTTATTTTTATTTTCTTCAATTTTACTGAGGAAGTACTCAGACTTTGCTTTTGTTAATTCTCCCAGAACCTTATTTCTCAGTTTACAGTATTCTTCGTAAAATTCTAATTTACTTCTAGAGTCCGAGGGTGTAATAGTCTTCTTAGACAAGTAGAGGAATTTATCGCTTTCTTGTTTAAGCTCAAGTTATTCAGTGATCATCCAATATTCTGTTCCTAATTGATGACTTGCGTGAAAAAGACTTTAAATTGTTTCCAAGCAGAGTGAAAGTTTAACTTTCTACGATTCAACATATAAAGCCAGTCTATCTGACTTATCTTGGTTGCATTTCTTTGCTGTATTGTTTCATAGATCTAACTCTCACTGTGTTGGGCTGGTTAACTTGCCCTTTAAAAATTTGACATTATCAATAAATTTTCAAAATGATCACATACCATGAACACCTCACCTAAGATTACCTGGCCTAGAGCCACTTTCGCAGTGGGTTTGATCCTCATTTCTCCTATCAAGGCTTGGCAATAGGGTGCATGACTGACCCCCGACTTCAGTCTAATTAGCATTACGTAATCATAGAGACAACACTTGTGTCGACTGACTACCCCATTGCTGTATTGCTTTTTCTGTGCAGCTTCTTTGAATCTTAACTGAAAAAAATAAGTTCATGTTCATTTTGAGAAAAAGCTAGTCAGGCCGCGTTTATCTGGCACCATCTGTTTTTGGTCATTTTGCCGGATTATCAAGGCTGCCAGATTAACAAATCACAGTATTATTCACTAGGATATATAGTATAGTATAAACATATTTATTTTCTCTGGATTGCCTAATAGTACACAAAGACTAATCTGGAGGCTCTCCAGTACATAAAAGGACGCACAGGAATATATACAATACACACTGGACGAGAACAGAAGACTAAATTCACGGCTTGTACACGAATAATACAATTGATGCCAGATAGTGGAGACTTATAATTAGATCATATACTAAATTAGTAGATGAAACGTCTAGATTCTGATAAGAATGTCTGAACAGCCTCAAAGATGAATACATTATCAGTGTCTGGCAAGTCCTCACTTCCTTTCAAGAGAATATTTAGTAAAATGTCACTAGAGCACTGAACTATTAAAGTCGGATTTACACCTGGAGCGAGTAAGTGACACACAGTGTTCAGTAGACGGACCCTTTGCACAGTGAGCTTGGGGCAGAACAAAAGGTAATGTTTCGTATCTTCAGTAGTATGAAAGCACGCACACGTTGAGGCTGGAAGGATATTGACATGATGTAGATGGGCATTTAAAACAGAGAAGTTAAGACGTAGCTGCGTGTGGCATATGTTCAGAAAACGACTTCCATGTTTAAAGTATGTGGGCTTTTTGTCAACACTTAAGAGTAATAGATTTAATTTAGATTTAAACTGCGGCAGGGAATTGGTGAGACGAGCATCAACCGGGAGGTTATTCCATAATTTGATAGCAGACGGGAGAAATGAATCGCCGAAGCGATTGGTGGTGAACCTAATTTGGCGTAATTCAGTACGATTTCTCAAAAGGCGCCCAGTAGTGAATGCAACGTCACGAGGAACGAGATCATGTAGGTATTGTGGAGTTAACCTATTGTACATTTTAAAGAAAAGAATAAGTTTAAAGTATTTCCTCCGGTTTGCCAGAGTTTGCCATTCAAGCTCTTCGAGAAGTAAGACACGTGGAGTGTATCTGGTTGCACCAAGGCAGATCCTGGCTGCCTCATACTGAACAGCTTCTATAGATTGTGACAGGTTTTCAGTGCAATTATCAAACAGGACACACCCATATTCGAGGATAGGACGAATCATTGTACTGTACAGCCGTATGAGTGTTTGGCGGGAGAGTTTATATTTGAGTCTACGTAAAAGAGCAAGCCGTTGGCTGGCTTTATTAACAATACGTGTTATATGCTGGTGCCATGACAAGTTATTTGAGAGTGTAACTCCAAGGTGAGTATGTAGAGTGGCCTCAGGTATCGGTGTGTTTCCAAGAAGTAGGGGAGGATGATCTGGCTTATGTCGTTTAGCTGAGAAGGTCATTGAGATGGATTTTATGGCATTAAATGTCATGCGCCAGAGCTTGCCCCAACGATGAATTTGTGTAAGATTATAATTAAGGTTTTCAGCTGTGGCCATTGGTTCGTGGACAATTTCAAGAATACTGGTATCATCTGCGAATAAACGGATGTCACAGGTGATGTTGACAGTGATGTCGTTGATGTAAACGAGGAAAAGTAGGGGACCAAGGATCGAACCTTGGGGCACTCCAGCCTCTATAGGGAGCCAAGGTGAGGTCTGTCCAATAGTAACACGTTGAAGTCGGTTTGAGAGATAGCTTTCTATAAATAGTAACACAGGATCTTCAAACCCCAATTGTTTCAGTTTAAAAAGTAGACCAGCGTGCAAGACTCTGTCAAAGGCCTTGGATATGTCCAGGAAAACCATACGGGCCTCTTGGCCCAACTCAAGGCCACTGTAAATAGTATGAAGTATGCTAACAAGTTGATTTATGGTGGAATCGTTTTTCTTAAAGCCAGAGTTTTTAGCAGAAAGTAAATTATTAGAGGTTAGATACTCATAGAAAACGTCATAAACTAGACGCTCAAGAACTTTAGAGACATTACAGAGGAGTGAAATAGGCCTATAATTTTCCTTTGACTGTTTGTTACTTTTCTTAAAAACGGGGCACACGTTGGACCTCTTCCAGGGATCTGGAAAATATGAGTTGGATAAGCAGAGATTGAACAGATCAGTGAGAGAACGTGAGATTGAGGGGGCACAGTATTTAAGAAGGGTGTTGCCTATGCCGTCAGGACCACAAGCAGAACTGGTTTTCAGAGATTTTAAAATCTTTTCCACATCATTTACTTGCACTTGAAATATAGACAGGCGGGCCTCGGTTCGGAAGGCAAGGTCGGGCAAGGGCAAAGGATTGTCATCATGCGGAGTCTTACACTGATCAGCAAAATACTTGTTGAAGGTCACTGACTTCTCAATATCAGAAGAAATATTCCTTCCACCGTCAATAAGAGTTGGTATGTTTTGATTAAGTTTGTGACCGAGAATAGATTTGCTAAGGTTCCACCACCTTTTAGAGTTTATCTCTCTTGAGTCTAGTTCAGATCGGAGTTTGGTAAAGTAAAGACGAATGGAGTTTTTAATAGCGTTGACTGTAAAGTTGCGTTTCCGTTTGTATAACTGAAAGAGGCGTTCAATATTTTGAGTAGTGAAGAGCGTGTGAGGCCGAGGCTTTTGTGTCTGGCATTTATATCTGTTCCACGCGCGATTGCGCTGCCTTATCAGCCTCTTGACAATACAGTCGATCCAGGGCTTGTCCCTGGGTCGAATAGTGACCAAGCGGAACGGAATAAACTGTTTACAAGTGTCAATAAATAGGTCTGACCAGTATGACACAGTGTCACTTATGGAGTCAAAAACTGTGAAACCAGTTTCCCAAGGAGCATCAGGGAGTACATTGTTCAAGTTGACAAAATCAGCCCTCTTGAAGTTAAATTCCAGACAGAGCGTTTAAAGGGGCGATCCTTGTAATGATTCACAGAAAAAGAGCAAAACACGACAGAATGATCAGAAGAGGATATAGGAGGAAGTATGCCAGAGTTAAGGATATAACCAGGGGAATCAGTTATCATGAGGTCTAGTAGGTTTGCAGAGTACTCCGACACACGAGTAGGTTCGGATATGAGCTGATGCAGGTTGTTTTGAGCCAGCAGATCAAAGAGGCGCTGTCCGAGTTCACTGTCTGTGTGGGGAGAATCCCAGCTTACACAGCGATCGTTAAAATCACCTGTTATTAGGAGTATTTTAGGGTTCAGTTCGATAGCAGACGAAATGGAGTGAGATAAATTGTCCAGAAATAGGTCTCTCTCTGCGGCAGATTGGCCTGGTGGACGATAATAAACACCTACAATCAGTTTACCAGAAGGGACAGTAATTTCAGCCCAGATACATTCACTACTGGGAGTTTCCAGCTCCGCATCGTCTGACAGGTAGATTGTCTTTTACATACAGGGCAACCCCTCCCCCCACACCAGTTTCACGATCCTTACGTAGCGGGGTGTGAAAGCCTTCAATTGCCAATAAAGCATCAGGGTAGGAAGTATCGAGCCATGTTTCAGATAAAGAAATGACTTCCAATTTTTCAGACTCCGCCAAAATACTTATTTCTTCGAGTTTACCATCAGATTTTAAGCTACGTACGTTGGCATGACACACAGAAAACTTATTAAGAACAATATTATGAACTGGACCAGGGTTTGGATGAATACTTGTGGAGAGCACCCTAAATATAAGAACCGTCACATGTCTCAGATGGCATAGACATTCGGTAAGTAATACTGCGGCAAATACTATGAGGAACGTAAAAGAGAGGATGAAACTATGATCGTGATATGAAAATGTAGACACGTTGGCAGACATGGACAGGAACATAAACCCATCTTTGTTGTGAAATAACCCTACCACAGCTCTATATTGATTTAAACAGATGCCCATTAGGGGGTATCATACTGGTTAATGTCCGTCGCTGAACACTGTGAGACACAACAGAAAATAAATGCATTCATGTTTACAAAAAACCCAGTAAGTATATGACAATGTATGCTGGAGAATATAGTCTTCAAAACAACAAATAATGTAACATAAACAAGAGCACGAGAGAGTGCAGAAAACAAAAAGTGTACAGACATGGCAACAAAAGAGAGCAAGATCATCACAAGTGTAATGATGTTCATATGAAAATGATTGAAAATCTGGATGTAAGTTAAATCGGAGTTTAACAAATATAACCTGTTGTTGTACCGAATATCATATCTGTAAATGAATGAGGCATTTAGCTCAGTTTACATAAGGTATGGAGATGCAGAGTGGCAAGAATGATGACGGCTACTATGATATTGTAGCAATTGTAGCAATTTTTCGCTCGTTTAAAACAGTCTGTGTGAAGCATGTTCGAAGATCAGTTTCAACTGTTGTAATATGGTAAGAATACATGACCGTGATCCTCAATATGTACAAGTATAACGTGAAATGACATCACAGCATGTAGTATTATGACAATGAAAAAAAAAAAATGCATCTGAAATCGAGCCCATGCGTTATATCATATAGAGTGACCAGAATGCAGTTGGTCGACCGTGTGGTGTATAATACATAAATGCGTTGACAACTGAAACTAATCTAAACGGTCAGAAAATTTAACACAAGATTATTTCATATATAGAAACTTAAATTGAATAAAGTTATCAAGACATATGGGCTGCATTTGTAAATACTTGTACACACAGATAGCCAAGCGTACATCTGAGGTCATAACAGGGCATGTCACTTGCGGTTACATAATGTGTAAACATACTTTTCTAAGAATGAAGTGAACCGAGAGACCAGCTCTGGTTCTTGCTATGCATACAACCTGTAACGTGATATTATAAACCGAGATATTCATATGAGATGATGAATCAGGGTGACAAAAAACTTGGAAACGAAAATAAATGGAATTGGAAATACTTTGGTATGTACTATTAGTGTTGAAGATGCAGTAAAGACGTATGTTCGTTTGCACACATACACACATACCAGACATCATTCCCACACGTACGGGATGATGCATAATGTACAATTTTAGCATATGTGGAGACGGCAAAACATAATGCTAAGAACATATATAGATAAAGAAAACTTAAACAGTTAGATCCACTCAGTAGATTGAAACAGAAGGGAGATATATAGAGAATAAGAGACCAAATTTGCACCTAAGAATGAGTAAATAGAAACATAATCACATACACGTATTACCAATCATATGAAATTTTAAAAACGAAACGTGCAAATTATAGGGGGGAAAATCTTTATTCAGTGTATTCATATCCATGTGTACAATTAATGTTACGTTCAAAATTACTGGAGCGAGCGGGCATAAATATCTCAACCCTAATGTTTATCTCACACACGTATTTGGACATAATTTGCCATTAATAGCTTATTTTGGCACAAAGAAATCCGAAATCTTTTTTTGTTTATTGCGCTCAATTTTCATATTTTTTAACTCTTCTTCTCTGCACCGAACTTTTGCTACGTCGTCACCACGAAATCCCTCATTAAATTCTGGCCATTGCAATGATATTTAACCATTTAAGGCGGAAACAATTAAACATCGTATCAACTTGGAACTTGTTTGGAACACATCAGGTGATTGTTGATTGTGCGGTACGGCGCAATAAGGTATGTTATTGCTAGGTATATGCTCCATTGAATATCAAGTGACGGATTAAAGAGGCAAATTGCATTGAAAAAAGCCCTTTTGTTCTGCAATTAACATGACGGTGACGAAATTCAAGGGTGCCGGATCATCATGTAGTAAATCAATGGGGGAAATCAGTTCACAGCTCATTGCTGCCGAATTTCAAGGGTGCCGAATTATCAAGTGACGGTTAAAGGCGGCCTGACTGTATATTGAATCAACATGTTAATCATAAAAATCGGCCCCTGAAAAACGTATTTAAGTGTGTCTGTTGTCATAAGACCTGGGTAGAGAGTGGTTGCAGGCAGGTGTTTTGGTAATTATTACAGTAAGAGAAAGTGAAAATACGGCAGAGAAAATGTATAATAAGGGACTAAATTGCAATATTCAGTGCACACACATCGACTTTGATATTTTCTAAATGGTGGTGAAAATACAGAGTTGTCTCTAGCGGAGGCGATCACCTCATGACTTAACCCAACCCAGATTGTGCCAGACTGACACAGCTTTTCAGAGCTGTTACTAATTACATGGTAACTTGTTTCTGATGTACTGGTAACTCTGGCAGGGCTGAATACAGTTAAAAAGATCTAATACCCCTTTATATGACTTGTGAAGACTACTGTCTTTCTGTGGGAAGCAAATGTTTATATCACCTAACATATATAGTTCACTGTCAGACCGTAACATGGATAAAGTTAATTTTAAAAAAATGAAAAAATCCATTGTCCTTAATGGGGCCGTAGCAGGTACCAGTCAATCATTTGTATAGGAACTCTGTCTGACAACGTTCTGCCAATCTAGGCCCACCTTCCCCCCATCTTATCAGCACGAATGGTTGACTGCACAGATAAACGCACAATATTTTATTGCAGATAAAGCCCTATGTGGGCCATTGCACATACACATGTTCCAGGTTTACCCTCTCTACCACCCCCCACCCCCATATTAACACGAATGCTTGACTGACTGAACATTACGAGCGCCTATGCCTATGGGTCCACGTTCCTCGTAATTTCAGGTCTTTGGGGGAATGTAAACAATCTGTACAATATCTATTGCTACAATCAGCAGCAACACACCGACCCATCCTGGGCGCTAACAGGGTCGATAGTAAATATTTTCGCATCCATTTTTACTCCTGTCGATGAATTGTGAATATATATTTGAACCAAGTGACACTTGAAAAATATAGCTCGCTAGCATGTTCGGAGTCTTCCATGTCAGCCAGCGGTGTTGCGTTTGTGACGTTGAAGTGAAAATGCAAGACGCAAGTGGTGAAATAGCATGTAATATAATGCAAAGATATACACATACAGTAAATAGCCAAGTAAAATGTAACAATGCACACAAAACAGTCTTCTCAGTTCAGTTTCCAGGGTTAAACTGGCTTTCCTGGCAGTGTGCACCAGACAGTGGCACACAAGCACTGACAAACTGTTAAACAGTCCAATGTCTCTGGTCAATGGGCATGCATGATTGCCCCAAAATTACTACATTTTTCTCCCTTTTAAAAAAAGTTCCAGTATCTACAATTTCGATGAAGACAGAAGTTATTTTGTACTCACTGTCTTTCAGGTACATCGATGCGAATAAAGTCACCTGTCTAATTATCAAATACTTTAAAAAATTAAGGCACTAAAGTCCATTATAAATTCCATTAGTTGATCCAGCTTTGCATATAAAAACCCGAGAAGTATTGACATGCTGACTGTAGACTTAACAATACAAATCAATATCACACTTCCTTGGTCAGCACCTTCAGAAATTTCTTTCGGTGCAGGCAAAAAGGCACAACATGAACCGTGAAATATCGGTGATGAAAACTGATTTCCATGTTACAATATTTGGGTCACAAGTTCTTCACTGTAAACTGATGGATGTGTTACAATCTGTTCACAAAGTAATAGGTCTATAAGGAACCATAGCCCTGCAAGAAAAATGGTTCTCCTCCACTATGTAAGACGACAATTAGCAAGAAAAGTCCTCATCATGTCATATCCTACTTCCATGGAGTTACTTTTTGGCATCTTCGTCACCGAGTATGTCAACTAGTTCTTGCATCTCCCAGAAGCTTACCATGCATCCAGTCAAATCACATCTGCATTCATCTGACTGGCCTCAGTGTGCAGTCTGTTTACCACATGGATCACAAATATCAGAACTCCCCCCCCCCAACATTAGGCTTGCTAGCTACTTGCCTTATGTTGAGAGAGTAAATCTTTAAGTTGGGAAAATTGTGCGACTATACATTAGCTCATCACCAGCTCTACAATATCGCGAAGTTCAGATGTAAAGCAATAAAAATTATGTCCTTACAGAACTGGTAAAGTATGTGTTAATTCAACTCACATAAACATGATATGAAATTATATTTATATATAAAACTTTTCTTCAAGCAGTTAGCAAACCGTAATACAACCCACACTCCCTGCATGCAATTACCAATGTGCTCATCAATATTCACAGAATGTTACTCAACTAATCAAATGAAGTCCAACCCGTTGAGAGTTCTATGTGCACAAAGTTATATTTACAATCATATTCTCACTAGCTAGTCCGAATCCAACCCACTAGAAATGTATCATGAGAAATGATATATTTTACAGTACAATAGGAAAATACTAAAATGTATACACGTTGAACCAAGACAAATGCAACTTGTTTTACAAGGATCCGACCAAAGAGAAAAGAAAAATCTATGTGCTTTTTCGCCTGTGGTCAAATCCTCTGCTAAATCTACCACACTGATGGTCAAGTTCAGTGTCACCTCTCAGCCTACGCTTCAGGGAGCCTTGCACTGGAGCAAATACACAGGGACCACTTGGAACATGAAGTCTACTCCTGAGTAACAAAAACTTATCCTCCAGTAGCTTCCTGTTATCAATTTGTCGGTACCTCTGGTTTGTGTTCACGTCCACACTGTTAGATTTCAACCTCTGTCTCTTACCTCGCTTTGGTTTCACCGTATCATCACAATATTCTAGGCGCGTAGGACTGTTTTCTATCTTAGTAGCACTCCAACTTGATGATTTGATATTCTTGGGGTCGTATCTTTGGTACCCGCTGAGGTGTGTATTGACATCTAACTTAACCTGTGTGGAACAGTGTGACTGGGCAGGACCACATTTTTCTGTGCTGTTTATTTCTTTGGACATTTTGTCACATATCACACTGACTGTGTCGCTTTTTGCTGTATCCTGCTCACCCTGCATAACAGTAAGAGTTTCATTTTCTGCCCTGCAACTTTGATCTGGCATCATGGGCATATGCTCTGTATCAGTAGATTTCCTTTTAATCATAAAACTTTCTATACTCTCTCTACTGTCAGTATCAGGTACACAGCTCTCATTCTTATTTGTTGCACGTGTTCCTGTTATCGTGTTCATTGCGCTTTGTGTGCGAATCTGGTTTCACAATTTGGTGTTTTTCCACCTTTGGCACAAAGTGTTTCACATTTTGAGGTGTTTTTATGTTATGTGGGTTATCCTGAGAAGGTAGGGACTATCCAGATATTTGCACATCAGCTACTTCAACAACATTATTTGTGACACTTTTCTTTTCCTATGCACTCATCTTTAAGGGTTCAGTCTCTGTACATGACAAAACGTCTTGAGCAATCTTCTTTTCACTTTTAAAGATCTCTCACTTTTTCTCTTTATCTTTGAGACAGATTAAATATTTAATTTCACTGAAACTCTTTTTAAGATTATCTTCAAACTGTCTGCAGATATCAGCCATTTCATCGTGTAGGCTGTACACCGGTGTTGTATCTTGTTCCGGAAGATGCCGTGCCTCTATCACCAATTTATCTTCTTTTTCTTGTTGTAATTGATGTAGTATGTCTTCTATCTGTCTCCCTTTTTCCCTTTCCTCTTAAATTTTTCTCTTTCTTGGAGCTTTGATTTGATGCACTTGTTTTTCAAGTTGTTTTATTCTCAGGTCCTCAGCCTGTTTGTTTTGTTTTTTCCTGCATCATATGTTCCACAGTTGCTTACATTGGTCCGAGTAGAGTGACCTATATGCAAAATAACTATTTTGTAAGTGCAGTATGGTGATAGGTTGCTGCAGAAAAATAGTTTACATCTTTTGGAAAATACTTGCCTGGAGATGATGGATTTGAAGGCTAAATTCCTGTATGTGGACTGAAAGCAAGTGCTGAATTGTATCAGTAGGCAGCCATTGCTCACAGCGTGGTCTTTCAAATGATAGTCTTCCTGCTTATAAGTGATTTTGAATGATCTCCAACCTGACTCCCGGAATGGAAAATAGACTCTGAGGGATCAATACATTCCTCCCTTCTCCTCAAAATAAAGGCTGCTTGATGTGGCGAAATTGCTGCCAGATTACACCAAATGTCATCGCAGGTCGCGTAGTTAATGTAGACTGTGTAAAACCATCATTTATTCAGCATATAAAGTGTACATACATGTTTCAAGGACCCATGCTATTTTGAAGTAATTAATTCAACCTAAAGGCCGACCAAACTCACTTGCAGGCAGAGTCTACAAATAATTTTACCCCAGTAAATTTATATATTGAAAGTTATAAATGGCGGGAAATTCAACTCTCAAGCAAAGAAACCAAGCAGGTTATGCACTGGCTGTGCAAAACAGTAGGGCACTGTACCCAAGTTTCCATCATTTTGTCTGAGAAATCAGCCACTACATTCAACACTCAAATTTCAAAATACAATCAAGTCAGACTTGGGTCCGACCAGAATGAAAAAAAAACAATATAGGCAGATACCTACATTTCCATAATTCATTCAAGTCGGATTCAGATCAGACCAGAAAGAAATTACAGTCTCATGAATCTGGCATTCACATATTCAGTCTAAACATTAGCTTGCATGAAATCAAAGTCAGAGATACATCCGACCATGAACACACAGACTGAGATACAACTGCCAAAAATTAAAAATGACAGCTCAACATTTTAAGTACATGGTCAAAATCTCTTTCACGAGCGCGACCGATTCTGGTACCAATGAAGTGAAAATGCAAGATACCACTGATGAATTAACATGTAATATAATAGAAATATATGTGCACACAGTAAGCAGGCAAGTAAAATGTAACAATGCACACAAAACAGTCTTCTTAGTTCGGTTTCCAGAGCTCAACTCGCTTTCCTGGCAGTATGCACCAGACAGTAGCACACAAGCACTGACAAACTGTTAAAGTCTCTGGTCAATGGGCATGCATGATTGCCCCAAAATTACTTCAACGTCATTAACCTTTTCCACCTTGAGGGTGTCGGAAATGTATAGAAAGCGACAACTGAAGGCCCAGTGACTTTGTAAAAATAAAAATGTGAAGAAATGCATCATTTTCACGTCTTTTTTTTTAAGTGCACTATATGGTTAGAACAACCCATGAGTCATCCGTGTAGTTGAAACGTTCACAATCAAGGTGACCTATACTCGTATATGACAATGTTGCGAGATATGAAATATTCCCGCGTTTCGGCAGTAAAGCGGGAATTATTTTTCTGAATGCGTTACGCAATAAATTAGTCTACGTGACGGTAAAAGGGTGAAGTAAGTACAGGGGGTGCGAAGCATGGTCACATGGTTCGGGGGTTTCTAAACGCTGCAAGGCAGGTATTCGGTCACTCTAGGTCGGACCTCCAACCCATACACACGAAATTGTACGGGGTAGCCGGGCATCGAACGAGCAATGAATCCTGACCAAGTGCTGGGCGACGTGGACGCAAAAATTCAAGCTGCTTTGAAAGACGTTCATAGTGCCATGTTAAGCGACTTGGGCACTTTAATCTCTTCAAAATTGTCGAGTTTCGAGACAGCTTTGGTCGATAAACAAAGGCAATTTGCAGACAATCAATTGTCCAAGTTGGAAAGTTTGACCAGCGGCGCCTATGTGTTCAAACGCAAGGGTAACGAGGCCCAATACAAGCACGGGGTTAAAGTCATGGAAAGGCTTCAGGAGGCTTCAGAGGCTTTGGCAGAGAAGGACGAGGCTGGCGTTTTGGCTGCACAACAGAAATTTGCAGAAGGTATGGAGCTGGTGTCTCACAGGCAAAAACTTGTCAAGTTGGCAGATTCTTCCAAGCACGGGTGGAAAATAGTCGATCAGTACGAGGCCCACCAATTAGCTGACGACAGCGACGATGAAAAACGCATTTTTAAGGCTGAGGCACGTTGCGACAAATTGGCGCGAGAAGAGAGGGTTAAAAGGAATCGTCTCTCCAGACGTTGGTCTCCTTTGGGGTCTGCCAAAGAAAAGCAAGGGCAAAATATTCCAGCAGTAGTATCTCAAGAAACTCCAGGAAAAAGACCAGGAGTCTGTTTCGCTTGTGGTGTACCAGGACACTGGAGACGTGACTGTGTTGGAAGCGGAACATCGGTGTTCAACGCCCAAGAAAAGATAAGTTTTATGTTGAATACTTTGTCAAGTATAGAAACGGGGATAAGTAAAAAATGTAAAAAAGTTTTATCAAATGTTTCTGGCGTCGTAAAACAAGCAAAGCTTCCATGCGCAGGTAATAGGTCTAGCCCAGTCAGTCCAGTCGGGCGTTTGAAAAGTTGTGTAAACGAATGGGAACAAATAGATCTTCTGCTCGCGACACAGCGCATGCGCCAAATTTTTTGACGCGCAGTGCATTGTGGACTTATTTGTAGTTTGCGAGCCGTTATGGCGATACCTATGTCGACTATGAAATTACACATGTAGCCATGAGAAGTTTAATTTGTTATTTGGCTGTGTGCTTTTCAACTTATTCCTGCGGCAAACAACGTAAATTTTATCCCTTGCCAACAAATAAAAACTGGGAAAACAATGGATAAGAAGAATTCCTCTCCTGGAAAGGACTGAAAATTATGTAAATTCTTGCCCATGACCTCGTCATACAACGTTTGCCGTGTAACTTTGAATGATGACATTTGCACATTGCGATCAGTCTATACAGTTCAGTTTAAATATATCCATTCCAACTGGGTAACCCTGTCATCTGAATCATATTCCTTTAGCAACCAATGTGTAAACACTATGGCCAATGATAAAAGAATAGATAGATAGATAGATAGATAGATAGATAGATAGATAGATAGATAGATAGATAGATAGATAGATAGATAGATAGATAGATAGATAGATAGATAGATAGATAGATAGGTTAGCAGAAGAACCAAAGAAAGAAAGTAAAAGTAAAGAAAGAAAAAAGAAAAAGAAAGAAAGAAAGAAAGAAAGAAAGAAAGAAAGAAAGAAAGAAAGAAAGAAAAAAAGAAAGATTACGCTCCCTAATATAACAAATTTTCCTTCCTTTATTACTGATTTTTTAAAGATAAATACAGATTGTTTTTCGAGCAAAGTTGTTTCAAATCTAAGGTATTCTTCTACAAACTTTGATTTCGGAATAATCCGGCTCAGATATGAAAATAGGAAATGTTCAACTTACATTACGCAATGTCATACATGAAAACAGGGACGTGTTCATCTGTAGCAGAAATTAATCAGATTGATAAGCTGAGACTTTGCTCTTCCACCTTTGTCATATTCAGCTCGACAACCCATGTTATTAGTCATCTAGAAGTAATGTTGGACAATCCTGTATAGATACATATGTTTAAACCTATGAGGTGAGTTTTCTTAATCATAACCGAAAAAATATTCATTTTAACGTTTAAAACTACAGATATTTTTACCATGCGCTCCTCAACTAACAACCCGTGTGTTGTTTCTTGCCTTTTGTTTTCACAAGTAGTTTCTTTAAAGCAACCAGTACTTGTGCTTACCTCGTAAACCCTTTCATAGATTAAGCACCGGGTGATTAATTTTATGCAAACATCGTTAACACATAGAAAGGCCAAGTACTTAACACGTACTAATGGTTTCAGAAAGCACACTTTGAAGACTTAGGAGCCAAATTTTACATCGCTAATACGTTGTTTTCCCATTTTAAGTCGGTATTTTTAAGGCAATTGCGTGAAATAAAAAGAATTACTGAAATAATACACATGTACATTGCAAAGATGTGCAACATGCTAAATGTACAAAGTTGCATCGATATCCGCACAAGGGATGGGCTCGTATAGGCGTTGCCTGCTCCCCACTCGTGCATGTATTTTGAGAAATAAAATACGTTTAAACCAAGAGAAACACACACACACACACACAAACAAAAATATAGAGTGTTTGCAGGAGCAAAATGTGTCTTGCACGTACACTTGTTCGTTTGTATATGTCTTTCACACCTTTTGATTACCAAAGGGATGTCTTAACGCAAGTGTACATTCTTGATTTGAAGAGAAACTGTTGAAGTTTGTGCAAGTTGTCGTTAGAATTATTGTGCCTTTTGTTGACAGTAAGCGCACCAAAAATGACATTTGGCTATGTTCGATGTGTCCACGAGTTTGCGGTTTCCCCTCATTGAAAGATCATTGAAACCCGCGCTCAACCAGATGGATGCGTTCTCTCTGTTGCATTTTTATGTTCATTTTGTCCAGGGATTATTTCTCACTGAAAGGCAGACCTCCGCGTCAAAGAAAATCACACTTCTTAAAGTACGATCGAAACGCAACAGTTAACTCGGAAAAAAGGAGTAAAAGAAGGGAAAAATAAAAAAACTACCCACAAGCGAGAGAAAAAGATGAGAAAGTAGGGATGCAAGCAAACAAAAAGCACCACAGTGAATTGATGATATTTGCTCAAGCCTCAAGGACATCCTTAACTTTAACTTATTTTTCCCCCTTAAAGACTTAACTTTTCCACATTGTTTTTGGAGACAAGATAGTTTCTATACTACACCTTCAGAAACCAAATATATGTTACATTTGTCCGACCATATTAGTGAAAAAACTCGCTAAACAACGAGTGAAACTTATCACGGCGAGCTATCTAATATCAATGTAGCCCTCAGACTGATCTCAGCAGCGTACTACAATTAATCCCAGAATGCAATTTCCCAACATGGCGCTAATTTATTCAAAATGGCGACCGTGCATAAGATCTATTGGGGCGAGCGAACAGGTGTTGGATATAATACGATATGGTTATAAGCTTCCTTTTTATCAGCTGCCAACTAGAAAAATATTAAAGAATAATCAGTCTGCGAGAAATAATCCAGATATCGTCAGCGAAAAAATAAGAAAGTTAATAGTAAAAGGTTGTATATCAGAAGTAAACGAAATACCGACTGTAGTTAATCCGCTTACGGTGGCATTCAATAAATCAAATAAACCACGTTTAGTTTTGGATTGCAGGCACATTAACCCGTGCCTGTTTAAATTCAAATTCAGACTGGAAGCAGTTCAGTGGCCAGGTGCATTTTTTCTGAAGAAGATTTTGTATTTTGCTTTGATTTCAAGTCTGCATATCACCACATTGAAATTTATGAACCACACCGACAGTTCTTGGGTTTTTCATGGTGTTTTGGAGATAAGATTAAATATTTAGTTTTTAATGTTTTGTCGTTCGGAATCAGTACAGCCTGATACGTATTCACGAAGGTTACGCGTGCTTTGGTAAGCCATTGGAGAAGCCAGGGCATTAAAATTGTGTTATTTTTGGATGACGGAATGGGAGGAGCCGATACTTTCGAGACGGCTTGCAACAAAAGCAAACAAGTAAAACAAGATTTGGATAAATTAAGTTTTTTTTGTGTGCTGATGAGAAATGTTTTTGGGAACCACAGCAAAACATGATTTGGCTAGGTTGTGAATGGGATTTTCTTCATGATAAAATTAAGATCACGAAAGAAAGAATTGACAAGCTTATGTCATCTTTAAGCAAGATGGTTGATCAGATTGCAAAAGGTAAGTTGCAAATAAAGGCAAGAGACCTCGCTCAAGTTGCAGGTCTCATAATATCAATGCAAACAGCGGTAGGTCAGATCGTTCGTTTCAGAACAAGGGTTATTTTTGAATATCTTAACAAAAAAGAGAGCTGGGACAGTTATGTGACGGTGGACAACAGAATGCTAGATGAACTGATTTTCTGGAAGGAAAACTGTGAGAGCCTGAACGGTCAGGCCCTTAATGTTGTAGATGAGCTGATATCAGAAAGCGTAGTAAACGTATTCAGCGAAGCATCTCATACAGGGTACGGTGGGTACATATTAGATAAGAAAGGTTCCCGAAGTTATAGGCTGTTGGACGCATCGAGAAACGACAGAAAGCTCCACCTGGAGAGAGCTAGTTGCGGTAGGCAGAGTATTCAATTCAATTTCCAAATGTCTGGAAGGACAAGAAGCGCATTGGCGGACGGACAACAAAAATGTGAAGCGTATATTGGAAGTGGGCAGTAAGAATCCACGTTTACAATCGATTGCTTCTCAGATTATATCAAATTGTCACGAAAATGACACAAAGTTAAAAGTACAGTGGGTACCCAGAGATCAGAATTTGAACGCAGAGTTTTAAGCCGCTGTAATGACAGCGACGATTGGCAAATCAGAAAAGAGGTATTTCATTATTTAGATCGTAAATGGGGACCACACCACGTAGATCGTTTTGCCACGGATTATAATGCAAAGTGCAGTAGGTTTAACTCCTGATGGTGGTGTCCCGGCACAGAGGCTATTGACGCTTTTGAGCAAACATGGTCCTTTGATATGAACTGGTTAGTTCCCCCACCGAGATTAATATGTAAAGCTATAACAAAATTGAAAGCGGATAAGGGGAAAGGGACAATTGTCCCAAATTTGCATTCGGCTCCTTTTTGGCCATTATTGGCACAAAACAAGTACAACAGTGATGTTTGCAGTACAGAGCAAACTTTTCTCGGTTCATTTTGTGTGCAGCCAGGTAGAGGCAAGAATGGAATTTTTGCAAAAGCATTAACTTTTCACATGATGGCATTTAGATTAGATTTTGCATGAAATTTCAGGTTTGTATAGCACGCTTATTAGATGTATTTTATTATAGGCATAAAACTTCAGGATCATGTCAACAGTATGCTATCAAATGGTTCCACGAATTAGACGGTTTTCCGGATCCGACAAATAATACTTTTGTGTCTTCTTAAAGATCCCATTTCAACGGACATTTTGAAGTCGATATGCGATTTTTATTCAGGTTCGCGGGACTTATTGGTGTTGAGAGATATAGCTATGATTACTCTCGCGTTTGCGGGATTTCTACGTTTCGATGAACTAAGTGCTTTACGGTGCAATGACATTGAATTCCAAGAAGATCATATTTGTATTAATATACGCAAAAGTAAGACTGATCAATACAGGTCTGGAAACAAACTAGTTATAGCTAAAGGTCATACTTCAGCTTGCCTGGTAACATTACTCAGACGTTATTTGGACGCAGCCAATTTGAGTGTACGTTCTGATTTTCTTTTCAGACCAGTGTTCAGGTCTGGTAAAACATGCAAGTCGATTTATAAGAACAAGAAACTAAGTTACACACGGGCACGTGAGTGTATTTTAAGCCGTTTGAAACCATTTTCAAAAGGTTTAAATTTAGGTTTACATTCACTGCGTGCAGGTGGGGCTACAGCAGCCGCAAACTCAAATGTTAACGAAAGGTGTTGGAAGAGGCATGGAAGGTGGAAGTCCGATTCAGCCAAAGATGGTTATATTGAAGATTCTTTAGAGAGGAGATTACTGGTGACTAAAAAGTTAAATTTGTAAATTAACAAATTTCATTACGAACCCTATCTTTTGGACTGGTTTCTAGTCGTCTTGTCCGGCTAAATGCAATTTGGTTGTTAAGTTGTGTGTTTGTGTCTTCAGTATAGTTAAGAATGAAATATTCCCGCGTTTCGGCAGTAAAGCGGGAATTATTTTTCTGAATGCGTTACGCAATAAATTAGTCTACGTGACGGTAAAAGGGTGAAGTAAGTACAGGGGGTGCGAAGCATGGTCACGTGGTTCGGGGGTTTCTAAACGCTGCAAGGCAGGTACTCTAGGTCGGACCTCCAACCCATACACACGAAATTTATTAACGTTATTTAATGAAATGTTTCTGTAATGAATTAATTTTTTTTTGAGGTGGAGTTCGGCATCTCACTCCTGAGGTTAATGCTGCATGCGCCGAACACAGGTTTCCAGAGTTTTTGGCCAAAATAAACAAATTTTAAAGGTTTTATCTCTGGTTTTTCCTGGGCGGCTTCATTGACCAATGAAGGGTAATTTTTGGTAACGCTTGTTTTTTCTACGCATCTGATTAAGATATACAAAATTTATAAAAGAATATGCATTAGTCAAAGGTTTGTTCGAAAGGCTCGTTTCAAATAAGTTTGATGCTTTTTGTACAAAGCATGGGGACAGTGAAACAACGGATGCACGTTTATATGAGGTTTATGATGTGTAAGAAAATCAAAACATCAGTATGATTTCATTATATGGCAAGATTTTGTTAAAAATAGTATATATTTGTGTTTATAATAAAGGATTGTCGGCTACCCCAGTCGTCTTGTCCGGCTAAATGCAATTTGGTTGTTAAGTTGTGTGTTTGTGTCTTCAGTATAGTTAAGAACATTCTATACCTTTAAATTAGTTTAATCAAAACACAAGGGGATAATGTAAGTGAGGAATTTGTATAAAGAGGCAAGTACTGTTCTCTCTGTATCTCTAAATAGTCTTAGTCTGAGCATGCTTAATCTACTTCAGGTATTTTAGTTCTTCCGCGCAAGTTTGTGAACTAAAGATGAACTGCACCAGTTTCTACTTTCGTCAATTGTGCTCTGCCTTGCAAATTCACACTTACCATGGTCATCCATTGATCAAAAATCAATGTTTGTTCATGTTGTACATTCACTGAGCAACAGTATTGTACAATAAGTGATTTAATGAGATTTTTTCATGAATAAGAGTCATGAAATTAGCTTGTCAACCACAAAGCATTGATCACAACACGCAGGGACAACCCAACATGACATGTCGACAGCACAAAACAAAGGAGCACTCTCTGCCTTGTCACTACTTTTTCCGACAACACAGGGCATATGGCTCTTTTTCGTGCAAAAAAACAGATAATACTATCATTCTTTAGACTGGGTACTTGGACTAATTATGATAAATTCCGTGCATCCACTTTGGGGCCATGTTACTTGTCACGCTGAACGGCATTTGACGTTAGATCTTTTGATTCCCCACCCCACCCCACCCCACCTCCTTCCCTTAACGTCAAAAGTGTACCTCCGTGAGACGCAACTGATCTTTTCCTTGGGTACCACGAGTCTGCTCTAGACCATTGTAGTTACCTATTAATACGCAGACCTAGGACTAGCCTTCTCCTATTAAACTTCTTAATTGGCCTATTTATCACAAAGCCCGACATCGAGTCCATAGATTTACTCTAATTAAAATAATTGTTTATTTGTTTTAAAATGGTAAAAATAAAGTATATTGACCAAAGTGAGCCGAGAAAAGCTATTGACTGAAATTATGATTTCTGAAACTAAATTTTGATCAGGCATGCTGGTACTTGAATGAAATGTCTTTCCACGAGGAATTTGAATGGGTATAAATCATCTTCACTACTAATGTCGATTATAGCAGCAAAAGAGATGAGATTTTCAGTTTTGTTACACCTAATTATTAAATATTTTGACACTGAGCATTTACGACATGGAGAAAATACAGCCCTCTTTGCAATCCTGGCTTGTATACAGACGTGTGGAATGCATAGAATGCGCGAGTCCACGACCTTCTACCCTAGAATGAAACATATAAAAGTTGGAAATAATGGCCAAAGTGTGCTTATGAAGTGTTTTATTTATTTTTTTTTTAAACCGCTAAATCGTCATTTTATAAATTAATCAACAGCTTTCCTTGGCACACTCAGGATGGTTATATAATGCTGAGTGCACCAAAGAAAGCATTTGACTACGGTTTAATTATTCTCTTAAAACCTTTTTGCAACATTCATTCAAATTGTTTCCTTAAAAGTGCGGGATAAGAAAACCCTGTCCCAGTTACAACGACACAGTTGGCGTATATCTATAATAAAGTTAAAAATATAAAAACTCTATCGAACAGATTCTATGAATGTTTCAGCGACATTGGCACTATTTAGGAATGGTAATGTAGTAACGTCTGTATTTTTTGTGTATACTGTAACATAGATAGACTTGAAAGTTAGTCCGTTTTCTGATTTTTATCTCAATTCCATGTTCTTTCTCACACTTTGAGCATATTAGCGTCAACAGGTGATACCCCCCCCCCCCCCCCCCGTCAAATGCCGTTAAGCGTGACAAGTGGCATGGTTCCTTTGCCCGGCTTGGAGTTCATGGCAACACTTAATGATCCGTAGACACAGTGAAGATGCGCATCCAACAAAAACAATAGCAAATATGGCATAACCTGTACTATTATCTTAGCGGATGGTAGCAACAGCACGGTTGTTTAGTTCACGAGTCCCGTAATAATTATCTCAAGGTGTGACCACATTAAAGTGTACAGCTTACCACTGCTCATCGAAAACACTCAAAACACGGCGACAATAGCAGGCATCTCTAACAAATTCATGTCTCAATTACCATCATTTACTGTGAAATCTACATACACTTGTTATCATTTTTCAGTGTGTCACAGTTTCATCTGAAAGATAACACTCAAGCACAGACCAGGATTGCATATATCCACAAATGATATCACTTATTAACTTTTATTATTCATTGATTTTTTATGCGATTCTGCATAACTGGTCTTTACCATACAGGTTTTTCCCAAAATAATAGTGAGGCCTTATGGTTCATCCGCCCTCATTGTATTAATAATGATATAGGATGTATCCTACCTTTTTCACGAAATACTGATGGTCCTTTATTTCACTACTGACACTATGACTCCTTCATCTGAACCCAAGCGTTCAACGTCCATTGAAAGCTATGTTATCAGATGGTCGATGTATTTGATGGATTTGTCTGATGCTGTGGTACATCTGACGTTTGCCTGTGAGTGCGATGTCATGTCAGAAGCGTATGCACGGATTCGTGAGCAGAATCGTTTATTAATCTGCGCCGGTGGAAGGGACGATTATTTAGACTAAATTTATTGCAAAGGGAATAGTCCATTTTTGCCCACATAGCTCGTGGTTTTGTCAACAAGTTGTTTTAGCATGAAATGCAAGCTCTGGGTGAATACTATTAATGCAATAAAGGAAACCCGGCAGGGTGACATCGATTGGGTGAGAAGCCTTCCCCAATGCACAAAGAAAAGCTTCACACGATCTTGTTATGAGTTATGGTGATGGCCGAAGCTCAAATGACATTGTCACCCTTAACTGGCCAGAAGACCTGGACACAACATCATGAAAGGTCCTATGTCTGCCGTGCTGATATATGCATGCGTCAACATGTCCTGTCATACGATCATGATAGCTCCCATGCATGCCATCATCAAAGGTCTTATGTATGTCATCACGATAAATCCTATGTATCACTCTCAGCAAAAGCATGTTTGATACTGATATAAAGTTACATTTCCGTATATGGATTAAATTAGGTGAAAATTTACAGGCGGGCGTTTCGGGGCAATTTTATCGATAATTTAAAGCCTGATGTGATTGAAGCTCTCTGGTATCCCACGAAGTTTGTGGACTGTATGTCATTGATGTACAAATCACAACTTTGAACGACGTGCTTGCAAAATTTAATAAAAAGCTATTGATATTGTAAACTGAATATGTGGGTATGATATCCAAATGTCCTCAGTACCCAAAGTTTTGATCTGAACGCAGGTTCCTGATGTGCTGTGTATATAGGCCTACGTATGAAAACGAGTGAGTAAACATGCAGTTCTTAGTAAAACGCCACAACATCAATATACCATTTAATAGTTTATATACAAGAGCAACAGTTCCACATCTCCCGTATAGTTCTAAACAAAAAAATAATAATAATAAATAAAAATAGCAGAATCCAATCTCTCCACACTTCATAGCCAATTTCCATTACTGCCTATATATCTAAACCTACACACAAGTAATCAATATTGTATAGTATGATTCAAAATTTAAAAAACCCAAAGCTTTTGTAGAAGGCTTCAATGGCAAAATGAATTTATAAACGGGTCCTCAGCGGTAAGCCATCAAGCACACTTGATACAATGAAGCTGTTTACAGCAAACAGCTTATGGAAACAACTGGTATCACGTAGTTGCAGTGAGACATCGCTCTTATTCTTTGTTTAAACATGGTAGGCATATGAAAATAAAAATGAAATAGAAAATCCAATTCTCGATGAAATAGTGTTTCAGCAGCCTCGAAACTCGCAGCTGAAAAATACCACTTACGCCTAAATATGCTGATCTGTCGTTGAGACATTTTGCAACATTTCTTAATAAGGTACCATAGTGAGTTTTCCGGGGCCTTGTCATATAAATCGATTACATTTCGAGTTCGATAGTATAACATGAAAAATACGCGTTCCGGTGCATAAGCTGCTCATTTTTGTTTTGGGAAATAGTACTTTGTAACGGAATCGTTGTGTGCCAAAAGCACGTTTTGTTTTTTTTTCTTTTATTTTTGCTTCCCTGAGCTTACCTTATCTTGCATTATTCAACTTATACCTTGTTGCTCTGGCACTCACTCACTTGCTTCTATGGGCTGCCTGCGTACCGCAAGGTCCTTCCCTTCAAAACCCTAGTAACACAAACATAAATTTTCTCAGCGCATCTTCATTAAGTAGTCTCTACAGCCTATCCGTTACCTTTCATCTCGGCGGACATTATTCCAAAAGATACTTCTACCATACCTATTACAGAAAGCAGTTCATATAATTTCATTTTTTCCCGATATTTTATCGACCATCGTAGCTGATTTGCCAATATGGAAGGCAACAAGTTTTTTTTGGGGGGGTGTTTGTTTTTTGTTTTTTGTTTTTTGTTTGGGGGGGTCTTTTTTCAATAGAAAATTGGGAGGAAGATTTGTTATCAAATCACATTAACAATTATGCTTCTGCCACACGACGCCAAAATGGCAAAGTGGGCGCTCTACGAAATTATTTATTTGTTTTCGTCTTCCCTACCAAAGAACCCCTTCAGCGATGTACCACTGTTTGATTAGGTGCCTTTGAAAAATTAAGAAGCACACAGACACAAATGCGGCTGTTTTACAATAAATACAATGTACTCAATCATATTGCGTTAAATATTTTATTTGTTCTTTTATATCAGATGCGATTTCTGCAAATCATTGGCTAAGTTATTGTGTGGCATTCATCTTTCCTGATTAAAGTGTTTGGAAGTACGGTAAATGACCTGAGGTAGGGTGTTAAATCTACGAATGCACAAGTATAATATCGGAAATCGCGATATATATATATATATATATATATCTCTGTGTGTGTGTGTGTGTGTGTGTATATATATATAGAGAGAGAGGAGAGAGAGAGAGAGAGAGAGAGAGAGAGAGAGAGAGAGAGTCATGGTTGTAACACGTATGCTGTTGGCCACCGTTCAATTCCAAAATGGCCATGATTGATATATCTACTATTGTTGAGGTTCCACGGGGGTAATAATGCCTGTGCTGAGGCAACATGATTGGAGAGTGCCAATAAAATATCAGGCCTAGGGATGCAAGGGGCTGTATATTAAAAACGTTTGCTGCCAGAAAGGTAGATTTTGGCTTGATAGTGGAAAACAATGTATACTTTGAGCTGACATGAATATTATAAAGGTATGTACACTGGCACCAGTATACACAGTGATTCAGCTGGAGTCAACACTGTGTGCGCGCAATGATACTGCAAGTAGTACTATGCAGAGCTGGTTGCCATGGCAATTTGCTGAAAAATGTCCCATTCATGCCCATGTTTTCTGGTGTTTATTTGAAGTAAAAAATTCTTGGGAACATTTTGGTGTATAAAACATACATGTTTGTAATCCATTGAGTGAACTAGAAGGTGATAGCTCTGTTCGTCTATGTTTCCACAGGTTGAATTACTGGCGTGAAACCTTGAACAACGAGAATGGAATATGGTCAGCACACATGAATCTATATATAGCATCACTGGTCAAGAAGGATCACCTGACATCTGACCAGACAGACACGGCATGACATATCAGATGGCCCGCTTGACGAGCAAGTGGCATATAGTGAATTGAGCTGCAAAGTTAAAGCCAGAGTTGTTTAACCCCGTAAAACACTTTTGTGTTTCTAGCTTTACTATTGTTTCTGAGTGTCGCTTTGTTTTTCAGTGTGACACGTGATTCTAACTACGAGTAGTTTGTCATTTTAGCTTTCCACTTTATACCACCATGGGATGATGAACATGTCTCGGCTGTTCTGCTGACCAGATGGTTTTCATTCATGCACTCACGTTTAATCATCAGAAATATAAACATTCAAGTTTCATTAGCACAATTAGAGAGTAGAATACTAATAGGCTTATATACTCTCAATAGTAGGATAAGTGCAATATATTTCACATTATAATTATATTAACCATATAATCGATGCTCATGCGTAGTCAAAATTGGCATATATATATATATATATATATATATATATATATATATATATATATATATATATATATATATATATATATATACATATATATATATATATATACATATACATATATATATATATATATATATATATATATATATCATGTTCTGGTATGTGTACTTCACTGTGACAAATAATAATTTTTTAACTTCATCTTAAATAATGGTATGGTTTGATCTCTCGAAACGTTACGGATAGCTGATTCCAAATCTTTGTACCTCCGTAATTGATTGAAAATTGAGACAACGTTGGTCGACAAGGAATTATATGTAGAATCTGTCTATTTTTGTGTCATAAGAATGTGCATCCACATTTGTAGTTAACATATTGCGCATAATTTGTTGCAATTTCCCGTTCACAATTTTATACATAAATATACTTGTCAAAAATGTATTCAGATTTTCAAATTTCCGTATTCTATAATCCTTGAACAATTCTTAGAATGAGCATTAAAATCTGATGATTTTTTTTTCTGTAATTGAACTAAGCAATCCAGAGTTCCTTTGTAGTTGTTAGCCCATGTTATATTACAATGTGTTTAATAAGGATATATTAATGCATAACACAAGTTTACAAATATTATTTTTGCCCACATTTTGTCATATTTTTAATATACCAGTGGTTCTGGACAAAAGACACAAATGCAAATATTGGTTATAAACCCTTTTCTCAAATATTTTGAACAAACAAGTAAATAAAGATATAGGGCTATAGTTAGAACAATTTTCGGCATCACCCGTTTTGAATGAAGGAACTACTTTAGCCATTGTCAATGTATGCGAGAAAACGCCTTTCTTCGATGACAATTTTATAATATGATTTAAAACTTGCAATATTTCTGCCTTAATATATTTAAGAACTTTCAAATTTATTTCATCATGGCCTGGACTTTAATCTTTCAAGGCACACTGTCGAACATCTGGTCAGTAAAGCAGCTCGGGCTAATCACCTTATGTATACCTATCATATTTTATCTCATTTTTACACAAGTATTAAGGCGAAATAAGTCAACAACAAAATTATCACAAGACGTGGCATCATACCATCTGATATTTTATTCACATCCCTACACCTAAGTTTATCCTTCTGTGAGACTACTGAAATGTATTAAATGGTCACAGTAGAAGTTATGACATATGGACAATTCCGTGAGCTGCCGGACATAATTGTAAAATTCATCTGACGACGGTTTAAAAAGTATAAGGAACTGGTGAAAGAACAACTCCAAGAATAGACAACAGCTAACGTGCGTAGATAACCAGGAAATGTTGCCAGGAGTACTATCCTTACTGCCTGTTTTAATAGCTTGAATATAACTTCAGGATACAAGTGACATTTTGATGTTGATTGTGGAATCAGATCACGATGGTTTGTATCTCATCCTACTGAACAATATCAGTAAGGACGGATTCCAGATACATTCTAGTTTTACAAGTTTTAGAAATTAAAACGTAACCACAAAAACACTGCAACCTAAAGTCGAAGATTATATGATACAAAGGATCGATGTCCTCCGCCACATCATGTGTTGTCAAGATACAACAGTATAAAATAGACACAAGTCATAATAAGAGGCAAATGGCTATTTGTATGAAAGTAGCATGGTCACAATTCGTAAGGATCGCCCTAACTGCAACCAAACCATTCTGGTTAGGATCATCCTACTGCAGTCAGTTATACATGTTTTGAAAGGTGCCATGGTACTAATTGCCCAAAATATATTTGGTCACCCTGACCTTGAAATTATGCTAAGGCATCCAAAATAAAATAAACATAAAACATTCATGTTTTATTTTTATTTTTATTTTATTTGAATTTATTTTATTTTTTTTTTTTTTTTAACTATTTTTTCTTATTTTATTATTTTTTGGGGTACAAAATGAAAGACACAGCTTTAATAGAACTTGAAATATGTGACAAAAAATATGCTGCAAGACACCTTTAGCAGCCCTTTGACCTTAAAAAGAGGTCAAGGTCAACAACAAGGCACGGGCCAGATGCCCCACACATGAAACATCTGTGGTAAGACTGGGCCAATCTAATCGGTGGTGTATATTTCAGAATTCAACCTGAAACGGTTTACGGGCTACAAGCTCTGACGGTCCGCCTGGCGGACAGCCACGACGGACGGAAGGACGGATCATGGTCCCTATCCCTACTTTTCCTATATCCCCCTATACTACCTTCAGTGGCGGGGGAACAAAAACGACACACAAATGAATTGAATTACAGTACTCCTATCTGGTAGGAACGGTAAATTTGAACAAACTCGTCAAGTGTAAATTCATGCCAAATTTGGTAGAATTCAGAAGACAACTTTGAAGATTGCGTGTGCATAACACACATTTACACCCCCAATATACTGCAATATTGTCCTTTAAAAAACAAAATGTCATGATAAATCACAAAAAGAGCAACACCACACAGAGTACAGATATGATAGGTGCCAAAGGTGAATTTCCAAGATATCTGAAGAAAGTCACCCAACAGGTTTGAAGCAAGTATCTTTCTAGTGCTAGAGGAACGGATCACTTCACGATGAACAAAATTCAGGTACATAGTCCCAGAGACATGTAACTTTGTCATTCAAACAATTTACTCACCGGAATCTGCAAGACAGACAGGGTAGAGAAATTTATTGAAAAGGGTTATAATGATTTTACACTTATTTATTTATTACTTTGTTTGTTTGTTGGTCTGTCTGTCTGTCTGTCTATCTATCTATCTATCTATCTATCTATCTATCTATCTATCTATCTATCTATCTATCTATCTATCCATGTGCCCATCCGTCCATCTATCTATCAATCTATATGTCTATCTATCTATTTGTTTATTTACAATGGGACACCCTGTTAGAGCGAAGCTCTGTTCCTCCTTTGGGCGCGGTGTTTTTGCATGAGTATTTGTAAGATCTAAATTATGTAACTTCTAAATCATGTGGCATTTATATTCTATGTATATATCAGATAACGACAATCATTAGTGACTGTAATAAACAGCAATTGTCAAAGTGCAAAAACAGTCACGATGTTCAGAAAATTACACAGCATCAGTCATCAAAAGACAGAATGACATAGGAAATCTGGCATGTATGGAATTCTTCTGGAAAGGTTGTACTAATCGCGATATCAATGTTGGGACACGTTTATCCTGTTTCCGTGTCTTCCGTAATGACTGGGCCTTATTCTGAAATAATAGTTTTTACATAGTTCATCCAGCCAGATGGTGTCTTTGAAGATTTTCCCCGTCCTTATTGTACATGCCATACACTGTCTGTCCTCATGAGTTTATCAATAGGAGCTATTAGAGAAAATATTGTGCAGGCGAGAGGACTCGGACTGCGATCAGAAAACGAATATGCCGAGGAGATTCTATATCAAAGGTGACAGGATCTTATTAAACCACTTTACAACTTTATAGGTTGACACCTATCTCAAACTAGTTTTTTTTTTTTTTTTTTTTTTGGTTTTGTCTTTTTGTTTGTTTGTTTGTTTGTTTGTTTTGTTTTGTTTTGTTTGTTGTTTTGTGTGTGTGTGTGTGTGTGTGTGTGTGTTTTGCTCTAGCAGTAAAGAAGTAAACAATCCCATGGGGGAGGAAGTCAAAAAGAGCAATTGATTAACGAGGGTTTGGCGGTACTACCTGCCGGTATATTGCTTCCATCCACAGCTAAATATGGTTAGTTTGTTTTTATATGTTTGCAATTACTTTCCAAGAACAGTGTTTACAAGAGCGTATGTTTATAGTTCGGTCTGTTGCTTTCCGGTCGATGTTGTCACATCAACCGCAGAAAACACACAAGGAAAAAGAGGAAAAAGAGGAAAAAGCAATGATTTACGAGGATTTAGCGGTGCTACCTGCAGGTCTTTTGCTTCCAACCATAGCTAAATATAGTTAGAGTTTGTATTTGTTTGCAAGTTTTTATAGGAGCGTATGTTTATAGTCCGATCTGTTGCTTTCCGGTCAATGTTATCACATCAACTGCAGAAAATACACAGTCTTTTGCTTGCATCCATAACAAAGTACAACTATATCAAAGTTACGCTTTTTTTGTTTCTCCTTAATGCAATTACTTTCTAAACAGAAATTTCATAGGCGCGTGTGTCGGGCCTGCTGCTTCCCGGCCATCGTCATTTCCACACCATAGAACACATGGAGAGGAAGAAAAAAGCAATTGATTGACGGGGCTTTGCAGGTGGTACCTGCCTGTCTACTGCTTACATCCACAGCAAAATATGTTATACTTTGTTTGTTGTATCTCTTTAATAGAATTACTCCCCGAAAACAAATTTCAGAGAAGCGCCGTAGGTCGCCAACGTCACATCGGTCGCAGACACAAAAATAAGGCAAAAATGTTGGTTACCGGATGTCTCGTTTGCCAGTCTTTTCAAAACATTTGTCGCCAAGCGGTAACGACGTGCCAATATTATTCTGTGTGTGATCAGGGACGTGTTATAGCACGTCCCTGGTGTGATGAAAGGCGTGTGTATGTGGCAGGGTCCTGATAATTCAAAATTGTATAGAACCAAAAATAAAAAAATGAAATATTAAAAAAAACAAGATATTTTACACTGGCGACATGATTTTTTCTATATTGAGTATATGTAGGCCTATGTGTACAACTTTCTCTCTCTCTCTCTCTCTCTCTCTCTCTCTCTCTCTCTCTCTCTCTCTCTCTCTCTCTCTCTCTCTCTCTCTCTCTCTCTCTCTCTCTCTCTCTCTCGCTCTCTCTCGCTCTCTCTCTCTCTCTCTCCATATATATATATATATATATATCCCTACTTTTTTTAGTGAATCAGCAATACCTGGAGGAGATACTCATACTCATACTCATACTCATCTCGGTATCACCTTGAAAAGCAATCTATCCTGACATGCCCACCTAATTCGTATAACCAACAAAGCCTGTCAGAAAATTTATCTGCTCCGTAGGTTCGAATATAGACCCTCATGTAAAACTTTAACTAGACTCTACCCCTCTTTAGTTCGACCCATCCTCGAATGTGGCTGTGTCCTCTTTCATAACTGTGGCGAGGGCTTATCACAAATCATTTAATCTATACAATTTTAGGCCGCCAAAATTTGTACTGGAGCACTAAGACATAGATTACTCGTTAATCTATTACAGGAAATTTGGTGGTCAACTTCGGCAAACAGATGTATGTACTTTAAACCCATTCTCTTTTAAAATATGTATGACAACTCGACGCCCTCTTATCTTGCTGACCGTATGCCCCCTTTTGTCCGCGTTTTACGTCAGTCTGGAAATATTAACCGTGTTAAATACAGAACCCAACGCACAGAAAGTTCATCTGTACCTGATGTCATCAAGCAATGGCGCAATCCGCCACCCGACATCAGAGACTCAATTTCTCTTCGTCTTTAAACCGAAACTGAAACAAACATAAATGCATGTGAGCGCTGGCATGCTTACTTATATGTTATAATCTTTATTCTTCCTTCAGACTATCAGAGTTTGACAACACTGCTAGAAACTACAGGTTCAGGCCACAAACCATTGTGTATATAGCGATGGTCAGATTGGCTACACCAGTGCAACTAAAGGGTCCAGTTTACTTCTAAAAATGACAATGGTCTGAGAGTTGCTGATTTGCTATCTAGATTTGGCTATACAAACGTCACAGTAGATACTGTATGGCTGATCAATGATAAGAGTCAGATCTTACAAATAATGGCTGAACCTTTGAACTATGTGTGTCTGACCATGGGTAAGCTAACACATGAATCCAAGAACGATCCAATTTTACAGCAAATGCGTGCCTATGTACAAAATGGTTGGCCTTCAAAAGTGCCCACTGAACTTGAACCCTATCCATGGTTCAAGGAGGAGTTCTCTGTGTACTACACTTACTGTATATCCTGTGGATTAAGAAATGTGATCCCCTTATCTCTATGAGCGGATGCACTTAAAGTCGCACATGAAGGGCACCCTGGAATTGTTCATATGAAACAACAATGCCGTGATGCAATGTGGTGGCCAGGTATAGACAAGCACATTGAACAATGTGTTAAAAACTGTGAACCCTATATGTTAAGTGAGAAAGGCACCAAACCTAATCCTACCCCCCTTCAACCCATCTCTTGGCCTACTAAACTTTAGCAACACATTGAAATAGATAGTCCTGGTGAAATCCATGTTGCTTCTCCCTCACACGAAATATCCACATGCATCCAGTAAAATCATTGAAGTAGTGGAAAATTTGTTCACTAGGTGGAGTTTGTGCCACACTATCCACACCGACAACGGAACTGCTTTTTGTTCCTATGAGTTCAAATCCTTTCTGACAGAAAACAATGTAGAGCATTAGCTCTCTGAAGTGTATGCCCTACATTTTCCAAGAAGCTGCTGAACACTTCAACAGGGTGATAAAACAAGGTTTAAACCTCACTCGGCTGAAAACAAAACCTTTGATGCAACCATACAATATATTCTAAAAACCTACAGGTCCACCAAACATGACATAAAACGCCTGCAGAACTGATGACTTGAGAAACCTAGTCACTCCACTAGACATGCTTAAGCCTAAAAATAAACCTCAAAGTGCTTCAGTGGAATTAACTTCACTGTCAGAAGAAATCAAACAGAAACAAATGAGGGCTAAACAATACGCTGATGAAAAAGCAAACCCAACGGTGCCTCCTTCCTAAGTAGGAGAATTTGGTTAGGTTAACAAACTGATCCGTGGCCATAAGCATTAATCAGGCCTGTCTGAACCATTCCATATTTTGCAGAAAGTTGGCCCATGTATATTCAAATTAGCCAGTGGTTCCATTTGGATATTGATATCAGATATTGATAGAGACAGACCTATTGAAAGACCTGTCCGTCCTACTCGGAATGTGCAGGAACCTGCAAACTTGAAAGACTACATGAGATATTGAAGCTAGCCAGGATTCTTGTTCAAATATGGACAAGCATCATACTACAGGTATGACTTCACTAAACAATGCTTCTCCAAGACCATCGTACGGTGCTGCCACCTTGTGTCAGAATACGTACATGTCTTCGTCTTGCATTAAAGTATTGGTAATTTCACCATGGTTTTCATGTTCCTCCTTGCTAAAACACTATAGTGACACAAGACAAATGAATGTGATATTTTTTTCATGCATTTGCCAACCTTGTCCAAGCGATAGCTGTTCATTAGGCTGTAAAGCTTCGTCCTTTTTGTGTCATCTGACTAACATAATGGTTATTTGTGCTGCCATTTTTAGTTGCTTATTTGGTGGACCACGTAACACTTCTTTTTTGTATGCTGAACGCCTTGTTGAAATGCTAAAATGTTATTGTATTGTTAAACACTTGTTGAGATGTTACGTTCCGATGTATATCTGACCTGACCTTTTGTGATAACCCACATCATATGGACTAATATCAGGCCTCTTATGTTTTTACCAGGGGTCATTTCAGTCCTTGAAGGTACATGTTTGCACTTTTCCACTCTGGACAAGTTCACCACATGTCTGCCACAGAATACTATTTTGTCTGTGCTTTATGTGCTTTCATCAGTGCACAGCTCATCTGTTTCAAACGCGTTTTTTTTTTACAGAAATGTTACACAACTCTTACTTAATTAGTCTACAATAGCCTGTTTGTACGATGTCACCAAATTATTTTGCACGTGCATTTAGCTTTTATGTTTGTGCTGTTTTCGGCACTTTTTTTATTGTACTTATAACTATGCTTTGAAGGAGCTCTTTGATTCCTGTTGCACAGTTAACTGAATTGTCACAAGGCCTATGACATCAAATATTGAGCCAGTAATGGTATGTTTTGTCCCTTGTATTTCTCTTTCTTCATCTTATGTGCTTTTATGTTGGTACTTACCAGTAGATACACTTACAATATGGTATTTTCCGCTATAACGTTTTACCTGCAGCCATTGATTCTCCGTTCACTTTGCTCATGAAGCAACCTTTAATACGTGTAAGACATATACAGCAACTTTTTACGGTTTTTACTTGGCCAAAACCAGGGGTTTTCTTGAGATTGTTTTCAAGAACTGACAGGAAAAATTATTGTTGAATCCCATGCATTAATTGTGACTGGTGACTTCAATCTTTTTGGAATTTTCTGGGATGATGAAACTTGTAACACTACTTTTTAATGGACTTTTATAAATACCTGCAATTGTTTAAATCTACAGCAACTTGTAACTGAACCATCAAGAGGAAATTCTTTAATGGACCTTGTGTTTCTTATTAAAGATACTGCAAATCGTATTGCCTCAAATTTGGCACATCTCTCTACTTGTGATCATGAGTGCATTTTACTGACAACAAACGTTTAAATAGAAAAAGGTTATTCATTATAGAAGGCTATTTGGCAATACGATAAAGTTGATTACAGCAAAATGCACGACTTGCTGTCATCAGCTCCTTGGGACGCTATGTTTGCTGATGAATGTTAATGACACTTGCCAATGTATAATGGATCAGATGTGGCGTCAGGGTGTATACTACACAAACAGGTTACTATAAGACCCAAATATAAGCCATTCATGACCACCAATCTTTACTGGCACATGTGAGCTTGGGACCGTGCCTACAAATGGGCAAAAAGGTCTGGAAATGAACATGACTGGGTTCCGTATCGCAGGCTCGGAAATGAAGGTGTTGATCTGGTCAGGATGGCTAAACGGAATTACTTTACAAAAGTACATGACATTGTTTCTAACAAAAAAAAAACAGAGCCAAAATGTAGTGGCAGACTTTGTAACAAACTTGTGGGTGGATTGCAAGGAAACCACGCCTCCATTAATTGATACCAGATTTTTTATCCTAAATTCTCTCAACAAAGCAAATTGCCTGAACGATTACTTTGTTTCCTAGTGGGTAAAGGATGACGTCATCTCTGAGTTACTCGGAGTACTTATAGGTCGGATGAAAGACTGGAGAGCATTATCATTGCAGACAACGAGGTTTTGATCTTACTTAAAAAGTTACAAGTCAGTAAGACAGCTGGTCCTGATGGAAATCCGAATAAGGTCTTACGTTTGTTTGTTGACTACATTCATGTCTCACTGGCTAAATTGTTTTATCTCTCGCTCCGCACTTCCACTTTTCCAGAATTGTGCAAGAAAGCTTATGTTTCAGCTGTCCTTAAAAAGACGATCCTCGAGTTGTCAAGAATTAAAGACCAGTTTCTGAGTGTTGTATGATGGGTGACGATCCAAAAATGTCAAAGAACATGAGGGGTTATGTTTAAATGTGGGCGCATGTGTAAGAGGAAAGGATATCTGGCCAAGTATGCTCGTGTCTGCACCGTCCCTGACGGGAGGCGAAAATTCTCCAATTTTTGGTCTGAAGTGGTTTCTGTTAAGAAAAATCAAACATGTAATTTGTTCTCTGTATGTCCTTTTGTTTCAGCGTGTTTCTGAAAAGGCAGCCTTGGACATGTGAATTGAGGTATCCTTGACTGAAACTCAATTATTGTTTTTGAAGAAACAGCTTTAATTGGGCCTGTGCATTGAAGCCATAATATGAAGTAGGCATAGCCTAAGATGTGAGCGTCGGCATTACAATTAAAGTATCAATACTGACATCGATGAATCAGGCAGTAGAATCCAGGCGCGAGGTCCTTCTCGCCGCCATTTACTAAGCCAGTCAAGAAGTGTGATGCCATACTACCTTGGGCAGCTGAACGAACCTATATGTGGTATAGCCTTTCTTTTTCTTAGACACTGTTCCACAAATTTAAACACTGTGGCCAAGATCTCTTTATCCCAATTGAAACAGTGTTGTAACCTGTGGCGGAAATGTAGTGAGTATGGAGAGTGATTGTTGGAATCTCGCGCAACAACACCAAAATGTACGCTGGCATTAGCAACATGGCGGTTTGGGGCCCCTGAGGGATAAAGTGTGAGATGCGATCTTGGGGGGCCTCCAGAAGCAACGTGGTGACTGCACTGTCTGCACACTTTTTTGAGGCAAGTCGCAATATGCGCAACAAATGTTACATATTTTAAACGAAGTATATTTTGGTTACCCGCACAGCTGTAAAGTTTTTCTATTCCATGGAAACCCATCTCCAGCCCCAGAGGCGTGTTTGCAAGTGTGCCCAAGATCTATATCTCCATTGCAATAGTGTCGTACCCTGTGGCAAGGACATGGTACGAAGAGTCATTGTTGCCTCTCTCGTGACAACACCAAATCTGAGCGTACATTGGCAGCATGGCCATTGGGGGCTTCGGAGGGATATAGCGTGAGTTGCGATCTGGAAGGCTTCCAGGAGTGACCTGGTTAATTACGACTGGAGACATGAATTAAAGGTATCACGCAACATGCGCAACAAATGTTACATACTTTGCGATGTTTATTTAGGTAACCCTGACGAAGTTTTCCTATTCCGCAGAAACCCATTTCCAGCACCAGAAACATGTTGCCAGGCCCACGTTCCAGCTAGGTGTCGACGATGCCAGGTGGTGAATCGTGATCATTTATCACATTTTATCGACAACGTTTTCTGAACAGTTATGAGCCATTGAGATAATTGCCATAAAGGCCGTTACTTTTGAGATTTAGTGTAAATAAAACTGCGGAATTTACCCGCGATGCATGGAAAGGCAAGGGATGCGTCCATGTGCGCATGCGCAGGAGAGGGTGCTGAAGAAGATCAACTTCGTTGACTAGATACTGAGTCGTCTTCTGATTGGATAATTTACGGTTCTGTCATGTCTTGTATTCACATGTGTATATAATAAGTGTTTGCTGACGCTCGCTACTATTAAATGAAAATCGTGATTTTTTTTCCAGTTTTCATGTACTTACAGTTTTACAGGTCATAAATAGACAAAGGGGCAGACATTTACTTGTGATTATTACATTGTAATCTGTTTATGTCAGTCATTCTGTGCATTTACTCTGAAAAAGGACAAGTTAATGTATAGCGTGTAGCGCAAAGAGTGTCAACATTTGTACTTCACAAGACTGTTTTAATACACTACATTATTTTTTAACACAGCATGAATAATTCTATGAAATAGTATAATGAATGTTTAAATGTATTAGCAGAGGATCAGGACAAAATGAGCAAGGTAGACCCTATCTAGGCAGTGTGTCACTCAGTAAACACGATTGTGAATGATCCTGCCCTGGATATTTGCACCGCCTCGAAGAAAAATACGAAGGCAGACTGATATGTTAGTAAAATTAAGTGAGGGGTTGTTTCAAGACTTTTGAAAGAGATGGTATGACTCGTCACGGTGATCGTCACATACTGAAGACAATTATATTTAAGCAAAAAATGGCCAAAACGACACCCGTTGCCAGAATGGGAGAGGCATCTATGCATAGGTGCCTGGATGAACACTAACTGGCTGATCACGATGATTAAAGTTTGTTTTTCGCATGCTATTTCAATTATAGACATTGATATACCAGTCATACTGATTTCAAGCCATGTTGCGTTTAAAGTGGTTTACCTACCCAAGAAAATCTAAGATTTGTTGTCTAAATGCAATAAATACATTGTTGATCATTTTGTGTATTCCTAAATTATTGCAGAATCGATACACCGCGTTTTCCCCACAGGCCTAGAATTCTAGGCTGTATCTCATGATTAAATGGGGGAAAAAAAAAATATATATATATATATATATATATATATATATATATATATATATATATATATATATATATATATATATATATATATATATATAAATTGATCTGTCCTGTTCGGGGTTTTATAAGGACACCAGTAGAATTTTATAGTTAATTTTCTGCTCATTCTCAGTTAAAAAAATAAAAGTGTAACAAGTGCAGCAAGTCATTATTCAAAAGAAAATATTTTTCTATGGACAAGTTTAAAATTGCCTGACTGGAATTTCTACTTATTCCGGACAAACGACATGAATTGAAAACCCTCCTCTGATGATATATGTCCCAATTGTAAGACCACATCTTTTTAGCTCAGCTGACGTGTCAGTCAGCTGAGCTTATCTTATAGTCCTCTGTCCATCGTCCTGTCGTTTCGCCCGTTGTCCGCCGTCTGTTGTCCGTCGCCCGTTGTCAACAATTCACATTTTCGACTTTTTCTACAAAACTGTCAGCCAGATACACTTCAAACTTGATTGGGATGTGCCTTGGGTGGGTTTGTACCAAGTTCGCTCACATGGGCACCCTCCAGTGATTTTTGATTTTTTTATGATTTTTTTTTTTTTTTGGGGGGGGGGGGGGGGCAAATCTTAAAAAATCTTCTTCTTCTAAACCGCTCACCCAATTGCTTTTATATCGCACAGGCTTGCTCCCAAGCACTTTTAGTTTTGAAATTTTCACCACGTGGCGCTGCGGTTTTTTTTTTTTTTTTTTTTTTTTTTGGTTTTTTTTTTTTTTTTTTTTTTTTTGCTATTTTCGACTTCTTCAGAACCGTCACTCAGATTAAGCTGAAACTTGGCCGATGCGTTCCTTGCGGCAGGGTCAAACAAAGTTGACCACTGGGTGCTACTAATATGGATTCCTGATTTTTAACGATTTTTTCAATTAGGGTACTTATCGGTCAATGCAGCTTTCCTACTGATTACTATGCAAGTCAATGGGCATTCTAATGCTAGTTCACATTTGTTCGACTTCTTCTCCAAAACCGTCATCCAGATTCACTTCAAACTTGGGGGCAATGTACCTTGGGTGCGTTTCTAACAGTTTTCTTCAAATGGTCACGCTCCTACGATTTTTTGATTTGTAATGAATTTTTATGTCTAGGTGCCAACCCAACAATTTGTTTTTCCAAGAATTCTTTTTTTCTTTCCTTTCTTTCTTTCTTTTTTCCCTTCTTTCTTTCTTTGTTTTTTCCTTTTTTTCTTTCTTTCTTTCTTTCTTTGAAAACTATTATAGAAAGAGGTGCCTTCCTAACTTCAATTTAAAGGTTTGCAACATAAACGCAAAATATGTAAAATTTTGATTTACGCAAATTAGGTGAATGCACAAAATTTAAATCTTGAACAACTTCAAAACTATTATACACAGAGGTACCACTCCAACTTCAATTTGTAGGTTTGTGACATAGCCCCATCTAATGAACCATGAACCAAAGCTGCAGAATGTTAATTTCTGCGAATTAGGAGAATACACAAAATTTAAATCTTTAATAGCTTCAAACCTATCATAGAGGTGTCATTTCAACTTCACTCTATATGTTTGTGACATGGGTGCATCCAATGAACCATGAACCAAAGTTGTAGGAGTTTAATTTTATATAAATAAGGAAAATGCACTTAATCCGAATCTTCATTACTTCAAAACTATTATACATAGAGGTACCACTGCAACTTCAATTTTTAGGTTTGGGACATAAGTGCATCCAATAGACAATAAACCAAAGTGAAAGGCTTTTAATATATGCAAATTATGCAATACACAAAAATTAAAATCTTGAATAGATTCATACTGCTGTAGATAGTGGTGTCATTCGAACTTCAGTTCTAAGTTTTGACATGGCCAATAAACCAAGAACCAAAGTTGTAACATTTTAAGTTATACAAATTAGGTCAATACAAATTTAGATTATGTTGAACAATGGCAAAATGGAGCATTTCAAGCTGTTATCATTTTGAAGGCACCCAGACAGATTTGCTTTGAAGCAAATTTTCTTATCTAGCTTTGTTTTTTTTTGTTTTTTGTTTTTTTGTTTTTTTGTTTTTGTTTTTGTTTTTGTTTTTGTTTTTTTTTTTTTTTGTTTTTTTTGTTTTTTTGTTTTTTGTTTTTTGTTTTTTTTTTTTGTTTGACAAATCTTTTAACTTCTTCTCCGCAACGGCTCATCCAATTGCTTTGATATTACATAAGAACACTCCTCGGGACTACTTCCTCTGAATTTGTTCACCAGGTGGTGCTGCAATTTTTTTTCAATTTTTTAATGAATTTTTGTGTGTTTTCTTTACTTGTCACTACTTCTCCATAACCGTCTCTCAGATTAAGTTGAAACTTTGTGAATTGATTCCTTGTGAAAGGGTCAAGCAAAGATGTTCAACAGGTAGCACTGCTGTCGATTCCTGATTTTTAATGATTTTTTTTCAGTTCGGGTACTTATCGGTAAATGCACCTTTTCTATTGCTTACTATGCAAGTCAATCGGAATTCTAATGCATTCTAATGGTAATTCGCTTTTTGGACGTCTCTGATTAAAGTGTCAGTCAGATTTACTTTAAACTTGGTGGCAATCTACCTTGGGTAAGTCTCTACCAAGTTTGTTCAAATGGTCACGCTCCAGTGATTTTTTTGGATTTTTATGATAAAAAAAAAATCAAAAAAAGTTTTGATAGGAAAGTTTAGTATGGGATTTTCTTGTAATGGTTATAACTTGAATAATTTGGCCAGATTTGTGCCAAACTTGGTAGGGATGTACCTTTTATAATTGTCTACCTATTTTGTGCAAATGGTCATGCTCCAGTGATGTTTGGACCTTGACCTCATTCCCAAGGTCACAGGACAACTGACAGGAAATTTATTGTTTACTGGATATCTTGAAATCTGTTTTGAGTTAGGACCTTGACGTTGCACATGTTAATGTTTCCCTATGAAGGTCATGCTTAGACAGTATATGAGTGCCCTTGACCTCGTTTTTCGGGTCACAGTGTAACATACATGAATTTTACTCTTCACTGTAACTTAACTACTTGAACTGAGGCCTTGATGTTGCACAATCATGTTAGTGTTCTTCTATAAAGGTCAGACTTACTCAGCAAATTGGTGGCCTTGATCCTATCCCAAGTCCACAGAGATGCAAGTATGATAAATGTCTAGGTCAGCTGAGCATGGGCAGCTCACACAGCCCTATTGTTTTCTTTTGTTTTGTTTTGGCCTTTCTTCTGTTTATATGTTAATATTGGAGGTTGCAACGAAAAATCTGTTTCAAAGGGACTTTGCGACTCCTGTATTAAAATATTTGTTTCTCATTATGCGCATATCTAAAAGCGGAGGGCCTGCTAACAACAAAAAATAAGTTTGGCCTAGCGACATTCTCACAGTCTTGGCAACAGTTTTTTTCTTATGTTTGACTATGGTATTATGACCTGGTGCATTCGGTCTTATTTTTAAAGTAAATATTTTTCTAAAAGTTTTATCACAAAAGAAACATAGGGTGCAACAAGTCCCCCCCCCCCTTTCTACTGTACATGTATAGCTTCATTTGACTGCCTGCGGTGCAGTGGAGAACTACCACATTCCAACCATTGGTAGCTGTTCCTTGGCTACCACTACAAGAAATGTAGATTTCAGATTACATACCCCCAAAAAACCATCATGTTGTGTCTAACTTTTTTCATGTACCGTCCTTGGCTTAATGTATAAAAAGGATTTAACTTAAGACAAAGAAAAGGGAACCGTACAGTGGTGGTCTAAACAGTCATGGGAATTGTCTCTTTATGGAGTAGGTCCTATTTAGAGATTTTAATGTGTGTGTACGTGTGTGTATGTGTGATGCTGAAATAAAAATCATGTTAGCAAACTTTGTTGATAAACTTTACTGAACTCACAACAGTCATTTAAGTATTTTCTCATTGTCCATTGCAAATACGGCTAAATCAATCAAAAGTACAGGCTATAAAACAAATAATCAGAACTCCAACGGTAGATGGGCTTAAGATCCATAACATAGCTGCACGGTGGCTAGTTACAATGTTACTGTGATGCTAGTAGTTTAGCCTACTGTTTGCAATGCGACTACGGCGTAACTGTTAATTTCGTGGATGGATAAATCTAGTTTGGCCGAGGCCAATTTGCAACAGGTCCACAGGATGCTCCTAACTGATTACATTCCGTGAACTTATTTGGATACAGAAATGTAAATGGTGCTTTTAAAAACTTTTGTACCAGGTTTGTGAGGTACCTGAATGGTTGTCTAAATAGCCTCAACATATTTCTGATAAACTGGAAAATGGAGTCTCAAGATTAACAATTTCAAATACCCACATTTTCATAATTATAAATGTGCGTTTTCCTTCGAATGATAAGGCAAACGTAATTTTTTAAGTTAAACATATTTCCTTATTTAGGATCACCTGATAGCAGATAAAATACTAATATAAATGCCTTCCTGGCATTGAGAGACAACCAAGTTATATACATGACACACAGGACGAAGCACAACCTTAAACAGCAATCAATACATATCATATATGCAACGCATGTTTACAAATATACAGGTCCCATACATAATGAAAAAAAAAGTTTGATAACCATTAATATGGAAATATTTTGGTCTCAAACTATTATATTTATGCACCGCGTCGACAATGTCAAGATTTTGTTTTCCAAAGAAATATTGCCGCTACCTGAGTTATAGAAATTATTAGTACGCTGTGAGTTATAGAAATTATTAGTACGCAACCAGCATCATGGAGTAGCACAGAGGGGTTGACACCCGATCTCAAAATATTATAAACTTCGTGCAGCAAAACACTTCCCGGTTGTTTATAAATAGGGCATCCCAAAAAATAATGACGAAAATGTTTCGTTTGGACAAGAACATCAACGTGCTGGTCATTCTGTCACATTAATTTTATGTAAATAAGAGTTGAGACCAGATACTCCAACTCTAGACTACGCCAGTCGTATACCGGTAGATCTTATGCCATAAGAATCCCCTGAAATTCAGGTATATAGTCAACAGATAACAATGTGTTTATTCGAGTCGAAGCTTCGGTTAGCCTGCTGCCTTATCTCTCACGACAAATGTTCCAAAGTTTTATTGTAGAGGGAATAACAGATTTGCCCAATCTTTGGGGTTTTTTTAATTTGACGAAGACAGGGGCGATTTCTTACATTTACAGTGGGCCGTGTATCAACACTAGATGTGAAATCGGAAAGACCAGTTGGAATTATTGTATCATATTGCATCTTATTTTATATTTTAAGGAAGAGTTAAGTCTATAAGTGTGTGGATAGTGCCTACAGGAAAGACAGAATCACCAAGATACAGAGGAGGATAAAGACAGATGATGACTTTTATGCATTAAGCGTAACTTTCCACTATTTGCCCTGGATAGATATCGTCTGGAGGTCATCATTTTATCGCTCAGCAGAGACCAAAGGATCATGAATGATTTCGAGGATACTTGTGTCATCAGCGAAGAGTTTTAGTTCGCAGACTAGGTTTATATAAGCCAAAGCAACAAGGGGCTAAAGGCTTTAACCTTGGGGGACGCCTGCTTCAAAGTGATTTAATAAATAACTATTAATCAAACTTAAAAGCGGGCCACCAATGCCAAATTGTTTAAGTTTGAAGATGATTTTATGCCACACACGTTCAAAGGCCTTGCTGACCCTTTAAGACCATCTTGGAATCTTTTTAAGTTCCATGCCATTATGAATATCATGAACACTCTTTATAAGTTGGTTAATCGTTGAGTCCTTTGGTCGAGGTCCAAAATATTTTGCAGTCCAAAGTCTATACAACATGAAAAAAAACATACAAAACATTAAAAGAATGTTTTTCAACAGAAGAGAAATGGGAAGCTAATTACTTTTTATTTTGTTTCTCGTGTTTTCTTCAGACAAGACAAGCATAGTGTTGCCAACCCTCAAAAATCATTTGAGAGTCTCCCGAAAATTCAGACATGTGCTGTCTGCCCTCCCGACTCCCGAATTACCCCAAATACCTCACGTAAATTACCAGAAAGGTCATTCTAAAAAAATAATGTAGTTAATCTTAACAAATTCGCTTTTCACAGCGATTTTTAAGGCAAATCAAGCTGCTCTGCATCTGACAGTGTGTTTAGCACTCACGCCACCACTCAAACTTGAATCCAAGTACCCTCAAATGCCACGAAGACGAATGTTTTGATGTCAATTTTACCAATTTTTTCCGGGGGCGTATGCCCCCCGGACCCCCCTCCCCCCCCCCCCCCCCGAGAGCTTCGCGGCTTACGCCGTTCGCCATTTTATAACCTCCCAAACATATCCATCACCACGTTGGCAACACTGCAAGCATTGGATATTTTCGAAGAATTGGGAAGAGTAGACAGAGCAGGAGAAGGAGCAAAACAGTTTAGTAAACAATCCACAAATACTAGAGGACGTGATTTTTAAGTATAACTTTCCCGGACACAGGCAATGTCCTGAGAGAGTCATAGGATTGTCTTCCGGAGGAAGTTTTCATTGATCAGCAAAATATTTGTTTAACTTTCACAACTGTCAATATTGCTTGTGATAAGGCTACCATCCCCTAAAGTACAGGTGTCATTCCAACTTCAGTCATAGATTTGTGCTATAGGCGCAACAAGTGAAGCACAAATGAGAGAGAGAGACAGAGAGAGAGACAGAGAGAGAGAGAGAGACAGAGAGAGAGAGAGAGAGAGAGAGAGAGAGAGAGAGAGAGAGAGAGAGAGAGAGAGAGAGAGAGAGAATCGATACTCTCAGACGCGTTTTCCTGGTATTTGAGACTCTTTTTTTCACATGGACAATTTGATATCTGAGGCACAAAATTCACTAAACTGGACTTTCCCTTTAGCTTTCGTATTATGGCATAAAGGGTTAGACAATTAAGTCCCAAACTTTTTACTTAAATTTCTACTGGCCCTTGTCTGCCCCCAGTTATTCCGGTGAGCACATTAACTTAGACTGCGACCAAATATGACTGTAGTTGTGACGTTCAAGTTGGTTCATCACACATTTTTTTCTTGCGTTAGGGATACACAAATGTGTACATCTACGTTTTTGCTGTTTTTATTACTTTTAGTGTAGCTTGATGAAAGTAAACAGTGTTGAAGTTGCATAGTCTTTCGCTATCAATTGGTGCACATACAGATCAACGGAATATTGCGCTGATTAAATAATTATGCCAACATAAAAGAACTAGATAAAGGAGGACACCCATTTTAAATTAATCTATTTCTCAGCATAATCCGGTCTGAAGTTCTAAAAATGACCCTCTTTTGTTCCAAACACCATGAACCTAAACGAAGTTCTCCAAATTGATTCTATTAGGCCAGTATCAGAGGGGGAAATAAGTCTTCAGTTTTGAAAAATAAGGTTCTGGTTATGCAAAGTGGCAAATTTTAACTCTGCAGTCTCATGATTTAAACTTGATGCAGGTAAAAATAAATTCAGGGACAGTGTTAAGTTTTCTAGTATTTTGAAGACATGGACCTTGCTTCCACTTTTTCCATATGGTGTTTTTTCTAAATACACGAAATAAATAGGAAACCAACTTCGAAGCACTTGGCTTTGTTCCACTACATTTGACAATTAACACAATAATTCTTTGACGTCCCCAACTTGTAGATTAAGACTAGACAATTCCCATACTACTACTACTACTACTACTACTACTACTACTACTACTACTACTAATAATAATAATAATAATAATAATAATAATAATAATAATAATGATAATGATAATATAAATAATAATAATTAGTAGAAGTAGTAGTAGTAGTAGTAGTAGTAGTAGTTGTAGTAGTTGTAGTAATAGTAGTGGTAGTAGTAGTAGTAGTAGTAGTAGTAGTAGTAGTAGTAGTAGTAGTAGTAGTAGTAGTAGTAGTAGTAGTAGTAGTAGTAGTAGAAGTAGTAGTAGTAGTAGTATTTTGATACCAAAAAGCATAGAGAATGTATATTGATACGTTAAGAGGCGAGACGACTGGCCTCCTGTATTATAATTATGCGTGACTGGATTGGCGATCTGACAAATCCTGCTGGTTTTAAATTAAAATGGACAAAAGTCGTGACAGAATGGCAACATCAGTAGCATGAGTTACAGTATTGCGTAAACCAAGCCTTTGATGTAATACATAGCATTTTAACACCAAAACGCATAGAGAATGTACATTGAAACGTAAAGATTACATATATGAAAATACGAACAGTTTAAGGATAATAGATGTTTAGATACACCTCCAGACAGTAAATTTGATTTGAAAGCGGCTGTAGTAGGCCAAGCTGATTGATTTTATCTTCCAATGTTTTATTTTATTCTATTTTCCATCATTCTATCATTCATTATTTATTTCTTACATTGCAGAGGGGGGGGAGGGAGGGTAGATCGAATCCCCCCCCCCTCCGCCGGTGCAAACTCTCCAGGTCGAGCTGTGATTCTATATTTGCGGGTCGACATATTCTGCCCTCAATAGACAAAAATCATTTAGATAGGTAGATCCGACCAAGTTTCAGCGTTATTATGTCTATATTTTTAGACACAACTAGGCAGCGCAGCTCATCTAATTTACCTAGTGACCTAGGACTACATAAATTTGCGTCACATGCCAGCATTACGGTACGAAGAGCGGGGGCTCTGGGTTGGGGTGAATAGCAAACAAAAGTAAATTGCAGAAAATCAACAAAAACATGTCTAAATATTCATAACAATTCGGTAAGCAATAGCAAACATGTTGAGAATTATCATGCTTGGAAGAAAATTATCATAATAATCATTGACCCGAATGCTAATTCTGGTCAAACAAAAGTTTGAAGAAAATAATCCCTTGGCAATTCTACATTGTTGCAAACAAATACCCATGATTACAATAACATGTACGAACGTACAGCTGTAAATGTATAGCATCACCTGCTTAGTGGTACATCAAACACCCCAAAGGTAACATTGAACCAGTGACGTGGAGATCAAATTGCGGAGCCAATTTGTGTTTTAAAAAATGAACTGACTCACAATATAGAGATACTGGCTCAGAAAATGGCGGCAACACACAATTATTATAAAAAGCCCGCATTAAGCCGACCAATATTATTTTAAATTAAGCTATCATAACCTTTGGACGTCACACACACACACACACACACACACAGAGAGAGAGAGAGAGAGAGAGAGAGAGAGAGAGAGAGAGAGAGAGAGAGAGAGAGAGAGAGAGAGAGAAAATGGAAGGAATATATTAAACCATTATAATTTGACTTTACGACAATATAAGCAAAATGATAGTACTGTTGTAAGAAGTACTGCTTGACATTATGCTATATTATAACAAGTGGTATGTTTTATTGGAATCAGGGACGTTAAAGAACTGGACCAAGCCGTGAGATTACGTATTACGGCAGAATACAACACTGTACTACCTACAGTTGTGTTCACAGAAACCTAAAGACATAGAGTGTAATCTTTGCTACAAAACAGAATTAATATTTCAAGGATGGGATAAGAGAGGCAGCGTGGGAATTAACGAAACAGAAAAGCATTATCAATGAACTTGTCATGAGGAGGTTCGTAATTAACTGGGTAGTACGACGCAATCAAACGCATTTACACGTACACATGAACTTTGACCTATCAATAACTTGTTTCAGTGAATATCCACCTGCAGCAAAGTTATGAATCTGCATGGCTGAAAGCAAGAACAATTAAGTAATATTGTGTATTTCGTAGTGTACGGATTGGTCCTATACCTGAATATGTCATCTTGTGTGATTACATCATAAGACATATTACTGTAATATTTTGACCCTATTAATGAATAGTGTTCACAAAACCACGAGCGGGGGGGGGGGGAGGGACAGAGAAAACCACTCTGACATCGTGCAGTATCGAATGAAATGGAAATGATGATTTGATTACGCTCAATTTTGCGTTACTTCAAATTCTGATCAGGAATAAGACCAGACATATAAATTTTGTTTCAAGTAATAGATGATTTGTTACAAACGACACATGTGGGGTTCGTGTATGTGGGAAGAAAAAGAGTCTCCACTTGCAAGTATCCAAATCAGACTTGTCAGAAACTTGAACGACACGACCTGGCAACCGATTGGTATACGCAAGGATTGTGCGCACATGCTTTCTGACCGACATGAATGGATTTCATTGTCTCTTTTCAGCCACGGGCAATGCACGTAATTTTGGAGCTACGCATGGTCAAATCCTCTGAAATGAAAGCGCCAGTGTTTTTCTTCCATGCAAGATACAGTTTATTATATTTCTCAAGTTTCAAGAGACAAATTTGGTTATAATCGCTCGCGGTTTCCTCGGAACGCACCTCGAGTGCGCAGTTCACTTGCACCAGGCGGTTAAATTTACGAGCCATGTCCAGTATCATGAGTATGTGTGTTCAGCATTCTCATCATGTCTTCCAACATCTTCAGTCCAGAAACGCAGAGAGATCCTGTGGCCATGCTGCTCTAGCTCGTCCTGACTTTTCTCTGGTTCTCTGCTTAAAGGTCAGGGAGTGCTTCATTAACACGTTGAAGCATGTAATCTAGAGCCTTTATAGGTTTATATTTCCCGGATCCATCAAGGCACGTGATTAAAACGTCATTGTCTGGATTTGCAAAAAAAGCAACGGATCGTCTTCTCTCTTGAAAATTCTTCCCTTGGTTGGGAAAAAGAACTCTGTGAGGCTGAAAAGAGAACAGGATCCCTAGCTAGGGTTCATTAACTGGATTATGAGTTCCATGTTACACACGTGTATTTAACCATGAAAAGGTAATACTTTATTTTATACAACGTCTCATAATTAAACACACATCAGGATTAATTGATATGTTTGAATGGATTACAACGAAAAAGTACAATGTATTTAATGAAAAACACTCAGCAAAATTTTTTCTCATGTTTTGTTCAACGCCATACTGCTGGTACATTATATACTTTAGTTTCCAACAGTTAAATGGACAGAAAGAACAAAGGCACAAAATGGTTATAAACGTCGGTTTACATATTTTTCGCTCATACTCTTGCCTGAGAATCAGACTGCTTACTTGCCTTTGCCTGCTCCGGTCCAGCAAAGACAATCATTATGCAAGCAGTTAATTCTCAGGCAGAGTTGAACATTTTGAGCATAACGAACACTACAGTTTTTGGTCACATGCACACGTGCCACATTCATAGGTTTTCACTCAAGCATTTGAATCTAAATCAATCATTTTAACAACCGATATCTGTAGTCATACTTTAGAATACAAGTTTTCAAGAACAATTTTGCATTAATTTTGAAACTAAAAATATATAATAGTGAACTTACCGAGGCAATAAGCTTGTCTCCCGTCCATCTCTGCATCAGCACTCCTATGTTGACAACGATTGTACCAGGCAATGGATTCACGTCAATATATTCGCCATCATGCTCAACCTATAAACAAATATATATATATATATATATATATATATATATATATATATATATATATACAAATATATATATACATGTATTATAATTGTATATTTGAAAAGGTCGAAAATAAATTATAAATTTGACAAAAGGTAATGAGTAAGCAGTACAGATGGTAATGGTATCTTAAACGATGAAGAGAAACACAAACTCTTATTGTGTCATCGCATTCGGTTCCTATGAAATCGGAAAGGGAGTTTCAAGTGAATATACAATTAAAACCACACGATTTGTTCAGTTATTTTGCTTTTGTTTTGTTAAGTCTTCATCCAAAATACTTTACCCCCCTTGATTGTGACAGTCTGTTCGGAAATATTTTATCATTGTACATTAATTTTGTTTATATGGAATCCAACCTGTTGGGGGAGGGAAAATCGGCAAAATGAACATGAGGGAACGTCGATCTGGGTTTGGGAGTAAGGCAATTTAAAATCTCCAGGTGAACAAAAAAATTACAAACTAATCAATTGCTGTGTAACCGTTAAAGTGCGGTATGGCACGATAGTGGCTCTCTCAAACTCTTTTAAAATGCGTAGGGCCAGGATCGTGGATTCCTGCTGCATATAAAAACTTTTGGCGCCAAACAATAGTTTAAACTTTATATTACTAAATCACTGCACATATCTCATAAAGTAACACCTTAACTTCCCTTAACTTTATTTGGAGTGTGTAACTCAGCGATAGAGTGGTTTATTTTCTCGTAAATTGCGCTTCTGATCTTCCCGTAAACAACTCTGTGGTTCCAATTAGATCGTTGACGGTTGCCTATGCACGGATATCTTGCTTCAAAGTGAAGTGGAGATATGGCAGGTGTGCATTATTCTGATAGTCAGCCCGACGTGTCAGATAGAGACAGTTTTCTGACATAGATAGAAGCGACCTGAGTGCATAGGGTTGAACCCGAGGCTGGCTCATGCGATGGCTATATGGACCAGGGGTATGAGCGAGAACGTTGCTCCCCCTACAGACTTAGTATCAGCGCCGTAAAAAGCCAGCGCAACTTTAATCCTCATGGTTTTAATCTTTATTATGCTGTGCCCCACCTGATGGCCAGTCGAAATGTGGCAACCGCTTGCATTAGGAACTCCTACCTTCAGTGCACGGCACCCGTAATCTGCACACTGATACAATGTTTCATTCAACCCTTGAATTTGAATTGTGTGGAATTAAACACATACAAATGCAACTGTATGCCCTTACGAGAAAAGGAACAGAGTTTTCAATTGGAAAACGCAGTTAGTCTTCAAGTAACCCCCAACTAGTCTACAGTTAGCTGCCAGTTGAAAAAATTACCATGCACATTAGTTAGCTGCTAGTTGAAAATGAAAATGGTGCCTTATGGTTGAAAATGGATTTCAACGAGATTTCAACCAGGTGCTAGTTGAAAATGAAAATTGTTTTCAACCAGTCGCTAGTTGAAAACGAAGCCATTCCTTGTAAATGGTTTTAAACTGCTGGTTGAAAACATATTTCAAATGCAGTTGATAACGGATTTCAACTACAGGTCAAAACTCCATGGTAGAGATTTGAACTGTTCTATTTAAATATCTCATTTGCATAAAATGGCAGTTGAGAGTAAAAGAACCTCATAGGCACAAAGTACATGCACAAAAGGGTAAATTTTAGCCCAGATGTGGAAACAAGCCTACACTGCATACTGTGAACAACAAGATTAGTATAGCACATGGCTATTATCATCATCTCGATTTGTGAATTATACAGTTATCTGCTTAAGAACTTGTGTGTGGCGAATAGTGGTATATATATATATATATATATATATATATATATATATATATATATATATATATATATATATATATATATAGGCTACAAGCCCAGATACCAACGTTTACATTAATTTAGGGCATATATCCTATAACAGACTTGTGACATGTGGCAGGTGACAATCATAAGGCACCTTCATGCTCCATGACACATCATTGTAACAACGTATCTTTCTTATGCTTATGAATTACCATGACCTGTTGAAAAGCAACAAATTACTCACTGATCTGCTGCAGCTGACGCCTTTCTTGGTTCAAAATGGCGCCAGGAAATGCTTTAATATAAAACTGGTTTGTATTGGTCCTATAGTTTTCAACCAGATTTCAACTTTTGGAATAAAGGCAAAGTCAGTACAGCTGACAAATTTTTCTAAGCCCTAGTTTTCAAACAGTTTTCAACTCTCCGATTTTCCAAGCCCTGGTTTTCAACTAATTCTCAACTCTTAAATTTTTAAGTCCTGGTGGTCAGTCGGCGGTTATTTGAAATCTAACAAACCTTTCAAACATAAAAATTGAAAACTTGATTTCAACTCTTCCTGGGTGGAATTTTCAACTTGCCAGTTAGCAGCTAACTGAGGACTAGTCGAGCGCTCACTGACAACTAACTTACAATTTTCATAATGGTGCGCATAGTGTGACTCAGTTTTATGACTGAATAAATTAAGCCGACCGTGCTTTTTAATCATCATGATGCACTCGCCACGGTAGGAATATATTTCATACGCGTATATTATCATAAGAGCTCGCCTACACACGCTGTAAAGGCCCGTAAATCATACTGGATTAGGAACTCTGTTTCTTGAATCAAATTCCCAGTTCTGCTTTAATTATTTTTATTCTACTTGCAAATTATAACATTTTAGTCAAATAATATAGAATCAAGTTAAAACATGACGAGCATACAGGAACATGCAAAAACAATAGGCGTGTGTATTTCTCATTCACTATGGAAAATGGCTTAGGTATGTTTTAAATTTTCACTTACTAATTGCAGTTGCTATGAAGCAGACATAAGGTATGAAATACCAGCTGGTAATGCGACTTCTGAAAGAGAGTGGTTGCCTGGACAAAGGGTACCTTAGCATGTTACCATGGACAACTACTTTTCCTCTCCGAGGCTCTTTCGGGACTTGTATGCAAAGAAAACTTTGTGTACGGGTACTGTGAATCCAATAGGAAGGGACAACCACGTGGCACTTTGCAAGGGGTACAAGGATACACTTTTGGCCGCTGCGTACAAGGATGGCAATAAACTGCCAGGTTTGCTTTCAAATTTCGTTCATGATGGATACGTGGAGGTAACCACTGCTGGAAAAAATGCACCAGTACAAGTATCACACAATGTGGCAGTATATTTATACAAACTGTCATGAAAAGTGTTTCTGGTTAAGACGAAATGATTCTGGGCAAAATCATTGAGTTGGTCCCAACCAGAAACAAACACGAATGATGGTTTGTATTTATCCCATAATATTTTTATGGAATATTATGTTTAAGTAGACAACAAAGATAGTTTTTAAGCAAAAACAAGACCAGAAATACGTAGAAAAGCATAACCACCCAACACTGCCATGTGCGGATGAATCGATCTATTATTCTAGAAATGTAATGCGATACTATGTGACACGGAATTCCTTTATTACCATCCCAAGGGCCCCATTATGCGATAAAATGAACGAATGGGATGTGTTGATCTAAATGATGTAAAGCTCTCCGAGTATCTTGACAAAAGAAGGGCATTAAAATAAACCCAAATGCTACTATTTGCATTGATAGGTGGGGTTTTGGTCAATGCATATATTCTGAATGCTATTCACATCAGAAGCCGCTCGCCAGAAGAGCTGTCAGAATTGATCTTGTTGAGATGTTAGTCGCTGATTATCATCGTCCTACAGTTGTGCGTCATTGACGCTCTAGAGCTCCGATTGCAGCTGTCAGCAGGTAAGGGAGGCAGGTTCCCAGCAGCTGGTATCACCCATACGGGACTAGGTATCAGTCAACATGAATAATATTCTTAATATCAAGTGATATTCTATTTTAACCCAGAATTTTTGGGTCTTATTAACGATTAAAAGCAGATTTGTAGTAATGCATTCAAAATGCTTTATTCCAACTTGGCATCATCATGATTTCCATAAAGCTATTGATATTAAAAGAACACAAATTAAATATGTGAAAATATTAAAATTGTCAAGAAGTCATTTTTGTCTACCAGTCCGGATTTGAAGTCCCGACCTCCACAATGACACACTGCTTTTAACGAATCCGAGGCCTTTACGTCACAAGATTATATACATCGGAATGAATGTATAATAATGTATATATCTGTATGAACATATCTCGTGACAAACTGCAATACTGATAAAATACCTCCGACCTTAGTGATGATTGATTAAAAAGGAAATATTTTGTTTGTGGTTCTAAGTCTGAAGAATTGACTTATCGACGTGAATGGAGGCGGATTGTTATGAAATTGTGACATTGCTCTCGGAAGTGGTATCTTCTTCCACAAAACCTCTTTGTCGGGACACATTCAACTTGCCGTAATGCCTGGTTAAAGGAAAGCTCATGATTTCAATTGGCCATTTTCCTTGACCTGAATCAGATAGAGGTTTGCTACAAACGTACAAGCTCTAAGGAGAAATCAACTATAATACAGTTGAAACAAACCCACACAAACCAAATAAATGCCTGGAGCAAAATGTGCCTTACACTGAAGGTAGGTAGAGGTCTAGCCTCCCAAGCAAACTTTTATCCAGAGCGAAGATAGTTAAAGCTGCAAAGGGACCCTTCAACCCCCTCCCCCTTTCCCGGGTGATACACCAATCAGTAAGTAAATCGTTATCACATTGCCCAGTGGTAATCACTATTTCCACGTTTGCTTTTGACAGTTACCAGGCAACCAATAATAAACAATCAGAGCTCAAGTCCGTTTTTCAAAGATAAAGTTCACCCATGTACGGATAGGGAAGAATGAGTGCAGTAGAGAACACAGGGAACTCTGTTCCGCAGGAAACCAGACATCAACTTCAGGAAAGATTTACCAGCCTGAAACTTCTAGTATTATAATATGAGTATTATGAATTCTGAGCCACTCTTCTGGTCAAACAATACCGGTCAGAAAGTCACAATTTGACTAAGGGTCAAACGAACTTTACCTTGATCCTATAGTTCAACTTCGCCTTGACCCCGTAGTATTATATGAAAGTTATTAAGAGCTACATGGGTGGTGCTACTTGCTGAAACAAGAAAATTGTCGAAAATGCAAACAAAACTTATAATTTTGGCTCAAAATGTGTTCACACATGAGTAGGTGACGAATATGAAACACCAAAGAACCTTACTAGATTCTTTATGTGTCATATGCAAATACTGAAAAGTTATATGATCTCATCAATAAAAAATGGTGCAACTGGATACATAAGAAATGCAGTAACGGGCTGAATGTCTTTCGGATGAGTTATCATGCACCTAGATTCCTAAATAATCTTCACCTTGACTCATTAAGGTGATACATAAATCAAGAAAAGCTACATGACAATAAGTGGATTGCATGTTACCTTTTTGAAACTGAAGGGTGCAAATATACGCAGGAGAAATGCAGGTATGTGCAACAAAGAATTTTTACACTAATAAGCTGTGTGGTGAGATTACCAATAAAACATGCAAATATGTATTTGTAGAAATATGGGAAAAAATATAGATGAAAAGCTGTTTCTACATTAGTAGATCATGACCTCTATGATTCTGGATCAAGAACCTTAAAAAACATTGCATTTATATTTTGAGAAGTTTGGTAAAAACCAATAATACGATATTTACAGCTCATTTCCAGATTTCCTGAAATTACCAAAAACACATAAAATCATTAAGGAAGCCTCCCTTTGACCTGACCTTTATATTACAGAAGTCACCTCAAGATTGAAAACTGTGTACAATATCTTTCTAACAAGGTATTTATCCGATTTCGCTGAGAAAAAAATTGTTCAGAGAGCTATATTCCATCCATTCAAAGTTGCACACGTAGTGACAAAATGACTTTTACCTTGACCCCGTCACAAGTGAAAGTTGTCGGAGTTCCACAGGAAAAGGAGGGGAAAAACATCAGGGCAAAAGAAGGGCTATTTAGGTCTTGACCTTGCGTAATTGGAGGCCAAAGCAAAGTCGCTAAGCAGATATAAAAAGATCCCATTTAGCGCTACTTCATGATTTTGGTGAAAGAAAACTGCGGTAAATCCAGGCCGTTATTTCTAAGATACAAAAGTGAAAACGACAAAAAATACAATTTTAAAGGAAGCTTCCTGCAATGAATATGTAAATATATAATAAAGCAGATGAGAATGTTGTGCCTTATTTTTCAATGCAAGCTAATTTTCATTTATAAATTCTCTGCTCGTCAAAAGTCAAATATGTCTAACATCATAACTGCATTTATTATTTAAGGGATTAATCATAATTGTCATCAGTTTTACGTGTGATAAAAAATTCATACCTTTTGCCCTCGCCCTCCCCATATAATCACAATGATCATTTTACGAAAGTCAAGTACACCATGCCAATCTGGATTCTAAATCATTCACAATTCAAGTATATTGGCTGAAAATTGTGTCTTTTTTAATTTTTTGAAAAAAAGTTCGCGAGAAAAAAGTCATCTTATTCTTACCCCGCCCCGACCCCGGCCGCACTAATGTTTTGTTCATAAATGAAAAGGATGAAAATTAAGAACGGCCCATAACAAAAGTGAAATGGGAATCTCAAAACGTCATGCTGGGATATATATATACTTATGGTAAACCTTCTACTCAAGTGGAGTCCGACAATCACCACCTCATGGCGTTTGATGAACTTTTTTAAAAGCATGAACCTAATAATTTTATACATTCTGTGGCGGCATTAGAATAAAGGAATGTTTATTTATGATAAAATTTTCATGATACAGAATTGATTCAGCAAATTTCGAGCAAAGTGGTCAAGCTATCATCAAGTAGGGATGCTAAAGGTTCAAAAGCATGTGGCGACACTGCTTGTTTCCTCTTGATACCTTATGGCCAACGACAGAAGACAGGGAAATAAGCAGCCAGATGGCTCCAACATTAACAGCTCTTGTAATGGGTAGCGCCATCTGCAGTCAAATAACAAACCTGCAGCCCACCAACGCAGTCTTGGAATAACAATGTGATGGCACCAAAATCAGTGTGTTCCCCGCACCGTAACTGGTTTGGGAGTAGTTCATAATCTGCATTCACCGGTGGGTAGCAGATGGCCCTTAGACTGGTGGTGTTATCTGCTGAGCCAATATTCTTCAGTGAATTTTCCAAGATAGTTGGATCCTTTAACAAAAAGAAAGAAAGAAACTGTACGACAGAGCATATCTCTTCAACCTAAAGACACGATAAAGACTTCAACCGTATGACGTGTTTGTGGCATAATTTAACAGTTATGAAATATAATTGCAATTAATTTTAAGGATGAAACTAGTCATTGATTGTTTACAAGTTATATAAATTTTCAAGTAAATAGGAGCCAGCATTTCTGGCAAATATAACACTGACAGGATTTTGTGTACCTTAACTGGGTGCCAGGCCAGCCGGTTCCACCCGCCAAGTACAGGTACCACAACAATGAGGATGCTTATTTTGCGGCCATCCTGTGACCGATCGAGTGTTTTGCTGTACTCCTACCAATAATCAGTTGTGAGGCGTGTGGTATTCGGTGGTCTTATCATTATTTGAAAACCCGATGCTTGGTTTTTACTCACTATCTCCAAACCATGGGCAATTGCTTCCATGATCCTCAATGTAATTTTGGCACACTGCCCATAGAACTCTTCGAATGTAGTTTTGAATTCACGCAATGCAGAGTTTGGCCACATCTGTACAAGAAATATGAAGAGAAAACAAAAATTATTTACATCATTGTAAACTTCAATATGATGCCATGTTGTATTCAAACAGGAGCAGTGATTCAAAACGTGTTCTACACACCATACTGTATTGCTTCACTGAGCATTGCTCCTTGCATCAGCCTGTTAAGGGTGAAATCCATTGGTTCAAAAGCCGCGTGGAGCCAGTTTTGAATAAGGCTTGGAGTAATGACACACTCTATTAAAACGGATGCAGGTGTACCTGCATGTTTGTTTATATTATTGTTCTTATTTTTTCATGTCATACATTTTAAATCCAGCCATTCACCAACTTAATTGTGATTATCTCTAGCAAACTGATAACATTTCTCCTACACATTTGAAAGAATGTACAACTACGGCAGTACTGACAGTGTGTACATGTATTACCAAAGGTTTATTGAGATCAGAAAAATAGACTCACCTTCATAAAACTTTTAGGATGGTAGTTGTACATTTCTTTTTTGTCTGGTGGACTTTCTGGATTTAAGCTGTGGAATGGAGGAACTGCATATCAGATTATGCTATACGGCACCACATGTACCACAACATGGGGGACCTTTTAATTTCATGTGTTCCCAAGAATTCACCACAAAGATCTACAGGGGTCTTTTAAGGGCAATGTGGATCATCTTTTCTTAATTTAACAAGGTCGGTTGGTTTTAAGCAGACCTAATTGTCAGCATTTCTTTTATTCCACACTTCTTACAGTTCGCGCATTTTTGCGCATATTCGTCGGTGGATTTGACCTGCACTTAATTATATAATTTTAGAAACAGCTGTGGTATGCCTTACTTCACATATTATGGCACGATGGCTTGGTTGCATTGATTGACAAAGATATTACAAACTCACCTTTCTTTCTCTGGCCCTACCCAACCATGCTGTGTATCTTTAAACTGCGCATGTTTCTCTTTTATTTCAGGAGGCAGATTAAAGAATGCGTCTGATACACTGAAGACTCTCTCTACCTGTACATGTAAAGAGAAACATAGGGATGACACTGAGGCATAGAGCTAAAACATTTGGTAAGCTTAATATTATTTACTAGCTTACGGTGCCACTTGATAATACCTTTGATAACGTTATATGTTCTGAATATACTCATATAGTTGTGGAAATTAATATAAATTTAAATCCTAAGTTCCGATTTCGATTTCCAATTAAATAAAATTTATTACAAAAATCATTAAGTTATAAGTCATATAACATTACTCCCTTGTATTATGCTGCAGGAGCAAAGCAGACCGCTGTTTATCAAAGATAAGTCAAAGTAAGATGACTGGATACATATAGTAAACATCCATTAAAAATGTGCAGATAAAAATTATCAGCATCATAGATAGCCAGATTTTATTCGTTTGCGGAAGCTGTGCAGGGCGTAAAGGTAAGAGGCGGAAATGAATGATACGTGGTCCTTCTGAGATGTTGCAATAAGCAAAAAAAACTATTATATTTTTCAAGTTAAAAGAGTTTCTCCTGGTCTAGATTGGTAAAACGGAGCATTTGCGCATGTTCCCCACTCCTTTTGTGTGTTCATTCGCGTTTCCCGTGCTCTTACGAAATGCATTGAGCCTATAATATCTGAATTTCTGGCTTCAGTTTTAGTCAGCAGCACTGATAATCCACCCTGTGAGAATGAGATATAATCTATTTCAAAACCGTCGTTTCGGTAAAACGCTCTACTTACGTTTTTATATGTTGTGAAATTGCAAATATGGTGGCTTATGGTAAATATTTGCTAGAATTGTGTGCCGTAGGCTATAAATATGACCCTGTTCTAAGGATAGTAAATGATGTAAACCAAATATTTCAAGAACGCCAGACGACCTGAATAAAGCATGTTTTTTTTTTTTTTGATATATACGAACCCATACGTTATGCATGTGTCTTTGTGATGACCTATTATTTCCAGGATTAATGGGACTGTTTTTTATGTTGAACAAAACGTGTTTTTTTGTTAAGCTTTGAGAAAGAGTCTTTTATTCAAGTTTACAGCATCACAGAACGATCGTACCCGTATATTGCTAAGGTCTCGTTTCTGATTTTCCTTTACACTAGTGTTCAATCAAAGCAAGACAATTAGCAAATCTTCAAGGTCACGACCTCTCTCTCTCTCATCTCTCTCTACTTCTCTCTTCTCTCTCGTCATCTTCTTCGTCTATCTGAGTCTCTCTCTCTCCTCTCTCTCTCTCTCTCTCTCTCTCCTCTTCTCTCTCTCTCTCTCTCTCTCTCTCTCTCTCTCTCTCTCTCACTCTCTCTCTCTCTCTCCCTCTCTCTCTCTCTCTCTCTCTCTCACTCGTCTCTCTCTCTCTCTCTCTCTCTCTCTCTCTCTCTCTCTCTCTCTCTCTCTCGTTACCCCCCGTAGCTCTGCTCTATTCCGGCCAACTAGTCCAGCTTTCTTCGAAAGAGTTATGTTCCTTCACACGGAAGCTGCTGGTTGGCTCTCCAAGTCAGTGAAAACACAGCCTCGGAATGTACTTTTTGTGAGACGTCTTTAAGGTCCCTGCTTTCGTTTGACCTCTCAGCTCAATGAACTGGTTAAAGTGTCGCGATGTTCATCTGTTGGGAGCACACTGAGCAGCTTGTGCCTGCCTGCCGTGAAAGCACTTGGCGTCAGTCGGCCTGTTTCCTTTCCTGCTGAGAGTTAATTCGTCTCTGAATTCTTCACAGAAAACTGATATTCAGTCCCAGTTTTTGTATTATGCCTTAGATAAAGTTCCTTCACTCTTGGTTTATGTTGTTTTTTGGTCTAGCTTTAGGAAATCCCTGCATCACAACTATTTTTAGATTTTAAATTATAGTCCTGATTAAACCTGACTTTGAGTTAATTCTAGTGTATATCATTCCTGGTGTTGAGATAACTACTTGTACCTGGCTGACTTTGTGATCTTTGCTAGTAAAAAGCACAATTTCGTGTTCTGGTAAGTTACAAAGACTTGCACTTAATTGTGTGTGTGTGTGTGTGTGTGTGTGTGTGTGTGTGTCTGTGTCTGTGTCTGTGTCTGTGTGTCTGTGTGTGTGCGTGTGTTGTTTTGCTTTGTTTTGTATTTGTTTTGTTGTTTGTTTGTTTTGGTTTTTTTTTGTTTGTTTTTTTTTATTTATTTTATTTATTTTTTTTTTGTTTTGTTTTGTTTTGGTTTTTTTTGGTTTTGTTTTTTTTTTTTGGGGGGGGGGGTGCCATGTTATAAACTTGAAATTCTGAAGAAAGTCTCCTTATTGATATAATCGTCAAAGGGTGGCAAGTATAAAGTCTATTGGGGTGGACAATGCTGGTCGAAATGATATCAAACAAAGCAGTCCAAAAGGCTGAGCAAAATATTTTTTTTTCCAAAATAAATCTTTCGAAAACTAGCTGCACAATGTCCTTCGAAGGCAAGTACATCGTTTTCAAGTATAGACAGCAAACCACGTGATGGGAACCTAACAGGGTACTCAGGGCGATGCTAACTCCCCAATTAAACAGCTTTTCATTGGCAATTGAAGTAGGGAGGTATATCAGGCACGTCACATTATAGATACAGTTAGCTGCAAGAGAATGTATCATCGATAGGGTACGTGCAACGCGCAGTGACACTACTGTGCATTTGGCCTGTAGAGTACTGCTTATCACAGCAATAATCCGGTCTCTGTCTGTGCGAGTTATTTCAATATGCAGTCATGAACAACACTACTTACCGGTACTTGAAGTAAACCACATGTGACATTTATGGCAGGAGATGAGGACATTGTGATTTGATGGGATATCTGGGTCAAACACAATATTTCGTATCATTGCTACAAAGATCCAATTTGATGAAAGAAAACATAACAGATTTTGCAAGTATTTTTGGAAGAATATTAATTCACATCTATGTTTGACTGTTATCTTTAAACTCAGCGAAGATTAGGGTCTTTTGCTGTACGTTTTGATACAATAACTACCATGCCTTATCTAAATTCATATCTGCACGACAATAAGAATCTGCAACGATAAAATCGGCTGACAATGTTTGCCTGTACTGTGCACTAAAATTCGAGATGTTGAGAATAGTTATTTTGTACGGAAAAAATATATACCAATAAATTTTAATATGTTAAGTGCGTTTTCTCCCCACACTACCATGGCAAGCAGCAGTAACCATTTTAAAGTGAAGCAACGATAGGGATATTTGTTTGATGTACTATGCCATACAACTCTTCAGAATGATCTTGTCTCTGACTATGACACGGTTTGGGTTTTGGTAAAGTATTTCTGCAAGAAAACAAAATAATTCAATGGTGTGTGCATACCTCTTGCTAACATGGAAGTGATATTGAAAAGCGAACACCATTTGTTTATGTGAAGATAGCTTTAGCTGTAATAATGCGCAGAATTCTGCTCATGACTGTGAAAAGTTTCAGGCTTTTGCAACATATTGTGCTTCAAATATACATATAACACTTTGATACATGCATTTGCATCGCATCAAAAGCAGTGATATTGAATATTGCAGGTAATAGGGGAATTGGGGATGTTGTTCTTAAAATATTTAGTATGTTCTTTCCTTGTGCATGGGTACATGCTTGTATCACAATTTCTCAAAATTCTTGTGTTAGTCTGCTTGACTACGAACAGATCCTCCAAATGTGCGACTTTGCTTCAATATAATTTGTGCAAAATAAATCAACTTGGACTAGATTCTACTTGACAATACAGTCAAATCTATGCATGCAACCACCTTTTTGAGTGCCCAGTTTTTGCCAGCGACCAATATCAAAGTCCTCTCTGCATTTTACTATTTTGTGTTGGATACCGGCTACACTGTATAAATGTATAGCTATTCCCTTTTATGACTCCATTATCTCGTGTAAAACAGTAATAAATAAAAGATAAATGATGTAACAGGTAACTAGAAACGAAGTTTTGCTTCAACGCAAATCTGTCTGTGTGCCTTCTTTTCTTGCATACATTAAAACATTTGTGGGGTTTTTTTTTTTGTTTTTTTTTTTTTTGTGGTTCACTGGATGCGCCTACAGCACAAACTACAAATTGAAGTTGGAATTGCACATTTACCTATAATGGTTTAAAAGATATTCAACATTAAAACTTTTCAAGTACGCCCAACTAGCATAAATTGAAATTAAAACTTTTGCTGTTGGTTCATTAGATGCACCTGCAGCACTAATCCATGCATCGAAGTTGGAATGGCATCCTCATTTATAAGTTTGAAGATATTTAACACGTAACTTCTTAAGTGCCCCTAATTCACATAAATTAAAATTCTACAACTTCTGTTTGTGGTTCATTGGATTCACCTACGGCGCAAAGCTATGAATTAAAGTTGGTATGACACGTCTATCTATACTACTTTTCAAAAGGTTCAACAGCCTCCCCCCCCCCACCCCACCTTCCAACTTTAATTTCCATATGGCACTAATTTGCACAATTTTCAAACTGTTCGTTCTTCGTAACAAAAAGGCGAGACTCTATGCATGGATCTATAATCATACCCAGTTTGGCGCTTCTTGGTGTTATACTGTTATCAGACATATTTACTGGTAAAGAAATAAAGACACAGAGACAGACAGAGACAGAAAGACATGAAGAAAGAGAGAGAGAGAGAGAGAGAGAGAAAGAAAGAAAGAAAGAAAGAGAGAAAGAATGAATGAAACAAAGAAAGAAAGAAACAAAGAAAGAAAGAAAGAAAGAAAGAAAGAAGGAAAGAAAGAAAGAGAGAGAGAGAGAGATAGAATTATTATAAGAGTTCATATGGGCAATGCATCAAAGCCTGGCTTTTTCTCAAACCTCAGTTTAGAAACCAACCAAGTTTACCAGCAATCTAATTCTTGTGTTAATCTGTTTGAAGGACTCGCCTGCGTAACGCAAGCAGCGCCGAGGAAAATGGACCGAAGCGCAACACACCTGCTACATGACCAGTATCCCATGTTTTAAGAAATATAGTATGTTCAAGACGTTTTTTATAGGTTGACATATAAGTGACTTTCAGTTTCAGGTATTTTCATTTTACTCTGAACCACTTTATGTTTACAAAATAATGTAACTGTATATCCGAAAGGCTTACGTTTATCTTACATACATACATACATACATACATACATACATACATACATACATACATACATACATACATACATACACACACACACACACACATACATACATACATACATACATACATACATACATACATACATACATGCATACATACATACATACATACATAGACAGATAAATAGACAGCTTACCAGCCCATCCGGTATGCCATGATTCTTAAGGTATAGAAACCCAATTTTCTGGTAAACTTGAACGATATGCTTGCCGGTTTCCTTTAGCACAGCATCTGAACAAGTATTTTCAAACAATCCGCATTGCTGGAAGTCAACAACTGGAATATTTCCACATTTGATACCCTTTGTGGCCATTTGCCTTCTTTGTGTATAGTACACGTTACAAAAACTCGTTGATTTATGGATCACTCAAAATTCTGCAACGCAGTGTTACTGATTACCCCGACACAACTCAATCACAAACAAGAAAAGAAGATTTGCTACAAAGCAATTCTGTATACATTGGAAAGTTGTAAATATAGCCAAGTTGAAAATTCCAAAGGTCCAAATGACCTTGACCTTTGACTTCTAGGGGTTTCATGTAAATTTTAAAATGTGCAATGTTGCAATACCTACAATTTGAGCTCAATATGACTGAAATTGGATGAAAGTTGACCAAAATATGGCTAGATGAAAATTTCAAAGTTCCAAATGACTTGATCTTCAGTGGTCACATGTAAATTACAAAAAAATACAGTTTTACAATGTCTAAAATTTGAGCACACCATGAACCAAATCAGATGCAAATTAACAGAGTTATGGAAAGATGGAAATTTCAAAGGGCCAAATAACCTTGACTTTCGACCCTTAGAGGTCACATGTAAATTACAAAAAGTGTACAGAGTTGCAATACCTATAAGTAGAGTCCAATATGATTCAAATTGGATGAAAATAGACCAAATTATGGATAGATGAAAATTTTAAAGGTCCAAATGACCTTTATCTTTGACCTTTATATGTTGCATGTTATTACAAAGTAACTGTGTTGTAATACCTAAACTTTTGTTCCAACATGGTCAAAGTTGCATGAAAATTAACACAGGTATGGTTGGAAGAAAATTTCAAAGGTCCAAATGACATTGACCTTTGCCCTTTAGAGGTCCCATATAAATTACAAAAATGTGCAATGTTACAAACCTATAAATTGAAGTTGAATTGGTCACCTGCACCTATAATAGGTTTGGAAAGAAAGAAAGAAAGAAAGAAAGAAAGAAAGAAAGAAAGAAAGAAAGAAAGAAAGAAAGAAAGAAAGAAAGAAAGAAAAAGAAAACAGAATATCTGTGTTCGCACACAGACATAATTACAAAGGGCAGGCAACAAAAAAGTAGCACAGATGCATACATGACATAGTAATGACTCAAAACACCACACAATTTACGGATCACTCAAAATTCCGCAACGGAGTGTTACTGGTTACTCTGACACAACCCATTTACGAATTACGAAAGGCAAGGCCACGAATAATAGCACAGAAACACGCAAGATAAAGTAATGAGTCACAACACCATATGTGCAAGACCCAACGAGGGTCGTCGGAAATTTCCTTGCGATATCTCCTCCCCGACACGCAATTTTCGTGGACAAAATAACAGGAACAAATAAAATGTCACCTCCAAAGGCCAATGAAATTTTATATTTCTTTCACCTCTCTTGCATAGCAAAAATATAGAAATATATGTAAGACCATAATTGTGTGGATTTTTAAGATTAGAACATTGAAGAACATCAGTTCTGTTGTTAGTGGCCCCTTGTGTAAAACTGCTGTTTCTAATGTTGTCTGCCAATCAAAACATAGTTTCAAATGTAATGAAAAGTGGATACCACGCAGACATGTACTGGTAGTGAGTTTGACAGTGACACAAGTCATAATATAAGGTGGATGTGCTAATATATAAAAATTGACACTATCGACATCTAGCGGGAGAAACAGTACTTCGAGTTTCTTTACTTGCCTGACCTCTGACCGATGTAAAGACCAAAAAGAGTGCAGCATATAAATACATTAAGATGGCTGGATTTTCGTATAATAATGATGACTAACATGTGTACACATAAATGTGGCAGGTTGCTCTGTGTGGTAACAAACTGACAAATCAAAGTTTTAGCTTTTTCAAGGAGGACCCTTATATAAACAGATGAAAATTTCTTTAATGAATTTGCCTTACCTGTTAAGCATTACTGTATTTTATGCCATAAGAGACTTATATTTTTACTCATTCGGATTGTTCCAGTTATACTTTGCTCTCTCTCTCTCTCTCTCTCTCTCTCTCTCTCTCTCTCTCTCTCTCTCTCTCTCTCTCTCTCTCTCTCTCTCTCTCTCTCTCTCTCTCTCTCTCTCTCTCTCTCTCTCTCTCTCTCTCTCTCTCTCTCTCTCTCTCTCTCTCTCTCTCTCTCTCTCTCTCTCTTAAAGGAAAACAGAAGTGCCATTATTAGTGCTGCCACTGCCTAATTAGAGAAAAAATGAACAATTTAACTTTTAAAAAGTATAAATTTTCAGAAAAATAAGTATAAAAAAGTATAAATCTGAAGCAACTCACGGGTATTGCAGACACATTATACTGTAACAAGAGAGCTGTGTGAACAGCCCATGCTCACCTGACCTGGAGATTCGCCACACTTGTGGCTCTGTAAACTTGGGACAGGGTCAAGGTCACCCATGTACTGAGTAAGTCTGACTTATATGGAAGAACAATAACATGTGCAACACCAAAGTTCCAGTTCAAGTACTTCTCAAGTTATAGCACTGAACAGTAAAATAAATGTATGTTGCACTGTGACCTCAGAAATGAGATCAAGGTCACTCATGTACTGTCTTAGCGTGACCTTTAACACAGAAAATTAACATGTGCAACATCAAGGTCCTAACTTACTCAAAATAGATCTTAAGTTATCAAGTGAATGGTAAATTTCCTATCAGTTGTCCAGTGACCTTGGGTCACTCATGTACTGAATGTGGCCCTCAAAGAGGGTATCCGATGACCCTGTAAAACATGAAAGTAGAACAAATAGTTCTCAAGTTATCCTCTGAAGAGTTAAATAAACCTAAGTGACCCTGTGACCTTGACAATGAAGTCAAGGTCACCCATGTACTGTGTAACTCTGGCTATCATGCCTTCAAGTCTTACTATGCAATTTTGAAGTGTTCCTATGCAATTTCGAATCAACTGGCCAAGTGGTTTTGGAGAAGATTTTTTTAAGATTTGGCCAAAAATGAACCAAAAACTCATAAAAAATCCAAATATCACTGGAGCACGACCACTGAACGAACTTAGCAGAGACTCACCCAGGGTACATCCCCACCAAGTTTGAAGTGAATCTGATGAGTGGTTTTGGAGAAAAAGTCCAAAATGTAAATTAGCATTGCAATCCCATTTTCCCTTAAATAACAATCAATACCACTGTATGCATTAACCGACTAGTAACTGAATTGAAACTTTTATTGAAAATCAAGGATTCATGGTGTGAAGTTTTCACACTAAGATTGTTGCTTTGAAAACTTGACAAGTTTGTTACCTCCATGGTCCATATATAATGTATCAATTACAATTCCTGTTCGTTCCCAAGGCACAATATTGCCTGGGTGACGAAACTCAAAGCCAGCCTCTTTTGACTACATAATTTCAACAAGGCAGATTTTTACTACCACGACATAAAATAACCTATATAAATTGTATATGAAATAGACTTTGCATATTTTACACATGTTTGTCACGTGTATGATTTGCATATAATTCGGAAATGTTCATTGGCCGACAGTTCTGACACGTTAACGCTGACCTTCCCCTTGTACCTTTTGATTGCTGCATCATTTAAGTCGTCCTATTTTCCGGTCAAGATTACTGTGCCAGACCCTAGGATAGACAACACTATCACTGATCTCTCAAATGATGACACTGTGCTCTAACCCGAGATCACATCATTATTAAATAACAGGAGACTTGGCCTGATGAAACTCAAGATGCACACAGATGGCCCAGGCATAAGCAGTCAGTTCTGAATGTCACAATGGCATAAGATTTTATACTTGTTCTTGGACACCTCAAATCACTGTAAAAATTATAAATCACTGGAAAATTAAAAAGAATTGTTTAAAAATCTTTACAATAGCATCACCACCTTGTGAACACCTTTTCCTTCATTTGGTCCTTCTAAAGGAACATTTCCACCAAGTTCCAGCATAATCTGAGTGACGGTTTTGGAGAAGTCGAAAATAGCAAAAACAGGTTTTTTACATAAAAATATTTGAAAATTCACTGTGTCACTTGTTGAACAAACTAAGGTCTAAGGGTCCCCAGAAGTCTCCCAAGCAATTTCGAAGCAATTGGCCAAGCGGTTTTGGAAAAGATTTTGTTTTTAAGATTTGCCCCCGCCCCCCTTAAAAAAAGATGCATTTTTGGCTGTGTGCAATGGGAACCAGGACCTTGGCTACGCATCAGGTATCTCTCTACCATGGTCCAGATCCTCATGATGACTGACACCAAAACATGCAAGGTTACCGTTAACCCACAAATGGGAGTATATCACCCTTTTATATCATGAAATACCCTCTCAGCAAAATTTAAAGGGTCCCAACTTCTAATATTTTCTTTGGTAACTTTGCAAAGGATACCAAAAAATTGACTCCCTTTCAGGTTGGGACCCTTTAAAAAATCCTAACAGAAATACTGACATGGACCCATGGTTGTCACTAAGTGGGAAGATGGCTCGTTATTCCTGTTAACCAGACGCCCAGAAAGGCTGTGAGAATGCTTAAAACACTACCTGTAATATCTAACTGAATTCCAATCAATAGTTCAAAATTTGTCCAAAAAAAGTATAAAAAAAATATTTTAGGGAAAAAGGTATAGATAAAGTATAAAAAAGTAAAAAAGCTAAAATAAAGCATCATACTTTTAAAAAAGTATAAAGTAGCTGCACTGCATTATATTATACATTATTTTGAAGCCTATGTAACAAGGAATAAATCTCCGAATTTATCTCCCTTGTATTTCGAAATTTCAAACAATTATTTAATGAGGCAATATATGCTGAAAATCTGTGGACGCCTCCATAGCCTGAAGCCATCCAAGGCAACCTCCCAATCAGAATGCTGTATTCAGCCGACCAATCACCAATGGTGTTATAAAATGATTCCAATGACAACAAACTTTAGGGGGGAGTCATACAATCATACATGCAGCTCATTGCAATAATGCCCATTCCTCTTGGCCAGGCTATGTGATTACAAAACTGTGGTAAATATTTTTCTCACATTTCAAAAAGGTTATGCTGACAATGGCCAGTTAATTGTTCTTGCTGATGACCAGTCAAGTGCGGTGAAGCAGTAAGTGTGAGCAGGGACCTGTTCCAAAACCAATTCCCAGTTGTGTGAGTCTGCAAATCACCCAAGCCAAGGACAAAAAAATGTCCCAAAGGTTCCTTGGGATATATATATATATATATATATATATATATATACATATGTGTGTGTGTGTGTGTGTGTGGTAACCATAACAATGCATTTTTACTTAGACAATTTCACGTGGTAACAAGCCATGAAGAAAGCTTTGTACGGCAAATGTAAAAAAAAATATAATCTACAGCTTTAATGAGAAAAAATGTATATATCATACTCCCACATAACATTGGCATTCCCATGATCCGCTTTGTTCTCCCATGGGATGCCACTGAGCGTAATTACGCAGATTTCAGAGTTTATCCTAGCATTAAAATGGGATTTTTTCGGGCATTTGATTTAATCATTTCACACTCAGGGTATACGTTATTAACTTGGACCCTCCCAAAAATATAATATAAAATGGGACTTCTGCCTTTCTTTAATGCTGTACACAGCACCAAAATTTGATTGGTCACCAAGCGTTTGTTTATTACATGAAACACGATATCGTTGATATCTGACAGTTCTGTTATAACGTCCTGTCTTCACCGGGTATTTATGATTAATAGTTCTCAATTTACACAAAAAAATATCTCCACTTAGGGAGCATTGTATAAATATAAGGTTCAAATCCAAATATTCAATTATAACAAATATCCTTTTCTTCAATTTCAGAATGCCACATTTGCAAATACTGCTCCTTGAGTATTTGGTTACCTGTAAGCAGGATCCACTGACTATTAATATCCATGTGTCTTCTCTTTAACAAATTATGAACATTCTCCAACCACGGTGACTTATTAATGTCTCTTTGGGACAAGGTTACCAGAAGACTTTTTGCCTTGTTTACCTGTCAACAATTTGATTTGAAATCCTATCATTCTGCTCATAACGATGCACTCTACTGGAAGTCGTCCTAGTTCTCCATGAATAATACAAGTAGGTATTGAGTTTTTCAAACTCAGAATGCAGAATGTTTTTGCAATCTGTCTACCGATTCAGTATTTTCATATCACCATGTCTCACAACTATATAAAACAACAGGTAGCACAGTGGCATCAAATAATTCCCATTGCAACTGCAGTGGCAAATTGAAATATCTAGCCCTTTTTATCAATGAAAATGCATTGTCTATTCCTTGAGCACACGAGTACTTCTTACATTTCACAAACGACCCATCACAGAAGAATACTACTCCTAGGTATTTAAATCTGTTCTTGATTTGTAATGGAGCTCCATTAAATGTAAGGTTTTTTAGTCTTTTGTTTTGGGGGGGGTGTTTTTTGTTTTGTTTTGTTTTTTTCGTTTTTTCTGTGGGTTTTTTTTTTTTTTTGTTTTTTGTTTTTTTTTTCTTTCCTTGACTAAAGATTATCACTTCTGTTTTGCTGTTCTTGACTGCCGAATTCCATTTGTTCACAATAAATACTAAGAGCATTACGTGCCTTTTGCAAACCCTATGCTGTATTGGCCAGTATGACTGTGTTGTCTGCATACATGAGTATAAGTAATTTAAGGTAGTTTAAAGCACTGTGATCCTCACAGAAAATTATAAACCACACGTGATTTGATTTCTTGGTACATATTATAAATAACTTGAAATATTTTACCTTTGATGCCACTTTAAGTATGTTTTAATCACACAAATTGCTCTATTTATAGAGTCAACACGGTTTTATAATCAACAAAAATACAATATAATTGTTTGGATTTAGCAATAATATTACATCTCAATACAAAAATATCATCTATCATGGAATACCCTTTTCTATAACCTGGTTGCTTTTCTAACAGAATATCATAAGTATCAGAAAATATGTAAGTGTATTGTTCAAAATAGGGTGTACACCTGGAGGATTTGTTTTTCTTTCAGTTCTTTATAACTTAAAGAACTTCTTCTGTTAATTTGCTGTTTAATATAGTGTAAACATCACCCTGTAAACTACCCGATCGTTTCTAGGTATATATGACTGTATGAAATCTAAGGTTGGCTTGGCAGTTACACAAGTATACATGCACGCAATAACAGCTTCTGCAGGTTTTTAGTTGTAATCAGGTTTATTCTTCTTTATTGGTACATCATGTCTCTTCTGCAGTTTAGGCTCCCAAAAACCAACTTAAACTCGAAGTCTCTTGTACCGGAGAAAGTTATCTCTCTCCCTGAACCCGCTTCAGCTCCTCCTTATATACACAATCCTGACTCATATTAGTGGAAAGTCCCCATGGAAAATTCCCATATTGCAGTTACGTCAGGCGATATCCAGTCACACCCAGTTATATCCTGTTAAAACCATGTTTTATTAAACCAAATCATGACTAATTTATGTTAACACCCTAAAATATGTTTTACTTTAATGTACATTACCTCCCTCTATTAGTTCCTGTGTATATGAAATCCCCCTTCTCCTAATCTCATACCGGAAATGACATATTAGGTTGAATAAGTTGAATCCTAAATATAATAGGAAAGTTTACAATATTATATGAACAGCATCCCATTAATAGCACAGTTTCATTCTACAACTGGTTTGTCAATAACTTAATTAAAGGTCCTCTTGATTGAATGGGTACCACAAATTAGAAAGTTGATGTTTAGGGTGTTGGTTTAAACGTTTTTTATTTTTTCAACAATGTACAAATACAATATTCTCATTGGCAATGAACAATTGGGAAGAGGGATCAGTCCTATATAAATCCATCTAGGGGCAAAATAGACAGCAGTTAAACAGGACACCAACAGACACACAATCGCTGCGCAGTCAGGCAGGGCCCACCGACTTGCCACGATACAAGAGTGAGAATACATCACAGTTCGACAGGGACAGACAGGGGGGCTCAATACGTTCAAAGCAATTAATAATTTTGTTCACTAGGTACATAATTCAGATAAAGTTTTGAATAAGAAAAACAAATAATTCCTCAGCCAATACCTGTTTGTGTGAATCTTTCAGAGAGCACAATAAAATCTTGAACTGCAGAGAAGATTTGGGTGTTCTCTGTCAGGGTGCAGTTAGCAGAACCATACAGTACAGTTTGTAATGTAAAAGGAGCATTAAGTGAAATGATATTGTGTAGTTGGGGTCGGATAACAGTATACCTTGGACAAGAAAAAAAGAAATGCCAAGCATCCTCATTACTTGCACCAAATTGACAACTGGCATGTGTTTTGACACCAGTCTTGAATAGGTGGGAATTCAGCTGACTGCTACCCAAGCAGAGGTGAGTATGCAATACAGAACTATATATCTCACCAAAATTGTAATACTCTGGACGCTTATTCGACCACCCAAAGTGATCACGTAATCTAAATTTAAATATGGGTAAAGTGGCAAATTTGGAATTTAATCAAAGGTAATTCATTCCACAGGCGTACAGTTGACGGAAAGAAAGAATTGTTAAATAAATCAGTGCAGGCTCTGAAATGAGGCAGATCATATCTTTGTCGAATATTTTAATGTGTAGGAAATTGATTCACATTATGTGGAATAATACATTGCAAATAGTTAGGTCCTAATTCATGAACTATTTTATACATTAGTGATAATTTGGCTTCTTTCCTACGAGAAGCCAGGGTTTGCCATCCAAGCTCTTCATACAGTTTAGCATTCGATGTGCCATGCATCGCGCCAGTAACTATTCTTTAAAGCCAAGCCCAAGAGTCAGTGTTTTAATCGAGTTTGGTTGGTATGTGTAAACAAACTTAACAGTCATGTCAGTTTTCATATACTTATGTTATATTGTAACTTTGTATCAAGGAGAGGAGTTGATAGAAGCCGTCGCCTTGTTCTCCAATCCTGTTTTTCACGTTATGGAAAATAAAATACGTTTAAACTAACTATTCTTTTAGGGTGTCTACAAATGAAATCTGAAAACCCAAGTGTTAAATTTCATTTTCGAAAAGGTTTTTTTTTTTTTTTTTTTTTTTTTTTTTTTTTTTTTTTTTTGAGCTACAAAAAGTGCGGCACATTTGGGACAGGAAAGCGCGGGAATTTTCTCCGATCATGACCCGATATGGGAAAGTGTCAGTGACGTCACAAACGCACCCCGCTTGTCTCTGGTGCATGTGTTCCAAGCCTGATCCAGTGCCTTCAGTTTGCCAAGGGTCATGGCAGATACAACAGAGCATAGTGATTCCCGAGAGTATGAATTGAGGTTTTGATGTACGTGGTCTGATGACGATGAAGAAGAATTAATAAGAATAGCTGAAGCAGCAGAGAAAAATATCATTCAGCCTTACACACGAGGGGACGCTCAGATCCCTAACGCCACCAGTACTGCAGGAAGCGCAGCCGTGGTACAGCCTGACGATCTTGTATTGTATCAAATTCTAGCATTCACGGAAATAGCTGCGGCCTACGGTATATAAAAATCGCAGCAAACAGTTAGTTTTCCCTTCCCATCAGTGATCTGTGTGGTCTATGGATGATGAAATATAAGTTCGCATTTGTGAATAGCTTTCAATATCAGAACTCCTACCCGGCGGTAACCTCGCGACCCTTGGAGGGCAGCAATTTACATTTACGTGTACATCATCATTAGTACACGTGTTTATGATATCCTTTATTCCAGATCGTGTCCGTTATGAAACAAGAGGATCATGATGACCCTGTGCTCTGCTGACTGGGATCTGCTTTTACAGTATTGGAACACATGGACTGCAGTCTAGATTTGTACAGCTATATATATGTATGTAGAGTGGTAGCAAAGTTTGTCCTTAAAATAAATTTTGCGGAAGGACGGACGGCGGAACGACGGACGCAAACGGATTCTATAAGCTCTGCTGATGGTAGTACATGTATTATCAATTGACATACCTTGCTGTTTCAATGGCTGCCGGTGTACAGTGGCAGGACTCACTTACAGTCACAAAGTCTGATATCGCATAACTTTGTCAAAAATTAACATATCCACATTATTTTCGCAAACTTTCATTGTCAAATGTCCAACTATATTTTGATAAAATTTTAAGCAATTCTATCGCGTTGTTCTGGAGAAGAAGTCGAAAATAGCCTTAACACGCAAAAATTCATAAAAGGATAGGAAAAAATCGCAGCGCCACCTGGTGGCCAAAATGAGAACTAGTTGACCCCAGGTGACCCTATGTGGAATATCAAAGCAATTGGCCAGGTGGTTCTTGAGATGAAGAAATTTTTTTTCAAAAAATAAATTAAAAAATTCATTAAAAATAGAAAAATTATTGCATCATCATCTCCTTCGCAAACTTGGTAGAGGTTCACCTGGGCAACATCCATTTGCAAAATTAAAACATTCCATACAGCGGTTTTTGAGAAGAAGTCAAAAGGGTAAATACAATAGTGTAATATATGCACTGTATTGCCATATATATACATATATATATATATATATATATATATATATATATATATATATATATATATATATATATATATATATATATATATATACAGCTGCAGCACTTCCTTACAGTTGCGAAGTTTGATATCCCATAACTTTGCCTAAAATTAACATATCCATACTATTTTCGGAAACTTTCATTGTCTAATGTTCAACTATATTCTGATAAAATTTTAAGCAATTCTGTTCAGCCGTTCTGGAGAAGAAGTCGAAAATAGCCTTAACAGGCAATAATTCATAAAAAAAATAGAAAAAAATCACATCGCCACCTGGTGGTCAAAATAAGAATTGGTTGACCCCAGATGACCCTATGTGCAATATCAAAGCAATTGGCTTCGTAGTTCTTAAGATGAAGAAATTTTTTTTTTCAAAAAATAAATTAAAAAATTCATAAAAAATAGAAAAATTATTGCATCATCATCTCCTTCGCAAACTTGGTAGAGGTTTACCTGGGAATCATCCATGTGCAAAATCAAAACATTCTATGCAGCGCTTTTTGAGAAGAAGTCGAAAATATAAAAGCCTAACGACAGACAGACGGACGACAGACGCAAACGGATTCTATAAGCTCTGCTGACTGACAAGTCAGCAGAGCTAAAAATGGTAAATATTCTACTGTGACTGACTTATTTTCTGGTTCCATATTAACGACAGAGGTACAATGAGATGGAATTTGGTACACCAGATTATTGGGAGCCGGCCGTTTACTGTCACAAACAGTGGCACATGACTGAATAAGATGAAAGGCCAGCCACCCACTGGTCTTGGCAGTTGTGTAGATGAGGCGTGAATGTGGTAGAATTCCAAACAAATGTTATCTGGTTATGGGATTAAACACCTCGCAATATACATACACATGACAGTGGTCAGCTAACTCAATCTGTTAGACTGTTCAACCCAAGACCTGAATATGGAACAAGATCGGTCCTTGTTTGTCCATGTTATTCATCCATTTTTAGGCCTAATAGGCCTATAGGCTATAAAGGAGGCTTTGATAGTCATACCATAAGATTATCACTATTGATCCTCCTCCTTTATACTGAGGTGGTACAGAAGATGGGCCCGCCATTTACCAAATGTGTCCATGGGCATGGCAGCTATATATAGTCACAGAAAGAGGTACCAAGTTACTATAGTTAGAGCAAGAAGGTAGCAAATTACAATAGTCAGAGAAAAAGGCATACCAAGTTACGATAGTCAGAGCGAGGGGGTACTAATTAAGTTACGACAGTCTAAGCAAAAATGTACCAAGTTACTAGAGTCAGGGCAAGAAGGTGCCAATTACTATAATCAGAGCAAGAAGGTACCAAGTTACTTAAGTCAGAGCAAGAAGGTACCAAGTTGTTATAGTCAGAGCAAGAAGATACTGAATTACTATAGTCCGAGCGAGAAGGTACCAAATTACTACAGTCATGAAGGTGCCAAGTTACTATAGTCAGAGCAAGAAGGTGCCAGATTTCTATACCTATAGTCAGAACAAGAAGGTACTAATTTACTTTTAAATTAGTCAGACCAAAAAGGTACCACATTACGATAGTCAAGCAAGAAGGTACCAAGTTATGACAGTTGGAGCAAGAAGGTGCCAAGTTACCAAAGTAAGAGCAATAAGGTACCAAAATCACTTGGTACCTTTTTGAAATTACATTAAAAAAGTTGGTTTCTTTTAGCGTTGGGTCTCAAGTCACTTAGTACATTCTTGCTGTCACCCCTTCAATTATAAAAACATCAACTTTCAGTTTTCACTGCCAATGTGAAGAAACAAATTTCACTCCTGATTTGAGACAGGTAATCACCCATAAAAGGCAACTGGTGGTTTTAAGCTGGTCCTCTCAACCTTTGAAATACTCTTCACTAACTACAAAGTAAAAACTGTGAAATTCCCCAACCAATTTCCGAGGGGGTGGGGTCGGTAGGGACTTGCAAAATATTAATGACAATTGCATAAAATTAAGGTCTGCCAACCCGGAGTTGCGGAAGGGTATTTCGCAAATATTTCGTAAATAGCGGGAAAAATGGCCATGTTTTTCATACGTAACCAAATCTGAGCAGTTTACCGTAATCTTGAAAGAAATTTGCTTGCAGTGTGGTTTGTATTTATTTCTGTAACCGGCACTTTTTTAGAGTTTTTTCGGGCTACTCACGAACGGTGCCGGCAGTTGAAAAAAAAACTGTGAATCACATTTGCGCACGTGCATTTATTTCTTGGACGATATGGATAGCGCTAAGTTTTGATTGCGGCTGTAGAAATGCCCCAAAATGCGGCTGAAAAGAAATACAGAGTGCATACAGTTACCACATGTGCCTCAAGAGTAAGATACATAGATGAGAAAAGGTTATACATTAGATATATCTGCAAGCAATAATCCATTGTTGTAATCACAAAACCCACTTCCGTTGAGCAAGGTTGATAGACTATCTATAGTTGAACGGATTATGACATACACTTGATCCCGCTAGGTGGCTCTGCCGACTATAGTCACAATTCCCATGATGCAACACATTTTACGTCACACTCACCACATAACCTTGGAAACTTCAATACCCTGGCAACACCCTGGTCTTCTTCACTGCCGACGTTATGAAGTGAAGCCCAGTCGTATAATACCTGCTCACATCGTTCGATTCGATTTGTATCAAATAGATTTCTGTATATATTTCTTTGATCGAAAAACGCTGCAGAGTGTGAAGGGTGGCGTGCTGAAGTTCAGTTTGTGACCCGTAGGCTAGCTGAGTCTGTGAGTACCCTAAGAGTAAGGCTTCATGATGATTGATACACGCAATGCTCGAGTGACTCGTGAACTGCTGCATGATCACATTGGCAGTGGCACATAATAGTGTGCACATCCAGCATTTCCAAAGTGGATTCAGTGGTCTTGGATTCAGCCTGCAAACAGAAAATTGTATGACACCGTGTCTTAATGTATGTTAATTCAATTTAAATGTCGAATTCTCAAAACAAAACGCAATAGGCCTACAGAAATAGTTGACGCATTCTGGTGACGTAGAAATATTCCAAGAAGTGATGGTTAACCTTGGGCCCACTTTCAAGTTGACACAGAAACGGAAAAGGGAAAACCAACGAAAGTAGATGAGTGTAAGAAATAACACATATTGTAATTGGTCATTTTGTTTGTGTTATCCCCTCTGTTGTTGCATGTGCTACTTTTTTTCCAATTTTAGATCGACGGAATGGGCAACGGTAAGCCAGAGGACTTTAAGTCGCCCAATGGGCATGTAAAGCGGCCGATGAATGCCTTCATGCTATTTGCAAGAGAACGTCGTTCATTGTACAAGAGCGTATTCCCAAAAATGAGTAACTGCGAAATAAGCTCCTTGCTTGGTAAGTAATCCGTATCATTATTAGACATTAACCGAACAGCGGTGAGAAGATGGAGGGCGTTATAAACATAAACTTGTACTATGGATATTGTCATGGATGAAAAGCAGAACTTTGACATTTGGAATCATTAACAGAAGTTCACAACTGATTTGATACAGCATGATCGACAGGATTTGGAGTTGTGCAAAAAGTTAAAGGAAACACAAGATCAACACCTCGCAAGGGCGAGATCTTAATAAATCAGTAGATCAACAACCTTCACCACAGCCATGTTAATGCATGCACGTTCAAGTTGTCAGCACTACTCTTAGTTGCAGACACTGACGATTTTTTGCCTTTTAAACTCAGTGCCTTAAAAACATACAGATACATGTACATACATGAGATATCTATATATTTTAATACTATTTGTTTTAATTTACAACATACTGAGAGTTATGCATTTTAGTTGCTATTGTATTAAATTTATTGTATATCATCTCTCATCCTCTCAAAACTATCATCCCATTTACTGTTTACTGGACCCCAATGGAAATAAGTCACTTAGACTTGATTGGGTTATCCTGGGCAATATGATTGATATTCTTAAGTGCTCCTTTAAATGGGTCGTTCTCAGCTCAACCCAACAAAATAAAAATTGCCTCATTGGCTTGAATATAGCTTGTTTAGGGGCCGTCCATTTTTGTCATCATTTTTGCCAATGAACAAAACATTCATAACTTTTTGACGCCCCCCCCCCCCCCCCAATTATTACCAAAATCATCATTTTATGAATGCCAAGCCCACCGTACCCGGGTTTTAAATGATTAATACTTTATATGGAATGCTGTCTATGAATATGAAATGATGAAAACATGAAAACACATACAGGAATTATTATAAAACAAGATTTGATTTTATATAAGACAAAATTATGTCTTTAAAATCAAATTTCCCTTTGGTGCTAGTATGTACTAAGTACAAAAGCCTTGTCATAAAAAATTATAGTGCATTGATATTTAAGTTTAAAAGGCCTTGTGGTGCCATTGTATGAAAATATAAAATAAAGTGTAAAATAATTTTTTTTTTCCATTCCTTCTGGAAACTTTGTTGAATATCTTGATTTGACAAATTTGACTGATTGTAACAAAAGCTGTTAGATACATGGTCATAGATTGATTGTGGATTTTTGATGAAACATTTTGGCTCTTTTGCCAGAAGTGCTAGCTGTCACTTCTCACTCTCACTGAGCTCCATGATGAAGTGACTGTTAAAAATGGTATACCACAAGGTGAAGTTTATGACACCTTTTACATTAAGCCTAGCAGACCTGTTAACACCTCTATGCTAACCACTTGGGAGCCTGGGCTGCAGCCTACAGGGCAACATGCATGGGCATTTTGACACCTGAAGGGGGCTTGCAAGTAATGATAACTGTCTTATTAAATTTTTTTTTGACATTGACAAGTTAATACATTCGATTTTTTAATTGATTTTTAAAAAAAAGTTATGACCAAAAATCATCATTTTAATTCTGACCCCCCCCCCCCCCCCCCCCGCCATGAATGTTTTGTTCATAAGCGAAACTGATGACAAAAATGGATGGCCCCTTATATTATAAAGATAATTTTATGACATGAAAATGCGAGAAAGTACATTCTTTGGCATAAAATGACCAAAAAATTGCAAAAAATGGCTCAGATCAAAATTTGGGTACAATGTCACGCATTAATTGCAAAATAGCTGAGAATGACCCTTATGTTATAGTATAACATTTTATTTACGCATATGATTTATGTAGTGTATTTTTATTTGTACTTTTTATATGATTTACCTTCTGTGCTCTATTTTATACTGACAAATAAAATCAATCAATCATTCAAAATGCATTGGTTGTACAGTGTAGAGCATTGAGAGTTCATGCAATGATGTTTGGCAAGCAATATGCATGAACTGAGGTTCAGAAGAACTTCTTTACTCACAGAATGGTAAATACATAGGACAACCGGTCTGAAGATGATGTCTCAGCTACCTATTGCAAACAATTTTAAACATCTCTGACAGCCCCTCTTTATGAAGGGGGGGGGGGGGCATCATCAACCAGATGAAGTCCATATTTACATCCCAGCACCACATTGGTAGGGCCCCCATCTGGCTTCACAAAAACAAGTGCAGTCCTCCATTCCCTCTGGGATTTAAACTTGGTCAGCAACTTTTGCAGGTGAAAGCAGGCACTAAGCACCAAGGCCATACAAAGGACAGCTGTTGACTTGCACTGTTGTGTGTGTTGTTCTGGTGACAGCTGAATAGATCTCACCAATAGTTTTCACTCAAAGTATTTGACAGGGGTTAGCAAAAAAACCAAAGTTCAGGAGTTTGGCTAGTTACCCTGGAAAAACCAGAACTTAACCTGAATTCAGCACATTTACCTGTTCAGTTTAAATATAGAAATAAAACCTACTTTCTTGAACCTGTTTGATTAAGATTTAATCAAGAGACACGTGCTTAAGGAAAACTGTTGTCTGTCCCATTTGAACTGATTATTTGGAAATGCCTGATGGTTTTTGGACTGCTGTCGATAAAATGTGTTTGTTGTTCTCAGAGGACTTTCCACTTTCCTTGGGGTCCTCATGTGTTCTGTGAGATATGTTTTGCTCACTGTGTCCCTTTGGGGATTCATGCAGATCGTGGCTGGTGTTAACCCCAGTGATTATTCGCATATGGTCTGGAAAAGCACATCACTGAGTTCAATTGAGTATCAAATCATAATTACTTTTTGTTACACTAGATGTACTGCACTGCCAAAAATAACTTTCTTACCAAGAAATTACTCTTTGATATTAAAGGTATTTTTTGTTCTGGGAAAAGTTGAACCATTAATGTTTTCTTGGCTGGAAAAAAGTTCTGTGATACTCTACCAGCTAGAAATGCTTATTTTCAATTTACATATTCTTAGCATGAAATCACCATATCTACTTAACTTAAAGTTAAAACAAAATGAGAGAAAAAAAACTAAAACTATGATACGTTCTAGAGGCTGGGACAAGAGATGCAAGGCATTTATATATAATATAAGAATTTTATTGCCATGCAGAACAGGAATGATTTCGTCGAGTGACAAAACATATTTATAAGAAAACTTGTGGAAGTTGCCACAACTGCCAAACCTCAACATTTCAGACTATAAAGGGCCATTCAAAATTGAAATCTTTATCTTAAGCACAAACAAAATATTCTTTCATGCAGCTCCCATTGCACCAGAAGAATACATTAATGAGTAGTTTTAAAATTATGGTTTAAAGCAACATATTGATTATACCTTTTGCATTTTAAACTTGTTAAACTGGGAAAGAGCACATGGGCCTGGAGACCCCCACCCTACCCCCAAATCCAATCCAAGGAGTGTATTCTGTTGATGCTTAAAAAATGGTTACAAATATGATAAGTTAAGTTGTCCTTATTCACTTGCTTGTTCCGAGCTTTTGCCATATGTGGTAAATTTACTTTTTTTGTGTTATTTTTCCCTCACTCCTTGGAATTGACAAGTTGTCTGACATATAACAAAGAATTACATGTATACATTGCTTACAATATCAAAAACTGACAATGCTGTTTGATGAGGTGTCTTGCACTTTTCAGGTGTAAGTCTCTTCACAAAGTGACTGACTGTAAAGTGCCATTTTCAGTGAACAGCAAATTTCTAACGATGCCATCAAATGTAATACAGTGTCATACATGTAGTTCCCAAATTTTAATTTTCATGTATGTTTTCACGATTTTTACAGGTCAGACTTGGAGCAATATGGATCTTCAATCCCGTCAGAGATATGAGGATGAAGCGCATATGCTTAGTAGACTGCATCAGCAGATGTACCCTGATTATGTCTACCGACCACGAAGAGGACAGGCAGTCAGAAGTCCTGTTGTGCTAATGCCCATGAGACAACGTGTGCCTGAGCATATTTTGTACAGTGGTGTGTTTATCTCTTGAATATTGTTAAGCCTCTCTGATATGGTTTTTTTTTTTTTTTTTGTTCCTTAGGTAAAATTACTATAAGTAAAATTGACTGGTCTCAATCATGATGGTTTCAGTCCCTAATAAACAGCAGTGACCAGGGTGTTTCAGGGCAAACTCAGAGTACAGACGCACTTTGATGTGCTGCCTGTTGTGTACATACATGGTAATAAATAGGATAAAACTGGCTACGCCCAGTGGGATGCCAGCTGGAGGTCTTGTTCTTGTCTCGAAAAGAAAGTGGTTTTCCTTCTGCTGAAGGTACATGTGTCATATGACATCACATCATTTTCACGAATATTAAAACAGGATTAGAAAGTCATGCATTTGAATAACCATCACACACCAACATGAAATCCTTTTTGTTTCATGATAATATGATATCTTTAGTTCAGCCAACTTTACTAGAAGTTCCTTTGTCCATAGTTTTTTATCCACCAATAACTTATGTGATTGACATCTCATGCAAATGTTGGTCAAATCCTCATCTCTATGAATCTCTATCAAAATTGTTCCCTATGTGGTGCAGCTATCATTTTCCTATATGTTAAACCCTTTGAATTTTGCACTGAGATGAGAGTATGCATGTATGTTAGCATAGTTAATATAGGAAACAACTGTAAACTAGAAAAGAAGATTTGCTTCACAGCAAATCTGTCTGGGTGTCTTCAACATGAGAACAGTTTGAAATGCTACACTTTGCCATTGTTCAACATAATTAATTTTGTGTATTGGCCTAATTTGCATAAATTAAAATACTACAACTTTGGTTCATGGTTCAGTAGATATGGCCATGTCACAAACTTATCAACTGAACTTTGAATGACTCAACAATCTATAATAGTTTTGAATCTATTTAAGCTAGCTTTTACTTTTGTGTATTTGCATTGCAACAATGTTGGATCCTGGTCCATTGGATGCAGCTATGTGACAAACCCATAAATTGAAGTTGGAATAGCACCTCTATCTATAACAGTTTTGAAGCTATTCAATATTTTAATTTTGCATATTCACCTAATTTGCATAAATTAAGATAAGATTCTACAGCTTTGGTTCATGGTTCATTGGATGCAGCTTTGCCACAAACCCATAAATTGAAGTTGGAATTGCATCTCTATGTATGCATATATTTCAATCAAAGGTCAAGAGGACTGGTTTAAAGCCACCAGTTGTCCTTTATAGATGACTGCTTGTCTCAAGTCAGGAGTGAATTTTTTTTCTTCATATGTGTATTGGAAGATGAAATGTTGATGTCTTGGTTTCTCTTAAATCTCTACTTTTTGACATTTTTTTTAAAATTTGCTTTTGTTCTTGGGTTTGGGTTGAAATTTGTGAATGTAGGTCATGTTTTGAGAACTATGAGATGAAAACTGCTATTCTATTCCTTATTCTTCTGTTTTATATTCCAGTAATTACTTTAATGTGTTGTCCCACACTATTCTATGAAATATCAGTTTTCTGGATACAAGGTCAGCTGAGCACATAACTGAACATTACAGTCCTCTTGGTTTTAGTTTCTTGACAAAATAAATAAATAAATGAACAAACAAAAAATAAATAAAAATAGTGAAAATAAAATAAAGCCAACAAAATACAGCAGAAGTGTTTCTGAACTTTTCTGATACATTACGCCTCAAGCACATCACATCCAAACAGTAGGAGAGAATATTCATTCTGAATGGATAAGCCAGAGGTGTACCACTTTATTCAGTGTCTTAATTTATTTTACCTAGTTGGGCCACAAAGTGCAGCATATATAAGTAGGCCAGGCCCATCACAGCCAGCCCAGCAGAGGACTTCGGCAGCGGTGCATCCCCCGATGACCCAGCAGAGAAATTTTGTAACAACTTCTACAACCCAGCACAGGACTTTTGTGGCACCTCCTGATACTCACCAGATGAATTTTGCAACACCCCACACAGCCCCTGGTCAGCAAAGAACTTCTGTAACACCCTCTACTGCCCAACAGAGGACTTTAAACGCACCTCCTACTGCCCAGCAGCGCACTTCTGCAGTTCCCACAGCCCAGCAGAGGACATTTGCAGTGCCCCGGACACATAGTCCAATAGCAGGTACGCGTAGGTCTTCTCCCATGAACAACTATGAAAACTTCAAAAACTTTCACATATTCTCCATTTTTAATGGCTGAAACGTGTTTGTGTCTTTGAGGTGGTGTAGAGGAATGGATTAACATCATCTTTTTTTGCCTTTCATGACAATTACTGTGTCAATTGTGTGTCACACTTAACCCTTCTGCCGTAGATCAAAAATGACTCCCAAGATTTCCTTGCTGTGAATTGTTCACAAAATACCCACTCAAAGTGGCTACATCCATGATGCCAGCCTGATAAGTCTCATTTACCAAATGTTTACAATACTAATTCTGAATATTTTCATGCACATGCAAACAAATGAAAACCTTCCATTATTTCGGCAGATTACAATTTACATGTGACAATTAAGTTTGAAGCAAAAGTTAAACTTCAAAATATGTGGATTTGCTTCTGCATTTTGGTACATGTTTCACTTTAAAGTTACTTATGGCTCATTTTTCATATTTTCTTTATGTGTTACCAGGTGGATCTCACATTGCCAACCCCATCCAACAGCCTCGCCCCTCAGGCCCTACTTCAACATATACTCCAGTGGCTGGTATGTGGGTTCATTATAGCTTTTATGGCTAAATATTATTCTCCTACAAAATTTCTCTCTGTACCCAAAAGTAATCACTCATGCCCTGAAAATAAATTTTGTTATAAACAAATAAATTCTCATCATGCTGCAATAAATCTTTGTTATGTACTCGAGACTTTCTTCAAGGCAAACAATCAATTGTACTTTGGAGTAAGTTGCCAAACTAATTAATTATGCATGCAAAATGGTTGCATAACAGCATTGTGTGTGTGTGTGTGTGGAGGGGGTGTGTATTGTGGGGAAGTTCAGTAAATTAGCATAAACTGAGATTCCTCAAGTTTTGTTTGTATGCCATTGGAGATACTTATAACACAAACCCATATATGTTGAACCGAAATGGCACCACCCTGTATAATATGTTTGAAGATAATCAACTTTAAAATTTTCACATGGTCCTAATTAGCTTAAATTTAAATTTCACAACATTACTTTTTGATTCATTTGGTGCACATGCGGCACAAACCAATGCATTTAAGTTGGAATGGCACCACAATCAATAATAATTTTGAAGCTATTCAACTTGAAAATTATAATGTGTCCACAGTTAGCATAAATTTAAATTTTACAAATTTGGTTTGTGGTTAATTGGATGTGCCTACTGCACAAACCTATGAATTGAAGTTGTAATGGCACCTTTGTCTGTAATAGTTTTGAAGATAATTAACTTTCAAAATTTTAAAGTGTCCATGAGTGGCATAAATTTAAATTTTACAACTGTGAAAATGTACCCATATAGATTCACAGTCCCAATAAATGTACCATTGGCCTCAATATTGAAGTACATGTACTTAATGGAAGCCAAAAGGAACTTTTTAATGGCGTAATTAGCATAACTTTCAATCTGTTGACTTTTCTGGGTGATATGAGTGCCATATGAAGTTACTGGCTCACACAGTGTCTGAGTTTAAGCCAACACAAAAATTGCTGAACTCATTAAAGTGTGTGTTTGTATGCTAATTTGCTGATGCTAAGATAGTTATCTTTTCACGCACTATTAATATCCTTTCACTACAATCTGCCAGACTTTCTTCCTGTTGTGATACCATGCCAGTATCAAAGTGAGTAATACCCAGGGCAGAAAACATTATTGTGAAATTAACCCTTTCCCCCTTGAATTAAGACTGAGTCAACAGCTTTCCTCAGCATGGGATGGGCACCAAGTGCCCATCTTATGCCGAGGAAAGCTGTTGACCTGGGCATGTTGTCTTGACATGTCTCATCTTCAATTCTCAGTCAAATTTTCATTGCTGTTGAAATCAGAACTTTGAAAATGCTGAAGCAGACGACATTTGACCACCAGTCGGTTTTGGCCGGTTTTAGGGGGAAAGGGTTAAGAGTCCAATTGCATATCAAAGGAAATGTTTTACATGTACTGTCAAAATTTCCCAGGACTCTTGCTCCTCATAGAGAAAGTAGCAAGGTATATTGGGATAACAATATATCTGTGTTCACACTTAGACACAAAATGTTTGTATGTATGTCCATTATGTAGTTTGTTTATTAACTTCTGTCAACAAAGTGCATGAAGTAACGTATAAGAATTTTTTTTTTTTTTTTTTTTTTTTGCTAGCGGAGTATCAACGTGTGATTGATGCACATGTCAATGATGAAGGCCAACTGTTGGTGTGGCAGTCCAGTCCATCAACATCAACTGGTATGACACACACTATGACACCTGGTATGACACACACTATGACACCTGGTGAGTACAATCATAAGGCTCTGTCATTCAACTAAAAACATAGACACCCATGTTCCATATTCTTATAAGTTTTTCATGCATTGAAACTAAATTTTCGTGCTGATGACTCAAAATTGCTTTCCATGAAAATGTTACACACTTTGAGTTTGAATGAGCTTGTACCGTTACCCGTGTCACTCAAGGTTAATAATTACAATATAAGAAGTACCTTTTTTGTGAACCATAATTGTAATTTATATGTAAAGTGACATCTTTATAAATACAATGTAGGCTACTTAATATGTATAAAACCTGAACAGGTTTCTATTGTTAGTCACAACTTGTGTCATTGATTCAATATAGTTTAACAGGAAAGTTTTTGTGTATGTGTGTGCATGAAGGAGGGGCCGCAAGTGATCAGAGACAGCAAAGTGCTAGCTGGCAGCAGCCTGGTAATGCAGCTACTGGGGGTGACGCCCACACATGTGGTAAGTATATGCTAAATTAACAAATTTAACCCTTGCAACTCAAACCAGCCTGAATGTCAATTCAACTGCTTCAATGTTTCCATTTCCATTAACCCAGCACCTAGATCATCAACAGAGGAAATTTTGAACTAGAAAACAAAGATTAGCTTAAAAGCTGATCTCTCTGTGTGTGACAAGTTAATCTGCATGTGTTGATAGCAATAATGTTCCTACAGTCTTTTTACTTTCCTACTAATATGCTGTTGGGGGCTATTCCATAGGAATCACTGTACATAATCAAAGGAGATCAAACCATATATCTATCCCCAATATTATGTCAAAATTAATGTGAAACACTTTAACCTTCAGCTGTTCATGTTTTGACGGTTTATCTGTCTTTGTTTGTTGATTGTGTGCACATTTTTTTGCAAGAATATTTTTGAAATGTTATTTTTCAAATATCCAGAATCTTCATGGCAATGGAAATTGTGCACAGAATGATAATTCTCTTTTAGGACTTCGTAAGTTTGGAGATAAGTGACCTTGACCCCATTCCCAAGGTCACAGAGCCATACTAGTGATTTCCTCAACAAATCAATGAAACCAATAAAAGTCCAGAAGTTTTGAAACTAGGGCTTTCATGTTGCACAGGATCATAGTCCTGTATAGGGGCTCAATCAAGTTTAAAGATAGGTGACCTTGACCCCATTCCCAAAATCACAGAGCCACATCCTTATTTGTTGGTCACTGCCATTATGAGTTTGAACAAATTGTAACAGCAACAACTTGTAAGAGCACTTCGGGAGACATTTAATTTTCTGTTGGAAAATAAGCTTGTTCCAGTTGTTCATTGGATGCACCCAGAGTACAAACATACCAATTGAAGTTGGGATGGCACATCTTTTAATAGTTTTGAAGGTATTCATCATTATTCTGACTACTACCCTTTTGTGCATTGACCAAAATTTGCATAAATTAAAATTTGACAGTTTTCAGTCACTATTGATGGGATACACCCACAGTACAACCACATAAAATTAAGATAAAATGGCATTTCTGTCTATAATATTTCTCAAGATTTCAGCATTTTTAAACACCGCAATTTTGTGTATTGGCTGACATTGCATAAATCAAAATGAAAGGCATATTGTCATATTAACAATACTGCCAAAGCATGTACATACCGCCCCACCCACCCCTCCCCAACCCCAACCCCAACCCCCCAATAAAAAAACAAACAAACAAAAAAAAAGAAAAAGAAAAAAAGTAAAAAAAAAAAAAAAGACAATCAAACAAGCAACAAAACCACACAAAAAAATGAAATATAAGAAATACAGATTCTGCTACACCATAGCAAGTATGATAGATGTGGGAATGATAGCTGGCATATGGTGCAGCACTCTACTGCTGACACTTGCTACCCTAGATCATTGCACAGGGTATTGCAGCATGTTGAACTTGACGGGGCGTGGCCTACAGCAGCTGCTGTTATTGCAATTTATCAGCACCTTCAATTTCTATAACCCTTTCCCCTTGAAGAGAATGAGTCAATAGCTTTCCTTGACATGGGTTGGGCACTGAGGGCCCAACTCTTGCCATGGAAAGCTGTTGACCTGGGGCATGTGATTTTGATAGATCGTGTCTACAAGTCTCAGTCAAATTGTTTTTCATTACTGTTGAATTAGCTGAAAACACTGATGCAGACAGCATTTGACCACCAGCGAGTCTAGCCAGTTGAAAGGGGAAAGGGTTAAATAGGGAGAAACTAGAGTGGATGTAAATAAATGCAGATTGAAACTTGGTGTTCAATTGTTCAGGTGACAAGAGCCAAGAACCGTTGCTGCAGCCTGCTTCTGAGGCCTCTCCCTCTCCGTCCTCCGGTAAGTACAACATTAAAAGGTCACTGAGAAGCTTTGATGCAGTTTGTTGACACCTTTTATGTCAGTTAATGTTATGGTTGTAAGGTATCAAAAATATTTTTTGCAAAGAGAAGATGTCTCAGTGGGATAGACTTTGTATCACAGTATAGGATGGGGGGGAGGGGGGGTAAGCTTTTCATGCTGATCTTGTAAGAATCTAGTTGATCAGGATGTTATGTACTCCCTGTCAATCTTTGACGACTTTAATTAGTAATATTTTAAGTTTTAAAGGTTTTAAAAGGAAACATTTGTTCAAAGGTATCTTGGGTTTAAATTAATGATTTGGCTAGACTTGTATGATTTAAAATGAGTTCCTTAGTTATTTTGTGGATGCAGGCCTAGGCCTCTATATACAGATCAGCTGCAATTTGTCCCTCATAAGTACTGTCCTCTCACTGGCAAGGTGGGGTGGGGCAGTATTTGTATTTGATCTCAGCACTATTCCACAGATTATCTAAGCAACTAATAAACTGCTGGGGTTTTTTGTTATTTGGTTTTTTTTTTTTTTTTTTTTTGTATTGACAATATACGAACCGAAAATTTTCCAGCAATCTAATATTCTCGTGGCAATTTTTTTTTTTTTTGGGGGGGGTAGTTGTTGATTAAATTGTGCCTTCTTTACTTTGTAAATGTGACCTCTTGTGCCAAACGGTCTCCTTGCACAAGAGATACACCAAAATACTTTTGAGCAACAAGTACCTTAGCAAGGTCCACAGATTAAAAGGTATTAACTCTTTAAGTGCCAAATTTTGGACCGAGTCAACAGCTTTTCTTGACATGCATCGGGTGCAATGCATGCTAAGAAAAGCTGTTGACATGGGATATTTTCTCTGGAACTAGAGGCATGCTGGTACTTGAATGAAAGGTCGCTTTACAAGATATACGGATCAGGAATCCTAATGATAATTCACAACAGTTTGACTTTTAGCAGATCCACTTTAGATGTGATTGGTACTGAAAGAGTTAATGCAACCATAGGTCCTATACGTGTAAGTTTACATAAACTCAGTAAAAGAAGTTTTTTATTTGACGTCTGCAAAGTAGAAAATGTTATTGCGACATATATATAATAATAATAATAATTTCATTAAAACCCCCGGAGTCGGGGAAATGAGTACATCAAGATGAAATGAAGAAAAAAATAGATACATAAAATTTAATGATACCAATATACATGTAACACATACCAGTAAAAGAATTACTTGGAGAGCATGTACATATAAAAATATGGACCAATATATGGTCCCGGTCTCCAGCAAACGGACCCACCAACGGCGCACCATAACGGCCGACTGCCCGTACCCCGGCCCAGCGGCAATGCGCCGGCACACCTCGGGTCCACAATTTACACAGACCCAAGGCACGCTGGCACATGGCCCCCAGACCAACACCCGTACCCCCGGCCAGCACGCTGCGCAGTCGATGGGACCGTCCGCCGCAGACATGGACCCCTACAAGTCTCATGAACAAAGCGCATCGGCCAAGTGTAAATGTGCTTTAGCATGCTCTTGTAAGGAGTGACACCAGTAAGTGCTCCTCCTTGTATGGTTTTGTAAAATTTTCATGAAAAAATAAAAACTTAATGGAGTCAGCAACACCATGACCTTCAGAATTTTGAAGAGCCGGGCTTGGCCGAGAACCTAAACCTAGTGAGACGAGAGTTTCCCTGCTTCACTATACCATGGCTCAGTGTACCTTCAATGGTTTTACCAGTAGTTCAAAATAAATCTAAGAAGAACAAGTTCAGATCTCGCACAGAAGAGTCAATATGTCAATATTAAATATTCTATAATAAAGTGAGCCAAAGCGCTCGCTGATGAGCGACTCCACTGTCTTAATACCTAAAGCTTTTAACAAATTAGAGTGTCTGTGTATATAAATACATATATATGTATATATATACATACATATATATAAATATACATATATATATGTATATGTATAGTTGCATATAATTTACATTTTCGTCACAAATGTATATTTATACAGCACTTGACTTACAAAGGTAAAATTCAATCCAGTCTTTAGACAATGCTCCTTCCAAAAATACACACCTTTAATATGTTTGCAATAACACCTTTTAACTTATTGGTTTCCAAATGTACTAATTACAAAAACGTCCTTTTGGTGTATCTCTTGTCATTAAATTAAGTAATTGGCTAGGCCTGAATGATTTTTCAATTTTTTCTTTTGCACTGGATGTTGTATTTGAACTGCTGACCTACTGTTAATCAGTAAGACAAAGTGGTTTTGCAGGCAGCTGTAAAGGATACATATACTGTGATGTAGCGCAGCATCAGGTGGTTCTTAGAGTAATAATATACACCTGTTAGAGTTACCTCTTGAAATATTTAGATGACATCATGTTAAACTAAAATGTTTCTATATTGAGACATGATTAACATTATGTAAAAGTAACATTAATGTCTTGTATTGCCATAACAGCTTATAGCATGGCAATAGGAACAGATTTTGGACACTAGAAGTTCAAAAATGAACTTATTCCTGGAGCTGTAACTTGATTCAGAATGATGGGTTATTTCTTGAGATTTGAGGAAATCTGTATTTTGATGCTTAATTCTTCATATAGTTGGAGAATTGAGCTTTTTATATGTTTTATGTGTCAAATGTACATGTATTGACACAAAAAACTACAAATTTTGGGGATTTAGGCAAACCTTTCTAATCCTACCTCAAAGTTTCAGATCTCATGCCACAATCATTCTTCATCCTGTTTGATCATTTGACAAAGAGAAGTCAGCTGTTCAAAAGTTTAATGTTAGGAAATATTCAGTTGTCTAAGTCCCCAAAACCCCAAAATAATTTTGTAATATTATAACTCAAGTGCCAGTAGAATTTGTGGGCTTCTAGTTTGTTCCTGGAAAAGCAACACCAGAGATATTTTACTGCATAAGATCTGTACTAGTCAAGATATTTTTGGTGACCCTTATAGTAGTGTTTGAAATGAAGTGAAAAATACTATAATTTAGCATATCAGATATTACGTAACGTTACCTCTCGACCACCATTTGCCTAGACTTCTGTGTCTGGGTCGAACGCCAATGAAATCAAGTTGAATTTACTCACTTGATTCCTGAAATCCTGATGGTCCCATGTCGCCATCTCTTGGTTCTTTTGGAACTGGTGGTGACTCCCGGTGTGCATGCTTCCCATATCATCCTTTCTCTTTTGGGCGCCGTTACTGGCTTCCTCTTTTGAGTTGGAGCTTCGTGAACTTTTGTTCGCACTCACTGTTTTGGTGCTTTACACACATTCCCCTCTGCAGAAAATAATTTCTTAGCAGTCCCAGACTCTTTGGAGACTTACATAGGTTATATCTGTTCTGTGGATACCTCTGAAATTGTTGGGAGTAGAGCTGGTCGATTGGCCTGAAACCTAGATTTTCAAGATGGCATCTTGATGAACAGATCACAGAGAATGGGTAGAGAGTGCACATCAGGCAATTGCTTCCTTTCGGAAGCAAGCCATTCATGTTGATCCAGTGACTACTTCATCCTCATCCTTGTTGGATCATGGACATGAAGTTGGACTCACGGAGCCACTGTATGGCAGCCTGGGACGATTATCAGCACTGCTATCGTTGTCACCTTCATTGAGTCAAGTTTGCTCTTGCGAGCAAACATGCAAGTACTGTGAGGATTGGGGAGAGGACAAATGGCTGCTCTTTGAGCAGGCACAGAGGAAGTCTCTTCATGTGAGGTGTAGGTGGCAGGCTGTAGGTGCCACACACCAAGCTTTTGTGTCAGACTCTGTTGAGTTTTTTTCAAGGGGAAGCACTTTGGTAAAAGCAAGAAGCCTAGGAAGCCTCAGCTTGCTGCTTCTACCTTGAGACAGCTTTCTGTCTGCCGTGAACCTTGGGAGTTCCCGGAACTTTTTCAGGCTCCCTCCTGCCAGCAGATTTCTGAGTCAGTGGCAGCTGCGGTCACTGAACCGAGTCTCCCGATGACCCATCAGGCTTCCTCAGGCCAGCAGACACCCTTGTCAGAGGCTGCTGAGTGCACTGCTTCTGGAACCCTCCCTCTCCAGCCCTGGGATGAGCAGACAGAGGTGGCGTTTGAAGCTGCGACGACTTCCGCAGAAGTCCTTGCTACCCCTATGCCTGGTGTGGAGACAGATCCCCTGCTGTCACAGTCGGCTGCCCCATCGCCCACAGACAATTCATTGTTGGACTATGCTTTGGATCTCACCGCTCCCCTCGCAAGTCCTGAGTCTTTGGACCTAAATACTGAGGTGGAGGATGAGTTTCTGTTTTTGGATGCATCCGTTAGCAGATTGAGGGTTCGACCTGCATGCCTTTTACGCTCTCTGCATGAGTGACCGTAGGGCCCACGAAAACAGTCTTCTACACCTATGGACACTACACTTGCTCCGCTGACAGGCTTTGACCATGTCAAAGCTCTTGTTCAGAGCCTGATTCTGGTCCCACCAGAGGAGGAGAAGCATGCGGCTGTTGCGCTGTCCTGCCAGGGCTTGTCCCTGGAGGACAAGTGGCAACAGATACCCTTACCTTTTTTGCCTTTCGTGGCCAACTTTTACCACCAGCTCACAGACAAGACTTTCGGCACACAAGTTCCCATAGAGCCACCAATGTCTGGGTATCTGAGGCAAAGATGAGCTCTCCCCAAGCCAGATGTTCAAGGGAGATGGTATTTTCGGCCTGAGCAGATCTTTCTGTCAGGTCCACTGCCGGTGGACTTAGACTGGAAAGAGTTTTTTGCTCTGCAGTTGAAGTTGACATCTGCCTTGGCCTTCAGGCAATTGGAGGAAGATACCAGGGGATCCGCCCTTATGGCATCTTACTCTGATATTTTTGTTGGACTGGACTAGCTAGGCCACGTGACACTCTCGCAACATCTTTGTCATGAGCCATTGATCACCAGGTATGGGCTGCCTACGCTTTGGAGGCGAACCCTTATTTGTTGCAGAGGGATGTCTACTTCCAGGATCAGAAGTCACATGACCCATTGTGAGTACCGCAGAGCCTGAACAGGGCCACTTTTCTTTGGAACTCTGTTAGGAGCAGAGATGTTGGAGGTTGTTCACTGGGCACAGGACCGTCGAACCCACTAACCTGATCAAACCCACACTGAGGCATTGACCGTCTCTGTTCAGTAACTTTCTACCTTGGCCACTGTAGTCTTGAAGCAAGGGAAGTCTTCTCAGACCGCACCTACTCACCCCTTGGCTCATGCTTCCTCCAGGATACAGTGCCCTGGAAAGAGTGGGCAGTGCTTTGAGAAAGGGAAGCACTTTGGCAAAAGCAAGAAGCCTAGGAAGCCTCGGCACCCAGTCGGCGGCTGCCTCTCTGCATATCGCAAGCAATAGGAGTCTATTACAGACTATTCTTTGGTCCTCAGCATCCTGAGATATGGCTACACACTGCCTTTTGGTGAAGCCTCTGTTAAGCTGCGAGTCCTTGTGGTTCAGACCACTTGCCGTGGAATCCAAAGCATTGGCGTTCTTTGAGGCAGTTTAGATGCTTCAGAGCAAGTGCGCCATAGCACCATAGACCTGTCAACGCTGAACACCTTCCTGGAAGTCCCGTCTTTTTTTATGGAGACCTCCCAGCCGTGGCAGGGGCCTTGCAGCCCATAGAGTGAACGACATCCTTAGATCTCCAGGACGTGTTCTTCCATGTGCCAATCCTGGAGACTTCATGGAGGTATCAACGGTTCACATTAATGGGCCAAGTTTCCCGGTTCAGGGCGCTTCCATTTGGTCTTGCCACACCACTGCTGGTGTTTACCCGGTTCACGCAGGCAGTTGCTGCTTATCTTCACCAGTTAGCCATCCGCACTCTGGATGATTGGCTTATGTGAGCGCTTTGGCACCTGGATTCACAGCGTCACACACAGACTGTTCTGGAACTTTGTCAATACAAGGGCTGGATGGTGAATCTATGCAAGTTCAGCCCTGGGCCGGAGCAGACTTTCATCTTCCTTGGTATCCAGTTTAACCTGATGGCCTATATCTATCGCCCTTTGGAAAACAGGTGGGAGAGACTTCAGTCTCTGCTCAGAGCCTTTCTGACTTGTAAGGTTCGCTTGGCACAACAATTGTTTTCCCTGCTGGGCTCCCTGTCCTCGATGGACTCCCAGGTCCCACTTGTTCACCTTCAACGTTGCCCAGGTAGATGGTTGAGGGACCAGAGCTATCAGACCCCAGTGCTGAATCTCAATGGAATTATTAGCACCTCATGTTGTGAACAATACAGGGGAACGTCATGTTGGGACAGACACTGATGCACTTTTAGGCCCAGCTTACCACCTACACTCTTCTCAGTGCGGTTGGGGAGCCCAGGTGGAAAGCCAGATGATGTCAGGCCCTTGGCTGGCGTCCTACGCATCTCACCACGTAAACTTGTTGGAACTGGAGCCAACCTCTGGGACCTGGTGGAGCACAAACATGTCCTCACAATGTGTGACAACAGGACCATGGTGGCCTTCCTCAACAGGCAAAGTGACAAGCAATCCAAGAAGTTGACAGAGTTAGCCAGATGCATCAGTCAATTGTGCTCCGAACACGACAACCACACACACACAAATCACATTCTGGGACATCAAAATGTTTTGGCAGACAATCTCTCAAGGAAAGGTCAGTCAGTAGGTATGGAGTGGTTGCTCTATCCACGGATCATTCAGGCCATGTGGGCCAGATGGGGAACTCCACAACTGGACTTTTTGGTGATTCATGAGGATGAGAAGCTCCCTGTTTGCATCTCACCTGGCCCGGACCTCCAGGGCCTAGTGATGGAAGCTCTAGCCATGGGCTGGAGCTCCTTTGGGTGTACGCTTTTCCACCTTTGTAAATCGTTTATTACGAGGGTACTGCAAAAGGTTCAGTCCCACGATTGCAATCTGATTCTAGTCATTCCCTGGCAACCCCAGAAGAATTGCTCGGTAGGCCTGTTGGAACTAAGTGTCGAGCCTCTGCTACATTTACCAGCATTGCCGAAACTTCTGGTGCAGTCAAATTCCTCATGAAGATACCTTTCATTCAAATACAAAGAAGCCTTGTCTGAAGCAAAAAGTAGTCTTAGTCAACAGCTTTCCACGGGACACTTTGCACGCAATGCACGCAAAGTGTCCCATGGAAGGTTGTTGACTGAATCTTAAATCAGCACTTTAAGGGTTAACAGTGGAGGGTTTCGATCATCCAACTCTTCATTCTTTGTGACGGTCCCAGACATTTCCATTGGGAGCAATCCCTATCGGTCAGTGCCCATTGGATCCTTCTACATTGACAGGCCAGCAGTGAGGCAAGTCCTACCCTGGTGGGAGCAGCCACTGGTTTTAGTCTTGTTGAAGAAGTGGCCCTTGGAGTGCCTTAAGGACCCCTGGTGGGTGAACCACAAGTACTGGAGGTGGAAAACTTGTTTTCTTTTAACAGTTACTTCAGGGGCTCGAAGAGGCGAGATCCACGCTCTAGCTCATGATCGACTCCAATGGTCACCTGACCACTTCCAGGTTACCCTGAGGCCTCACTTGGGCTTCCTAGCAAAGAACCAAGTGGCTCGAGATCCGGCTATGGCCTTAAAGGGTTTTTACCCTCCTTGCTATGGATACTACTCTTCCCTTGAGGAAAGAGCTTTGTGTCACATGACAGCCCTTCACTGAAACCTTTCACACATGGATGGATGCAGGGGACAGAAGTTTTCTCTCTTCCTACCCCTTGGAAACCCTTGTAAGGAGCAAGTTTGCAGAAACACAATTTCTTGATGGATCAAGCAGACAATTCTTAAGGCCTCACTGGAAAGGCCTGGTGCCTTGCAGCTTGTTTCAGCCAGAGCTCACCATTTGGACAATGCCTCCTGGCATGCCGTGCAGAATGCTGCAGTTGTCGACATTCTGCGGGCCTGTGGATGGCGACCGTCTACGACCTTCTCCAAGCACCACTTGCATTACATTATAGTGGTAGAAAAGGGCATGTACACCTTTGCAAGTATCTCAAGCGTCTTTACTTAGGTTCAGATACTCGTCCGTTAGGCCTTCCCAATCCCATCAGAGCAGCCACCATGTTCCAGTTCATGGTGCTCTTGTGGATAAGATTCAATATGGCCTCAAGGTCAGAGCACATCCTAGTGGGCCTATGGCATTGTGCTAAATTGACCTAATCTCAGACCCATATCAGGCAGTTTGTCCTTATGTCCTGACCTGTTGCTGGTTGACCCAGGAGTCCACTGCCCTAAGGAACCATATACCAGCCCCCCCCCCCCCCCCCCCCCCGCCTGCCAGTTTCACAACTAGGTCCTGTCAGATCTCCAGGTTTGATGGAGCTGTAACAGACAGCATCTACCCAAGAGGGGGACAGCTGTCATGTTGGCTGGTGACGTCCGTGCGGTTCAGTGCAGTCCCATGCTGGTCAGTAAGGAGGGTTTCTGGTTTCGGCCAGACTCTGCTGTTGGCGGCCTCAAGTCCATGTACCACTGAGGTTTTCCAATCAGACGTTGCCTCCTCACTTGGATCAATAGTTTACCCGAAGCTACCGGTTCCAGGGGTCAAATGTGGTCAGTATGTCAGTAACGTTATACCCTTCGCCTTTACATCTGTTTATTGGCATATGGTGGTGGAGAGGTAATGTTATGTAACTAATATTTTAGTGATTTCAGTATTAATAAATATACTTAACTCTCAACCACCACAGAAGCCCACCCGACCACCCTTCTTCCTCTTTCAGCTGACATCAACTGACCACTCTCCAAGAGGAAGGAGGATGCAGGGAGCATGCACACCGGGAGTCATCACCAGTGACAAAGGAACTGAGAGATGGCAACACGGGACTGTCAGGTTTTCAGGAATCATGTGAGGGAACTCAACTCGATTTGATGGGCGTTTAACCCAGACAGAGAGGTCTACTAGGTAAATGATGGTGGAGAGGTAAGTATACTTACTAATAACAAAATTACTAAAAATTTCATTTATTTTGCCTGAAAATAAGGTAGCAGATCAAATTTCTTTCTAGGAAATACACCTACAGCTCCCCTCCCCCCCTCCCCAAAAAAGGAGGAAAAGAAACTTGCATATTAATCAGCCATTTATCTATATTTCTCTTACTTGGATACCCAACAAAATACATATTTTTGAAAACCACAGGTAATATTGCAGATGGTTAGAGAAGAAAAAAGGACATACATGTATCTTGCAAGTTGTGAAAAAAGTACTATATTTCTTTGAAAGGGGGCACATGGACGCAATAGCATGCTATACACCTGCAATATCAGCAGAATAGTAGAGCTGGAATGTGCAGTAATTGTGTAAATCTCCCAATTCTTAGAATCATTTGTTCAGAACATTATGTAGATACAGTACAGAATTCAGCATAATTAACATGGCTAACACCAGTGTTATTTATGCTCCTAATTGTGTTTAGATTTTGCACTCCTTTGAGTACTCTTGAGTTTACATGGGATAAATGGAACTCCGTTGGCTACTTTTTAAGACAGATTTTAACAAAAAGTTGTTCTATTTTTTGGTATTATATGCCAAGCTGACCACTTGCACCAAACCACACAATGTGTGTGGCATTTCACAGTTTACATTTGTTATCATAAAGGAGCTGTGAAAAAGAATAACCCAAACTAAGTTGTAAATTTCACAACCTGCACACCGCAGAAGTACATTATACACCACATATAGCCTTGCTGGCTTTATAGAACCACCATTGATTGTCTTTCAGACCATGATGTGCAGTTCATCAGTCTGCTGATGGTAGCATGCCTATATGTATTACAATTTTATGGTAAGGACTATATCTCTGAAATGGAAATAGATAAATGCAATTTCTTTCTTTCAGATGAGTGTACCTCTACCACCAGTGACCATGACCAGAGTGAACCATTGCCATTAGAGCATGGTGCCTCAACCAGTACAGACAATGCCCAGCCTGTAGGTAGGTATGCAGGGAATACTAACCATTGACCAGTATTAATGCCAAAGAAGCATCTCATATAGGTTTAATGCATGTATCTATGGGGATAACCTGTGTTTTGAAGGTCATATGAGCAACAATGTTGATAAATTTCCAAGTTGTGTATCTCTTTAAACCTTAAAGCGCTGATTTCAGATTGAGTCAACAGCTTTCCTCAGGACACTTTGTGCACAAAATGTCCCAAGGAAAACTGTTGACTAAGACTACTTTTTGCTTTAGACCAGGCTTGCTGGTATTCGAATAAAATATATCTTCATGAGGTATTTGAATCTTTTAGCCATTATGTGTTTAACAGTAATGATCGAGAAACAACTATAGCAGCGATTAGCACTTTAAGGGTTACTAGCTATCAATACCCAGCCTCCAGCAGCCCTTTTTGTGCAGAGTGCTGATCCCCATCTGTTTAAGCCCAGCATAGGAAGCAGTACTGTGTTCTCAATCCATGCTGATTAACCTGATATGAGAAGCCAGGCTTATTGCACTGGTGAAGCTAGCTTCATCCAGGTGGGTTTCATGATGGCTTCCAAGTTGCTGAAATATTGAAATGAGAAGCCAGGCTTCAATGGTTTCCAGCTACCTTCATAGTGGCTACAGTAATTTTGGGAGGGAAAATTTGGAGGGAATCAGCAAGATGCAAACAATTTGTTAGACTGAAACTAGCACAGTTTTATCTTTGGCTGCTTGAATTTCTGCCTTCTCTTGTATCTGTCAGTGACATCATTCAGATAGAGACATGTTCTGGCCATATATGACTTCACCATCGTGACAGATGTAAATTATATATTTTCAAAGTGCATGGTCATCCTTCTTTCTCATTAGTTCCATATCTGTATAAGTCACCATGAACTTGGCACATCCTTAATTCTGCTGAAACATCTTGTTCATACATTTGTCACAGTGGCAAATTATACAGTGTAACAAATTACTGAACTTTGTGCAAAAGCTATGAACATGCAAATTAAGGTGAAGGCTACAAAGTAAAAAAAGTACTTATTCCATACATGTACATGTAGAGTTTTAAATGCAGTTCAGGAAGATCCAGCTGGGATTTTCTGTTCAAGGTATTCTTTGCAGAATCTTTTATCAGTTAGTCTTGTTTAGCATTGTTATTCTGTCTTAAAATCACTGAAATATTTCAGTCTTGTAGAGACTAAGCACACAGAAGTGTGAAATTCCAATATAAATGACCTTACAAAATCCAAACATCCTGTTGGGTGTATTCTAGGAATGAGGCTAGTCTAAAGCCAGACCCTTACTTGGAAGCTATTCGAAAGAAGCCACTCCACTAGAATGAAGCCGTTTGATACCTTCCATTTTCCATTCATAAAGTTACCAGCAGGGCTGAAGCTAGTTTGAAACAGTAAGAAGCTAGAAGGAAGCCACTTGATAGTTTGCAGTTTGGTACAGGAAAACTGTACATACTGCATAACAAATTCTTGTTTGTAATTGCTGGACTTAGAGAATTTGTATGAACCAGGATATGCACAAACAAATGTAAAAATAGCAAAATTCAAATTTAAACTTATACCCTCAAAAAAGGACATTCCATGAGTATTCATGTATGCCATTTAAGTGGAATAGGTCAACACAAGTTCAAATGGCCAGTGGAATGCTCAGATTGCCTGGTGACAGGTTTATGAGAAAACTATCTGTTAGTTGCTCAGTAGTGGCAGCTTGGCTGAAAAGTTATAGCCAGCCAATGAATGCCCACATTGCCTAGCGACAAGTTTGTAAGAAAACTAGTGGCTAGGCAGTCAGTATCAGCAGCTTGGCAGGTAAGCGATAACCACACAATGAGAAGCTGATTTTTTTTTCTAGTGGCTGGTTAGCAAAAGTGTGAGTTTACATCCAATCAGATCCCTTGTTCTTGCTACTTAGCAGTCAATTCATTTACAAGGCAAAATGTTAAGTAGCAACACCTCGGTGGATAACTAACCCCTAGTTAGCAAGAGACTCAATTCAGTAGCAAGTTTATTAATTAGTATATGAGCCTTACTGAGGGCAGATACAGATCAAACTGTCCAGACATGACTCTGACAACCATCCTGCCAGCCAATGTAGGTCAACGTTCTGGCTGCTGGGAACATTGTATTTATTTTACAATATAGTACTTTGGATCAGTTCCACCTACTGGAGTTATCTTGAATTATTCGTATACAGAGCATAACTAATTAAAGATTCTTGGTACTTTATATTTACCCATGAAACACCACAGGGTCATTTTGTATTCAGGAACTACTTTAATGCCTTATTTGGCAACTACTCTTATTCCTAAATGAGGATATCACAAATTTCATAGTAATGGTACTCCTTGGATTTCTTTGAAGAGAATATCACTGACTGAACCTGACTGTGGGCCAAACCAAGTGCAGGACTTAGATCCAAAAATGGCTTTGTGACCAATTTCCTTGGTCATACAAAAGCAAAAATATACTAAAAAATCAGTTGCTGCAGGACAATGTGTATCTATTTGATCAGCCTGTAACTGTGTTATTCAATTTTTGAGAGAACAGTACAAACAATACATGTTATAGACTTGCACAAGTCCCTGGTGCATGTCCCTATTTTCCCATCCCGCGGTCCCACCCAGAAGTGCGATACATTTTCCCCTCCACAAAGTTAACTGAATAATATTATGCCAACTACACGGTGTTATTAAGTAGGTCCTATTATTATTATTTTTTTTAACTGGTCGACACTGCCGCCGTGTCGGTTTCAACAGTAGCAGCTATTGAGTCCTGGTCAGTTCTAATCCCATTATCATTGCGAGTGGAAATTGGCCTGCGATGAATGCATGGCTAGTCACTGGCCACTCAAGCGAGACAAAGCGGACCGTCTCCCTCCGGCTGCCGACACCAGGGACTTGTCAAACTTGCACAAGCCCACTCTGGACTACCATCAATTCGATGGGAGTGACGTCACAACATCCGGGGTTTCGCGGGATCTTGGAAGTCAAATCAGTGCCACAACTTTTTTATTTTTGCATTAATGCAAACTGATCCACGTCATGATTTAAGTTTTGTTGAGTAAGACCTCTACATTTCTATGTGGTTCTTTTGTCAATTTAAACAAAAACTCTTGCCCTACACCCTAACAAAGGAAATATATCGATATCAATCACGATTTGATCAAAGCGGTCAAACCTGTGTGAATACTATTGCATGGGTACCGGTCCGCGCATTTTTCTGCGTTAGCGTCACGAACGATTGTTCCTCTGTTATTTTTTTCTAAAGATCGGTTGCGTATTATATTCAATTATAATGGTAGAGCTTGTTGCGGCAGTAAATAGTCCATAAACACACTTTATAGCAGTTACTGACAAACTGTCAGCATGATAAACACGCGGCAGTGGTAATTTCACCTGAGCCATGTTTCCCTTCGGCTAGCGTATTTTACTCTCTTTCCGTGAAAAAATTGGACCCTCTGCTCTATTGTACGCAAGGACTGGTACAGTGGTAGTATATGTTATCATTCCGACCAATTTACAGCGTTAAATTTTGTTTCTTGCTTTAATAAATTGTTTGAAATAGAAGCAGTTTTGAAGGGGTTCCCGCTAAAATACTTTTGTTTCAGATAATGGGAGAGCTTGTTGTTAAAATAGACAAGGTTCTAAGCATTCTAACGATATAAACAACATGGCGCGGAGACAAAAAAATCGAGATTGAGACGATGAAATCACCCTATTTTTGCGCAGTTTTGCAAACTTACATCATTCAAATTGTCACAAGCAACGACCCGGTCATTGATTTAAATCATCGTAGAAGGAAAATATTCATTTTAACGCCGCTCGAAATAGCCATCGGCAAGAACTGACGTTTCTCTACAATAGAATGTGCACGCTTGCATGTAAATAAACAACAGTCAACGCAAGCAATTTGAGACGGCCTTGAATCTGTCACGTGCTTGACTGCTCATGAATAATTCATAGCAGCGACAAGCCGGCAAGTTTGACAAGTCTCACTGGACGCCTTCTGCCTGACGCGGTACACTGCAATTAGACAATCCTTAATCCTTCATTACACAGTAGCTCAATTAACAGCTTCTGAAGAGGAGTGCATTATGACCGCTCGCTTGTCTGTGTGATAAGAAACACAGTGCAGACCGCCCGGCGCTAATCATCTGGAGTCAATGTTATCTGGTTATATACACGTTCCACGCCAATCAGCTAGGTAAAGCTACGACGTGTGTTTACTTAAAATTTAATTTGGCAATGAATTTGATTTTAAATAGAATACGGAGGACAGTCCAGTGAGACTTGAGCAAGTCTATACATGTTACAGGACAACTATTTATATTTTGTAGGTCATTATATACATGTACATACCTCTTTACAGAACTGATTTCAGCTACAGATTAGGGTCAGCATAGTACAGAACTGTCAAAGTCCTATTGCTTAACTATACTTCCATGAATTTTTAGTTTTCAGGAAAATAATATAACTGCATAAATGTGAGTGCCGGGCCATAAATTTTGCATTGCACAAGTGTACCGTTGGAGCAGAAGGATACACGAGATGCAGCCCCTTACCAACTTAAAAGCTTTCTTCTAGCACTCAGAACGCTTTCAAACACTAGCTTGCCTTGCAAAAGGTATTGGAAAGCTACTGACCTGAAGGCTTGCATACACTTGATATGTCCTTCAAAAGCTACCATTAGCTTTCAAAAGTTACCGTAGCCTTAGGAAAGCTTTCACTTAGCTTGTCATAGAGGCATATTATTTTAATGAGCTAAGCCATCATCTTCTGAAAGCTCTTGAAAGCTAGCACTGTAGCAGCTTAGCTTTCAAAAGCTAGTGGTATTAATACTTGAAAGCTAATGGCTAGTAGCACTTGTAATCTACTGGTAGCATTCAAAAGCTAGAAATAGAAGGGCTTTGTTTCAAGAAAATAGGTCAACTGGCACAAGCATGAACTGCATAAATCACGCAGTTGCTAAACTACTACTGTACTATGTACATGTACATGGATTTGCCGCAACTGACAGCAAGTGCATGAATGTACTGCATAAAGCAATATTCTAAAAGTTGTTTACTCTATAAGTGATGAAGATTGGCACACAAAAAAGATAAATGTCTGAAAACTCATGCATACATGCATGCACACTTTGAGCACAGCAAAATGATTAAATATATTTAATGTTTGGATGCCAACATATTGTGTGTGCAGGGTCCATGATACTTTATGAACCACCTGTATCAATGGCATATGATTTTCAGAAAGAATCTACCTTGAAACTAGAGATACATTGAAAGGGCTCACCTCTTTCAGTATTTCTCGTTCAAATTCAGTTTATACTGGAGGGAAATAAGAGGAAGTTCATTTGATTGGAGCATGTAACCTTCTCAGCTTTCAGAATAAGCAATTGAAAGCTAAGGAAAGTTTTTTTGGAAAGCTAAGCAGAAAGTGCTAGTCTAGGTTTTTAACTTGATAATGCTGATAGCTTTCTGAAGCTCAAAACTTTTCAAACGCTAAGCAGTTTACTTTTGATAGCTTTAACCACTTTTTGGGTACTACCAATTATTTCTTTGAATGCTTGCAATTGCTTATTTAAAAGGACACTAACTTTTGGAAACTTTCAAAATGTGTAGGTGAAGCTATCTTAGGTTTCAGGTTTGGTAAGGGGCCTGCTGCAGGTAGGCCATCGAGTGTATCCTTCTGCTCTATCAGTACACGAGTGCCACACAGAATTTATGGCCAGGTAATTGCAAGAGTGTTGTCTTATTTTCATGCCTTGGATGTGTAGTCCAGAGCATTCTCCGCCAATTTAAAACAAAAATGATAATATTTCTTGAAACAGTGATCAAAGACAAATACTATGGCAGCTAGATGATAAATCAACATCCTAGGTGCGCGCACATGAAAAATTGGGGGGGGGGGGGTCATTGCGAAAGTAGGGCATGCATGTGACCTTTCTACATGGGCATGTGGATTGGCAATAAATTCTACAGTGCAGAATAGCCCGTCCATGATTACTCTGGACTACACATACATGGGATAAATATACACTACTTTCGTTTCTGTGCATGGTTTGAGATATCCTGTATGCAGCCTTAAAATGAGTCAAAGTGATCTGTTATGATCTTTTGTTTGCAGGTCCAGGTGACAACATTAAAAAATCAAACTGAGAGTTTGATGACTTATGTGAGTCTTTGCTGAGTGACCTTACTTTTAGTCCATAACAGTTTCCATGTTATAATGAAACATCTAATCTTTATGCTATACAGCAGGCACATCTCAGCAGGCAGGTGTGAGCATTACCATAGATGCACCCCTTGGCAGTACACTCCAGCTTGTAGTGGCGGACAACACAACTGATCAGCAGCATGTGCAAGATAATGAAGGATTCTGTAATGGTGAAACAAACTCGACTGCCTATGATGAACATGACAATTTGGAGGGCAGTGATGACTTGGTTGCAGTAAATCCACTTGATGTATTTCTGCAACGTGACAGCACCCCCATTGCAAACTGGGGAGGAGTAAATGATATCATCAATGCACCAGCTGTCCCAAACATGAGCTTTGCACAGTTGTTTCCGAAAGATTCAGACTTCCTCAATGGTGACACAGATGCTGACAATCAGGCTGGACCATCAAGAAAGAGGAAACATGAAGAAGAGGTGAATGAAGGTGAAGAAAACAGCTGGATGACCACAGAAAAAAACAGTATAGAGATATGTTCAGGGCCTCCAAGGAAGAGAAAAAGAGCTGATAGTGATGATGATGAAGATGATGATGATGAAGAGGAGGAGTGGGGAGCTAAACGGCCAAATAGAAATGCTTGGGAATTTGAGGCTCCAAGTATGTCATACGACAGACAGATCTATGAGGCTTCTAACACTTCTGTATCAGAAAATGGATATTCTGGCATTGTTGAGTGGGACGTTACAAACAGTGTAGAGCAGGGGGTCGCACTTGATGTAGAGCAGGATGTAATTTTTGATGGAGAGCAGGAAGTTTTTGATGAGGAGGGGTCAGATGATGAAGAAGAAATAGATCCTGAGGCATTCAGGAGTGCTCAGCTGCGCCAGGAGATTATTCAGGATATTTTAGCCAATCTGAATGCCTCATATTGGAGCCAGTAATTAAAGTACTCTTTAAGCATACCCCACCACATTCTATGTGTATTCAAATATCTCATTTGGCAACTTTTGGTGTAAGTTTGATATTCTACTTCTCTTCAGACTCACTAAAATGTATTATTTTAGCAATTTCAAGAAAAAATCAGTTTGTATCTCATATTTATCATGGAAGCTTGTGAAAATGAAATAGTCAGAACTGAAGCCATGGGGGCCACACAAGCCTGGACTCCAACTCTCTTCCATCTTGAGTCTTTATCTTTTTTGTCAAGAAAATTTCAACAAGTAAATGTTGGAAAGGAGATTGACTCCATGAGACAATCAGACATTTTTGCATACCTTTCCACACTTGTTATAGGCTCCAGCAATTTATAGTACTGTGATGATTTGCCTGAAAAAAATACCTCAGTTAGATTTCAGTGAAACGCCAGCACTGTTAACTCCTGGGTTTTTTCAAGTTTATCAAAATGTAACAACAGTTCTACTTCTCATAACAACTCAGTGAAATCCTTGGCTTTCACAGGTCTTTAAGTCTGAATTCCGTGATGGTAAGACTTATGATGCAATCGTGGAGCACTATTTATGATCTTTTCTCCAGGGCCAATCTGTTGATTTGTTTGAAAAATGTCCCAATTAGTTCCAGTGGACGCCAGCACTGTGAACTTTTGGGTTTTTCAGGCTTATCTAGACATCTGCAACTCAATCAAGGACCCAGGGTCTACAAGTCTTTAGACTAAAGTCTGTGATGGTGAGAGTTATGACTGAATCGTGGAGCACTATTTATCCTCTTTTCTATTGGCCCAATCTGTTGATTTGTTTGAAAAAAGTCCCACTTAGTTCCCAGTGGACGCCAGCACTGCGAACTTTGGGGTTTTTTTCAGGCTTATTGAGAGATCTGCATCTCCACCGAGGACCTCATGGCTATCAAACCCTACATGTTGACTTTTGAGTTGTGTAATTCAGTCCATTCAGATTTGGAATCATTCATAATAAGGAATATCTTTGAAAGCCTTGTTTACTTGTATTTCTTTCCACTGTTAAGCATTGGTATCATAAAGATGAATAAAAATATGAATTTTTACAAGTTGAGATAAAGATAAATTTTCCTGCCTGTGATATAATTGTTGTGAATACAATCTGTGATTCAAATGTTATGTGAGTGGCGGTAAATGTTAGACTTTCTACCTCTATGACATGATTTCTTAAGATATAATAAGTAATCCAAATGCACATGAGTGCTACATGGTAAAGATAAAACTTGCTAACTGGGTGATGCCTAAGTGCCAAAAATGTTGTCAGGTTACTCAACATTCCACGCCAAGCCAAGCTAAGCCAAATATGATTACCAATAAATAAGATGTTATAGTAGTGTCTGTAACTGCCATTGTTCATATTGACAGTGTGTGAAAAGTCTGTATTCTTTGAGGGCCAGCAAAAGCTTAATTATAGACCTGAGCATGCCAAGAATGCTTCCCATGATGATTGCCATATGTACGGTCACACGTATAGTGGCATGTTGTTGTGTTTCCTTTGCTACACAGCATGAAATGGAACCTTGATAAGCATATGCAAGTCCACATTGTTACTTGCCATTTGTATGTATAAGCAGTTTACACCTAAAAGCCATTTTTGTTCTGAACAAAGAAAAAAGCATTGACATGATGTATAAGTGTCACAGGATGCATGCATTACAGTCTTGTTGCTCTATATTATAGGTAGCAGCCAACAGTTAGTTACAGTTGTAACTAATGTATACAGCTCCTACTTAACACACACTGTGTGATCTAATGTGTAGCCCTTTTTTCTGTGGTGGAGCACATCACATCTCAAGATCTCTCATCAATGTAAGAGCAGAATGTCACCACTTCAGAGCTTTCTGCTGTATGCATGAACCAGATGTATGAGAAAATAAGAGCTCTCTGTTCTTAGTATGCTTGGGCCATATATGATAACTCCAGAGCTGTGTTCTACCATGCTGGAATAGAATGTCCCATATCAGAAACTCTGCTCAAAGCAAGAGCAGAATATTATACTTCAGAGCTTTCTGTTTTATGCTAGAGCATAATATACAAAACCTAAAAGCTCTGTTCCATGCATGCTCTATTCAATGCAAGAGCAGAAAGCGACATTCTTTACAGCTTTCCATCTATGCAGGAACACTATGTGACAAAGTAAACCTGCCATAACTATTCTCACAATTGTTATAAACTGCATATAACATGGAAAGTATGTCTGGCAACAACATGCAATGATGAATAAGGACAGAAAACACTGTCATTCTTGTGAATCAACCACATTTTAATAGTATTCATGTATCCGTTTCACACTGCCATACCATTTTGAATATTGCAAGAAATATTTAATGTTACTGTACATGTGTTGATACAGTGAATTACACATGAGCATAGCTCGTGGAGTACATCTGAAAATTTTAGAGGAAGGTCTTTTTATACCGATAATTGTGCAACTTTATTCTGTGATAGCAGTTTGGTGACTGATAGAAGTATTTTTAAGAATATATTCCATATTTGTGGCGAGAAAAAGTTTATCTTCACAAAAAGTGATTTAAAGAGTAGCCTTTTTAAATTCTATTTTTTCAAATATGTACTATATATAGATTAGTGCCATTATAAAATATGTTTCTGAAACATGCCCAAATATTATTAATTTACATAAATAGTATATATAAGACAAACTTTATTAGACAGTTTGGTATTACAAGTACATGTACCTGACCTGCTACAGCATCAATGTAATTCATAAGATGTGATAAATATTTTAACAGTGCTGTTCATGGGGACATGCATTTTTATCTATGCATGCTTCGTGAGATTTTATCCATGTTAAATGAATCCCTTTCATAATGTACATTACCTGTGATAACTGGACTACAATTATCTTGACACATCATTGTTATTTATACAAATATGTTGATCGCATGTTGACATATTACCAGAATATATTTAAAAAATAAAAAGAGCATAAAGATAAGCCATTGTAACGTTTTAATTTAACCAGTCAAGACTCAATGCAGATTTATAGCTCAGCTATATACACTGATATAAGATTATCAGCCACCTGGCCTTACGACGTCATGAATTCCCTGCAGCACAATGTTGGCTCAACTACTATACATATATATATATATATATATATATATATATATATATATATATATATATATATATATATATAAGGCTATCAGCCACCTGGCCTTACGACGTCATGAATTCTCTGCAACACAATGTTGAGTCAACTACTATATATATATATATATATATATATATATATATATATATATATATATATACTGTGAATTCATTTAATTTCGCTGTGTTCTTATTTTCGCTTATTTCGCTGATGCTTCAAAACCGTGAAAATAAGAACCCAGTGAAATATATTTTAAACGTGGCATTGATAGGGATCATAACAAAAATAGCGAATTTGAAGTTTCAGGGAAAGGTTCAAAATGCAGAAACAGTGAATATTAATGCCCGTGAAAATAAATGCATTCACAGTATATATATATATATATATATATATATATATATATATATATATATATATATATATCTTTTGCATCTGGCATCGTTATTGCAAACATTTGATGGCATTTGTTTTATTTTGTGTGGTTCGTAAATATTGCATATGCGTGTTCCAATTTGACCAGTTACCAGTTTACCCTCACCAGGCTATGCTGTGAGGGTGAATCAACACTTGCTAATATTAAGGGTTGATATTAATATTATTACTCCGCACGCTGTGAATGTTTCGCACGGGATTATGTTGTTGACTAAGGGCATATGTTCTCCTGATAGGCTTCCTTTTATAATTTTACCGAACCGTGAATAAAACCGCAACGTTAACGAAAACACAACAGGCGACACTTGACATTATTGGTCGTCGTCTCCTTTTACACCAGAAAAGATAAATGCTGAGAGAAGCGTTTTACATAATATGTAATATCTGTTGTTGCTTTACTCTATAATTTCTCGCCTAAACCAGTCACCAGCGACCGGCAATTTCAAACAGGAAATATCAGTTTTTTCCCCATTGTTGCATTTTCATCAAATAGTTTGAGTGAAAGTATCGGAGTAATTCTGTCCTGCAAATTAATAATATGCCCCTGAACAACAATTTTACTTGACGTGTTCCGGCCCCTGAGACTGAGCATCAATTCAAGACAATAATGTGCTATGAACACTAATGTCGAGAAAGTGGGCGACTGCGAAGTGACAAAGCAAAATCATGACTTACAAACAGTGTTTGGAAAAAAGTCAAAATACATACTTTTTGCATCTCAATAATGCCAAGCCATGTGTACATCATCGCTGTCAGAGCAAAAGGTCGTATGGTCGTATGTGTCATATTTGGGGAAACTGAGTTAGGGTTACAAATTTTTGATATAGGAGAATGGGTCATATCACCTGACCTTGGCTGTGACCTTCAAACGTATATGTAAGAAGCTGGAGGTAAATGATAATGGTCATATGTTTTTTAATCTTGCTAAAGGTCGCATATGTTTTGAAAGCTGACAATTTGGTGAATAATGTGTTTTTAGAACCAAGAGTTATGTTCAAATGTCCTTTTTTGGAAAACTACACCTCCTTTAATTTTATTTCTGGAAAGAAAATATTAACCTTTAACCCTTTAGAACTAAACCAAAACTACAGCAGAGATGCTAACATTCGAAATACCATTTCAGGGACAGAGCATATTTGACAAAGACATATATGAGAAAATACTTCGTTTCAATGCGGGAGAAACCACCGTAAATTGGTCGAATTTTCAGGGACTGCATGAATGAAACACAAATACAACTGTAGTAAGTTGTTAACACACAATACATGCGACAAAAAATTACAAAAGCGGACCATATATTACGAAAGGGTACATATCACATATATCAAACACACATTAACAAACTCATTGAAAAAAAAACTATAATTAACCAATACTAAAAGCCTATATATATGTAGCTATGTTACATGACATTGTCACTATTGCATTTTAAATTTTAAAAATAAGTAGAAGGGATCCTCTTTTCTTAAGAATATTCACAACATATGTTTCTACTATTTTAATTTTTTCTGTATTATCCAAATTCATGAGAAATATGTTTTCTTGATCGTCAAGTGTGGTGAATGAAGGGAAAATATCGGTTATCTCATTAGATAAACAGTTCTTTCAGAATCATATGTTTTGCAGTGTAACATTACATGTATTTCATCTTCAACTTTATTACAAATTTCACAAACTGTTTCTTCCAAAGGTGTTTTTTGTGGTCTCATATGTCTCCCCGTTTCAATTTTTAGGTTATGTGCACTGATTCTAAATCTTGTTATATTGTTCTTTATGGACCGATCTTTGACAGTAAGAAGGTAATTTCCCATTTCAAATATTCTCTTTAATTTCGTATAGGTTCGTAATTTTTTATCGGCGCCTGAATTGATATTCATCTCTGTCTGCCACTGGTTTATGAAATGTTTTCTAATATTTTCGACACATTTTGATGTTGGAAAGTCGTCTGTCAGTAAACCGATGTTTTCCCATATCATTGTGAAGCCTAGGTTGCGTAACGTATTTCTAAAACATGTTATCCAATGGAATTCCCCCGTGTGTATATTTTCTGCATTGCAGAGAAAACAATCGTAAACAAGCGAACCAGGTTTCATATGTACTATTCTTAGCCAATTTTTACGCATAGGATTTAGAATTTTTAACATGAGTGGGTATCTTCCGACCTCACTTAACACTGCAATACTTGGTTAAGGGACTGATAATGAGGGACGTTTGGCCATAACAGTAATCCCAACATTTCTGTCAAAAAATAAAAAATAAAAAAACGACGTTTTGGTCTGTCAGTGACGATATATATATATATATATATATATATATATGTATGTATGTATGTATGTATGTATGTATGTATGTATGTATGTATGGATGGATGGATGGATGGATGGATGGATGGATGGATGGATGGATGGATGGATGGATGGATAGATAGATAGATAGATAGATAGATAGATAGATAGATAGATAGATAGATAGATAGATAGATAGATCTTGCACCTGCGCACTGAGAACATTTGATCCATAAGTAACTAATGCCTTTAACACTGGTGTTAAAAATACCTCGAGCAATAAATAATCTGCGTTTTTGTTCTCCCATGCAAGGGAAACTAACATTCGCTGAGTATTATTTTTTTTTGCTTTAAATTATGTTCAGCTTCCGCTGACTTGATAAAATCTGAATTGCTGCGCGATCAGTTTCAATTTCTACTAAGTACTGTATTGGATTATATTGTATATCTGGTGAACAGTTGTTCCTCGTGGTAAATTAATAGTTCAATCGCATGCAAGTTCTACCATGATTCATAATTTTTCCCTCTCTACTAATAGAATATTTTTAACTTCCTGTCCAATTCTGGCTTGTATTTTTTTTTATTTAAATTATACAAGGTATAGGCCCACACTTTCACCAAATATATGTTACACTGCGAATGCAGACATTCTGTTTGGTTACTGTACGGCACTCTACAAACATTGGTTAAATTGACAAATAGATAGGTTGAAATGTGTCTCACCAATATGGGTTGGTTAATAGATTATTTAAATTAACTAATCATATTGGTTAAGTTAACCAAACACTAGTTTTATTGGTTGGGCACATATCAACCAATTTATTGGTTAATTGAACCAATCTGTTTTTAACTTGTAGGAACTAATATTTGGCGAATATTTCTTCCCAATAGTTAATGTCATAATAAAGATTATTGTGACCATATTTAAACATTTCCATCAATAACATCACATTGTGAAGCCACTTTACATTTTACTACATCAGTTAAAAAAAAAAAATGGGCAAAAAGGAGAAACTAATATTTATGTAAATCGAAACTTATCTAAAAAATAAAAACAGTGTATAGGCTGACGGAACAAATATTCATGCGGTGAACAACATTCGTTCCAGGGGAGGCCGGGAGCAAATAAATATTCCCTGACACAGGCGGGAAAAAAACGTTTTGGATCATATAAATAGGTGCCCAGAAAATATCTTTGCTAAATCCTAGCTGCAACTTAGCGTCGCATAGATTTAACAATGCATATATTTCGGCGATAATTAAAAGGAAAAAAATGCCATATTCCCAATGCAACTTTAGGGAGGCCCAAGTCCAAGATGGCCGATTCTGTATGGGAAGGCGTTTTCAAATGCGCATAAAATATAAACCATTCATCCTGTGGAGCTAATGTTTTCTATAGAGTTAGAATGGAATAACTTAAAAGCAATCTGAAAATTTCAAAAGTTTACTGTAAACACTTTTGAAGTTAGAAGGGTCTGAAAATTGAAAAAATCACAAAATCGCCCATTTGAGAAAAAAACTAAGTCCAGTGTCCCGATCAGAAAATTTAAATTTTGATGGGAGGTTTTCAATTTTTATCACAAAGTATCAACATAGTTTAGAAACTGTGAAAAAAAAATTTAAAAAAAAAAAAAAAAAAAAAAAATTCACCCCTGGGGGGTCAATTTTTTGTTCCGCCTACTTTGCGTACTTAGCTCAAAATGCCAATTTCAGATGCTCATAACAAAAAATCTATATTATCTAAAGGTCTCATCCTCTCAATATCATTTTTGTATATACCATAGAAGAACAAGACATATAAATCTGTATTAAAAACAGCATCCTTTTTATTAAATTTAACTTTAAAAAGCAGAAATTATTCAAAATCACATTCTACCGGTGAAAATACCCATTTTTATAGCAAGTTGATACTATCATTGTGAGAATTCTACACTAGATTCACACCATTTGTTACTTAAGTCCAGTGTACATATAGTACTTCATTTGTCATATAAATTCATATTGTTGTCTATCAATTCATTTAAGTTTTAATGAATTTTTAAAATTTCAAAATCTTATCAAAATTGCACTTTCTGGCTTTTCCTCCACATTTCTATGCAAGTTTATTTTATCACATGACTGGTCTTTGGTACAGATTAATTTCTGTTGAAAGCTGTGTCCATCATTTAACATTTTATTCTATTCAAAAGTAATAAATAAACATTAAATTTGAGAGAAATATTGTTTTAAAAACAACAAATGAATATTGCATTTAAACCGACATGCAAGCCAAATTCCTTACAAACATATGGGTTTCACCATCACTAGAGAAATTGTCAAAAGTTATGTAACCAAGATTTTCATGTACATGCTATCTACTTTGAAATATACATGGAAGATTTACATGGGGAAAAAACAATTTGACAAACATTATTATAAAAAATAACACATACATTTATGTGGCACCATTTATATAACGGAATCCCGCCGTTTCGAGCACCATGACATGACAAGGGAGAACAATAATTATTGAATGTTCTTGGATTAATGAAAAATATTATGTTAAATGTTATTGAAGACATGCATTCATTGTCCTATTAATGTCTTAAAATTTCAGTCTATTCAATTATGCAGTGGAATATGGTGAATTTGAACAAATTCTCTATATTGTGTGTTTATGACATTGATTTCAATGGACAGTACTGAAGTGTTGGGTCTGTCACTGTCACTCTTCTGAATTTCTCGTGGAAAATATAAAAATAATGCATCAATCTTTACTATTCATCAATGAAACCCAGAACTTGCCAACTTGTTGCAATTTTTACTTTGCATGTTGCATTCTGTTTCATGCAGCCTAGTAGAATTTCCCAGAACTATCCAAGGACGTAATTTAATAAAAACAAAAAACAAAAAAAAAAACGCTAATATATATATATATATATATATTATTATTATTATTATTATTATTATTATTATTATTATTATTATTATTATTATTATTATTATTATTATTATTATTATTATTATTATTATTATTATTATTATTATCGACAAAGTCTCCAAATGACTGCGCAGAGCTTCACACATTAAACGAACCAGTTCCATTCCATACATTACAATGCCGCAGGAGGTATCTGGTATCGCATAAATGGACCTGGCTCTTGTCGTGTATAATAAGTCCACTGGTCTTTTGTCTGGTTCACCTGATTTCCTATACGATGCCTTGGGCTTCGTGTTAATAAAATCCAATGTTTTGATCCTTTCATATTCAGTGATATTGGCTGGATCCATCGAGGCACTTAATTATGACATCATCGTCAGGATCTAGATAAAATGCTGCGGATCGATGTTGGCGCCCCAAGTCATCTGAGTTATTTGGTACATGTACAAGTGCACAATGTCGCTGAGGAAAATAAAATGATGTTCCATAAGTTATACAAGCATTTGAAAAATACACGTATATTAATTGGGCAAAAAAAAAAAAACAATACTAAATTCAGTGGAGCTTTGGAGTAGTATCTTGATCAAAAATAAAAGAATTACAGCGATTATTCAAAGAACCAAGGCCCATTATATATTACCTCACCTGAAACTGGGCCTAAAATTCTGCGTGTCTCTGTACGTCCATAAGACAGAAACTTTGACGCCTAGTATATTACAAAAATGTGTCGTGCCAAGTGCAAAAGAACAGCGACATTTTCACCCACAACCGGGCTAGACGGGTGGTTAAAGAAACAGGAAATCGAAAGCTTTTAAGATAGAACTTTCAGAGAGAGAGAGAGAGAGAGAGAGAGAGAGAGAGAGAGAGAGAGAGAGAGAGACAGAGAGACAGAGAGAGAGACAGAAACACAGACAGACAGAGCTTTTTAAAGGTCAGCCTGGTCCATAACATTCCTAAATAAAAAGAATCAATTTGTGCTCCGAAACTTAAAGATGAGCTGTCAAGAAAATCTAAAATCTAAATGTTTACTGAAATAGGCATATATATAACCATAATGCTATTTTATCTGTACAAACACAATGTTATGCCTTTATTTTGTGTCCCACAAGTAATTCGGGTGGATGGATGGATGGATGGATGGATGGATGGATGGATGGATGGATGGATGGATGGATGGATGGATGGATGGATGGATGGATGGATGGATGGATGGATGGATAGATAGATAGATAGATAGATAGATAGATAGATAGATAGATAGATAGATAGATAGATAGATAGATAGATAGATAGATAGATAGATAGATAGATAGATAGATAGATAGATAGATAGATAGATAGATAGATAAGTAGGTAGGTCGGTCGGTCGGTCGATCTATCGATGGATCGACAGATAGATAGACCGGAATCACACATTTCGGAGGAATAGACATCTTTCAAAACATATGAGACCGAATACTTGATTATGTCATACGGAAAGGACAAAGAGCATCTTGGGAAATGCCTTCATAATTTAAAACGCCTTTGAGCCAATGATACCGACTGTACATGGATGCAAATTATCTACATAGTGTTTATGGTGTTCATACCAACCTAACTCGAGCGATTGATTACCGGTACATGGCAGTGCTCCAAGCAGGATCATCAATTTTGGTTATACCATGGAGCTACTATAGTAGCTCCATGGTTATACCTTTAGGACTTCAAAATTTTTGTCCAAATTTACATTTTTATGATCTAGGACTGAAACAGTATGCCTATGAATTTCAAAGAAAATTTGCACAGTATTTAAGGGTAGTCTTGTCTTCTGTGTCTATATGAACATGGAATCTACAGAGAATGAGGGAAAACTTCGTTCAGCCGCGATATTATTGTTAGGCTCCATTCTTTTCTTCTTGGAAGAGGGGGGGGGGGGTGTATTCATTTGAGAGAAATGCACTCTTTATTCTCTGTTGTTATTAAAGATCTCCTGTCGATGTTAAATGAGCTTAATTTATTATGTATCAAGGTGAACATGTCCCTGCTTTGTTTTGTGTAGATCACACTGTCCTGGCGGCTAGAAGTGAGACTGAACTGCAAAAAAATACATTTAACTGCTGATACATTTGCTTGTAAGTGCGGAATGAACTTTAATAATTTATTGTAACAAATCAGAGGTTGTGAATGATTATTGGCAACGGTTTGTACTGGACAAAATATATCTCGGTACTATGCCTATGGTAATTGAAAATTTCAGTACATGTAAAAATTTAGCCATTATGTTTACCAAATCCCGTGATTTTCCTCATATTAATCGCACTTGAAGCCGAAATTGAGCCGTTTTAATGCAGTATCGTATCGTCACACATACCTATAAACGATCTCTGTGGGTGACAGTCTATGAAACAGTTAATTTGATTTTGCATTCCTTGTCACGTGATGGTGACTCGTGGCTATGTAACACAGAGGGAAACAGAAATATATATACAGTAACTGCTTCTAGGACGCGATAGCTTGACTACCAAATTATGATTTTTTTAATCCTTCCGAGAGTTAATCATCGACTTCTCACTTGGGGATATAAACTTGAAAGACTAGTTAGACTTCCGAAAAGGGCCGTTCGAATTATAAACCATAATAATTACAATGCACACACTGATCTCATCTTTAAATATGGAAACTTATTGAAACTGGAATACACAAAGTCTATAATAGTTTCACTATAAATTACAAAACAATCAACTTCCAGTCTGTTTTTATCAAAGTTTATCCGTATTCAACCTGACCGCCATCTGAACTACATGTACAAAGACCTTGGACAAATTGATGCAACTTCTCCATAAAATATCATGGTCTGTTACCGTGGAACAATATTCCACTAAATATCAGATGTTCTTCCTTTACACACACACACACACACACACACACACACACGCACACATACACACACACACACACACACACACACACACACACACATATATATATATATACATATATTTAAATCCAAACTGGATACTTACTCAATCTCTTGCATTACTTATTTTTTTTAGGATACAGTGTATGTATGCATGTACTGTTTAACTTTTTACACGTTATAATATTGGGTTACAGCAGATCATATAAGCCCATTTTGGTTTTCGTCTCCTATGTGGCTGTTGCATACTAGGTCTTCCAAAGATCTTAATATATCTCCCTGGCCTATGTATTTTTATTTGTCGGTACTTGGTTACATTTTACTTACATTATATACTTTATTTGTGTAATCTGTATTTTGTGGTCAATTAAGCAGTCCCTACTCCTGAATCTTTCATATAAATATCACTCCTGCAATCATGATTGCATGAATTCAACAATCTGAAATACAATATTCCAGCCTGTAAATTATGCAGAAACGGAGCTTTTTCGGGTTTTCAAACCAGTTGGTTATATATATATATATATATATATATATATATATATATATATATATATATATATATATATATATATATATATATATATATATATATATATCAGAAATAAAACTCGTAATGTATATGGGTTACATGGCGGTAATCAAAGAAGCAATGAAAACTGGATATATCTGTTTTGAAAATGTATCAATAGGAAATATTATCAGACTACTTCCATGAATTTAATGGCAAAGTATCTCTTTCAAAGTGTAAACTAATCAAATTTACAATCTGCGGTGCATGGTATCTTTTTTAGATGGAAGACTTTAAAAGGATGACATTTATGGCCCGAATAGGATCATTATTAGCGGAGGAAACCTTACAACAAATAATTGTTTGGCCAACTTGAACGACATTGCAGCATTGGCCTATCTCAGCGTTGCACCTCATACACACAAACAGGCATGTATATTATGTCACGTCGCATTAATAAACCAACTCTTTGCAAGGAATTCACTTTTTCATGCAAGTCCCATTCATCGCTAAAATGAACTTAAATTAGGACGGAACTTAGACACCTTAAATTTTACAAGGGGTATCGTGTTCTGAGGAAGAACCAGATGAAAGTGACAACGCGACAGGACGGAATTTCTGCCTTAACGGTGATAACTATATACATGTAGCAAATACACAATGGATAACTCTGTGGTTTACGTTTTACGCACAGCTACTTTGAGTCAGTTTGTATTCTAACTTTGAAATCTGTTCGAGGAAAAGTACTTTTAAGCCAGCCAATAAAAAATTTCCATCCCATCGCGCTGAAAAATCACTTCTAGTCTGTATCTTCAGCTCTACTAGAAAAGTATTGCTAATTGGTAATTAATTGTATATGAAAAATACTTATCAACATGTATCCTTACCAAAGTACATTTGGAACCGAAAAAAGTAACAGCTTAATGTTCACACCATGCGTTGACTATTTTGGGATCTGACCCATTTTATATATTTATGCAAGTTTTAATCATGTTGAAATATCTTTTTTTAATCATATCACTAAACAAATGCATTTAGTGTTATCATCAATTGCATTTAATGATATCGTCAAAACGATTTCGTGATAAGTCTAAATGGGAAGTTATAGACATAGTATTACGTAAAATTTTAAATTGATGGTAACATCAAATCGATTTATTGTGATTAAATAGACGTTATTTGGTATTAAGTTTTCTTTTTTTGCTCGCGGCACGAAATATTAAAGATAAATGAAACAGAGTTGTCGGGGGAAGGTTAAAATTACTCAATTTAAATAAATTTCCCATCTGAATTTATTTGGTAGTCTCCCGAACGATCCTGGAGGGTTTGCAACCACTTGCAGTGTGCCCCGTGTCGTATGGCAAATCGTGGAGACCATGCACGGCCGAGAAACAAACCTTGTGCGCAGGACCATTGCGCATGTCCCCAACATCAACTTTCATGGAGAGATCATCTTACCGCAGCAGGCTCAATGTTCGGCGTACCAATCCGGACATGCGCAGTCCTGTCCATTCTGGACCACTAGGAGCGTGTGCAAATCCGATGCAGGGGTACCAAAATCCGATGCAGTGGTACTGGGTCCGATGCAGGAGTACAGAAGTTAGAAAAGATCTATTTTACGATTAATAACTTATGTTTAACGTATATGGGTACATAGTTGTATATAACGACCAGCTGGCTTCAGGCAGAATGAAGGATTAAGTTATTTTTGTGCAGTTTTGTTCGACACCTGATCGATCCTCAGGCTGCTTCGCATCGATCGGTATTTCTTTTGCCGACCAGGATTGATTTTTCTATGAAAATAACAAATGCATACTGTTAAAATATATGTGATTCTGAAATGAATATGCATATCTTGGTTATGTATGAATAAAGCTCACTTTGAAGGTCGTGAGTTGTTGGCAAAACCGAGCAATAACACTGTTATAACACTTTTTTTCTGCTTCTTTCCTGGGCCAATATTTATCGGACTGTGTATTAGGATTTCCAAGTACACGTTCATTCAAACTGTTAGACTTTTACTTTACTTTCACACTTTTACTCTGAGTTCAATGGCTATGCACTAAATATAGAAAAGAGCTCTATTAAACTCCAGATTTTATTTATTGTTACTAATGAGTCAACAATGTCCATATTTCAAATATGGTGTATCAAACTTGAAAACATTCTTGTTTAATTGTTCCCTCCATTCTAATCTATTATACTATTTTCATTTCCAAATACTGAAACAGGCAATTAATTTTCTAAAAAAGTTGCAAATCTAGACGGCCATCAATAAATCATACTATTCAAAATATGTATTGTCAATTTTAGATAGTATTTCAAAATTTATTTTTGAATGAAACATTGGTATTTGTCCTCAAAAATTTAAGAAGGGACCACCCATGAAGCAATTATGAATTTTCTATATGTATTGCAGGCAAAGCGACCATCTGTTATTCTCAAGTCTAATACAACTTCAGTGATAAGAGTTAACTTGTACAAGCAAAATAGGTTCAATATCCCCCCCCCCAAGAAATTACCGAAACTTTGGTGTCTATGTACAATCAGAGAAACACTAACTCGGTAAGGGCAATGTTAATAAATTATCTGTTTCTCATGTCCTGACCGACCATAAAAATTGCTCCTGGCCATAAAATAAAAAGGGTTTTTTATTTTCTACAGACCCTGTAAAATTTAAACAGGTGAAAACAAGAAATAGCCTCTACAATGTAAGGTTTAGTATATAGCATCATTGGCTTTGAGTTTTTTTTTGAGTTTTTTCGTAATGAAACTGATTTTAAATAAACTTATGCGATTCGCTATTCTTATTAAAAAAGAACTGTATTATTGGATGTAGTCACCAAGAATTGAACATATATGCACCATCCTGATTTGGTACATTAGGACTCCTCCCGGTTTTTTTAACCTCAACTGTTAATTTTTTTTTTTTACTTATCTACTCATTTTTGTTGTGGTGCCGGACAGGGGAAACTAACAATTTTCTGACAGTGCCCTAAAGCATGGATTGTCCACCTAATCCTAGTAAATATTAATAAAGTTCAGTGAAAACTCATTATGAGACTGCCTGTAAATACACGAAAGGAAAAAAATAACTGAACAAAAGGTCAAGATCCTTGTCAAAAAGATAAAAATTCCTGTGTCTTTACTTGCACTTTTTTCATAAAAATCAATTTAAAATGAGTACAGTGGGAAAATTAGTTCCAAATTCTGCCACAAGGGTTTTTAATATGCTAGTATTGTTCACATGCAAAACACATGAACAAGGCAAAAATTTGTATATTCTCAAAGCAGTAACTCAGAATGACCTAATAGACTAGAAATTTCGAATGCATGAAGTAAGAGACCTACATTTACAGTGAATTTTCACTGTAGAAACATTCAGCATTAAGAAAGAAAGAAAAAAAGAACAAACCGCAAATGGCATTCATTTCAATAACAATACTTTATTATCATAATAATATCCACAACAAAATAAGGAAACAATGCATGCATGCATTTTGTCTCATCTGCATATGGCCATAAAGTTATCATCCACACATGTATTGAATATGTATTCACATGTAGAATAGTCCATATACACTTGTATCCGACATGTATTATACACAAATAAATTCTAGTCTCAATCAACCACATGAAATGTACATAAAAATGTAGCTTATAATTACAAACAGACAATGATAAATTTATGATTATCTCCGCCAAACATTGTGAGAGAACAATGTTTGCCCAGTGTGCCCAGGTGACGGGGGAATCATCCATTATGATAACATTAGTCAAAGAAGAGAATAACATGGGAAACTGAACATAATCTGTTAAAATCACATTCTTTCATGCTCTATGTTTGTTTGATTTTGTTTTGTTTGGTAAGTATATGTTTTTTATATGTGTGCTAATATACAATGTTTTTAGCAATTGAAATTTATTACATGTAATATGTGCTTTTTAAATGTACCAATGATGCAACCTTTCAGTTCACTAAATAGCAATGAACTGACGAAAAGTGGAAGTTCCAAGATGGAACTAAACTAAATTACACACTGAATAAAACCATACTGTCAATCTTTTTATGTACAACAGTGTACAAAATCACCTAACCTCGCGTAAAACATAGAAAATGTAACATTCCATACTTGTGGCAAAGAGAGATGTGGTCTTTGTAGATGGGGTAGCCTCTCTTCAAGAGGGACCATTATACATCAAACTGGCTTACATTTCTCTTATGATCTTTCTGTGTCTTATAAGAAAAAAAGAAAAGATAAAACTTTCTTAGCACAATACATCAGCACTTTCATGTTTGTCATATGCATTGTTCAAACCAGTTTGCCACAATTAAACTGCCAGGTGACTCAAACATCCTTGTGAGTTGCTCATGCCACATAGGTGATAATCCATTATCGACAGTTGTGACAAACAACTCCCCAGAGTTGCCCAAGCCACATTGGTGTAATAATTCATTATCAACAGTTGCTGCAAACAACTCTGCATTGGTAAACCCCCTGTGAATGCATTCCAACTTCAAAAGACTTTTTTGACTTTTTTGTGTTCAATTGAAATGATCAACTTGTTTTGGGGTGTAATAATGAGCAATGTACAAGCAGAGAGAAAAATAAAAAAAGGAAATGAACTTGTGCTGTTGGCGTCATGAAATAACTGAGCAATGTACATGAAAAATCAAAACAAAAGTCAATACAATTAATCAAGCAAAAAATATGAAAAAGATGAGTTGGTTTTGCGGTATTAATTTAAACATATTTATTTCACACTGGAAAGCCCAATAGTATACAAGTCGACTAATCGAGGGGTTCTCCAGAATATACAAGGTAAACAACATAAAAAAACCACACAAAAAAACACAAAACAAAACAACAACAATAACAAAAAGAAACAAAAACAAGAAACAAAACACAAAAAACCCAACCAAACAAAATAGCAAAAAATTGGAAAAAGTGAACTTTTTTTTTTTTATCTTAATTGTGAAATAAATGAGCAATGTACATGAATAAACAAAACAAACAAGCAAGCCAAAAACTAACAACAAAAAATAGAAAAATAAAAATGATGAATTTGTTTTAGGGCATCATGAGGATATAGAATGGTCCCCCCTTTTCAGGTCCCTTTCACCAGAGGTCCCCCTCTTGAAACGCAAGCTTTCTTATGCAGAAAGTATGGTACTTCCATTATATCTCTCCCCCACACACCCACGCACCCCTCAAAAAGAGGCCTGCCATGAACAACAAAACTAAACCATAAAAATGCAAAAAAAAAAAAAAAAAAAAAAAAAAAAAAAGAGAGAAAACAATGCACTTGTTTTGGGATAGACATCACAATATAAATTAATCTATGCTCAGAGATGAAATTGTCAAACGACGAAAAAGTCTGAAATTTGAGTGTTTGCCTGAACTTAAGTAACTTTCAAATTAACCGAATTTGTGGGAAACAGGTCCAAACAGTCAGAATTCCTACAAAAGTAGGAACTGTAATCACTATACCTGCTCATTTAGTTCAAATGGAACTATAGCTAGCTGGGGTTACACTCATTTCAAACATTGTTGATCATTCATGTTCTTTTAATGAAGATGCTGAAAAGGTTAGAACAAAAGTGTTGTCAATTCTGTTTTTCCACCCTTCTTAGGATTTCACCCTCCTCCCCAATTGTATTCACTTCTACATTTGAATAATGAAAAATGATTGAATAGAGCGACTTTACAAAAAAATTCCGAAATTTGCTTTTAATTTTTTTCTTCTCTTTACATTTATATGATAGTTGTGGATAACAAATGCGGCCAAATGTACAGTACCAGAAGGAAACAATATAGTCATAGACATTTTAAAATATGACATTGAGCTGAATCCTGGGAAGGTTGGGCTTAAGATGCCATATATGGTACCTCAAGGCCAACCTTCCCTGGATTCAGCTTAATGTCAGGCCATATATGGCACTTGGTAGGACTTGGAACTCAAATTCAGTACAATACTACCATATGTAGAAGAAACAAGTCACAGTACACATGCATGGAAAAACAAAAATATTTTCTTCTATAAAACAAAATATCATGTGGAACTGCCATTTTGGGGCATACGATTCAGTTACATCACTTGCTACATAATAATATTCTGTGGCACTCCGCTTCTTTGCCGCGTCCTGACTAGCTTAGTTGCTAGTAGCTAGTCAGGTGGCCTTCATTTACACATAAACACACACCAAAAAAAAAGCCCTATCCCACTGTCGCAACTTTGCGCTTGGCATGCCCACAGGTACATGCATGTACGGACTCTGATCTGAGGTCTGAGCGCGTCTGCGCATGTCCGGACTGTGGTCCGAAATCCGAGCACGTCTGCGCATGTCCGGACTCGGACAATCCGAGAGGTACGCCGAACATGGGACCATTTGCATCCCTGTTTTTTATGAACGGAAACCAAGTAAAACAAAAAGGCCATGAATAAAAAAGAACCCCACTTATATTGTACATGTTACCATAGGACAAAATATAGCTAAAATTGATAAAATTTTATGGAAGAGCTAATATCATTCGAAAAGTTTGAACACAAAGCGGGCACATGTTTCAGGAACGCACGGCAGTGGCTGAGTGGGCCGCAGCCGCACTGTTAAATCGGCAATCAGCAGCATGGCTGCGGTAGTGAAGACGGTGAGAACACTTAGAAATAACTGGAAGAAAACTGTATTTTTCACAGGACTTGGCATATATGGTGTACATTATGGAAGAACCAAATATGAGTAAGTTATTGTTTGATTTTGACACAGAGAGTCTGCCGTGTGAAAAAATAACAAGGTGTTTTGCCCAAGCCAAAGCGAGATTTGAAAATGCCTGGGCGATAATGGAGAATACTACTGCTACTACATGGGCTTATGCTGTAAGCAACGTCGTGGAGCATTTTGGGTGTTCCTTGTTTAACTGTGATCTAAATGTGATAAACAAAATGCAAGATAATTACTGTGAACTATGCCTGGGCCTTGGGAATTGAGAGCAACTTTAGTCTTAACAAAACATGCTGACGAGAATTACAATGACACAATGTCATTGACAATGGGAATAAATTGTGATAATATAGAACATTTAAGGCGCTGGCACTTACCTCAGACTTTCAAATCAGTGAAATTGAGCTTTTGCTACTTTTGAGATGAAGTACTAATCTTTAAAATGCCAAAAAGTTTCAATGTAAGGCCAAATAAAAAAAAATAATAATAACTTGTTTCTCATTTACCTCTGGGGACAGAAGTGATGAGGGAGGGAGGCTTTTTTTTATGGGGGGGGGGGTGCCAAATACCATTTTAAACAGGTTTAATACCATTGAAAGGCTTGATCCAGATGATGAATATATACACATGCATATTTCTTTATATTTTAGAATAGGGCTCAGCAATTTATATGTCCTATTGTCAAGGAGAAGAAGCAACTGATGGGGAAAAAGTAAAATTTTGTGAAAAATAACATATTTAAAGATGGAGCACTTGTCCCAAGAGAAGCAGATCTTGCCCTGTTGACTCAAAACTCAAAAAACTTACCTACAAAGAAATGATATGTTGAATGTGATACGCGTGTATATAATATACCAGGAAGAAGCCTTGTACTGATTAAAACTAAAAGGATAACAATAAAAATACATTTATCAAAAATATAACAAACTTTAATTCTTTCAAGAACACATTCACATGAGCAGTCTGCAGTCTGAGGAAAAATGTTTTCCTCAGACTGCAGACTGCTCATGTGAAGAGCATCCAAGCCCCAGGACTTGGGGCATGATGACTAATGCAGACTCTGCAGCCTTTACACATACATAATGAATGTTTTTACCAATGAAAGCACCAACCCTGGGTAAGCAGACAATACATTTGACTAGTAGAGATCACATATTTGACTAGACCAAGTCCCAGGACCTGGATGCATGATGCAAGAGCATCCAAGCCCCAGGACTTGCGGCATGATGACTAGAGCAGAGTCTGCAGCCTTTACATATGTATTACATAATAAATGCTTTTACCAAATAAAGTACCAGTCCTGTGTATTAAAGCAGACCATACATCTGACTACACCAAGTTCCAGGACCTGGGTGCATGGTTCAAGAGCACCCAAGCCCCCCGAGGACTTCAATCAAGATGACTAGAGTAGAGTCTGCAGTCTGATGTATTTTAAATGTTTTTTTTCCCCAATTATTAAAAGTACCAGAAAATATCAGTCAGTGTGAACAATATATTGAAGAAAAACGAAGCAAAATGGGCATTTGCTCTCCCCCCCCCCCCCACCCGCAGGGACCAGAATCATTTGATTGTTACCCTGTCTAGGGTGTATGACACTTCGTCAAACAGCCTTCGGTCGAATAACATTTTCATCGATGGATAAATTCGCCTACCCGACAATTGGTTGAATGTAACTTACGTCGAATGTACAGTAGGGAGAATGCACTTTTCATCGATCTACCTTTTGGTCTAAATTTGTCTGAAATTCGTCTAAAAGTGGTCGAAAAAAAGGTCGACGGAATAAGGCTGTCCGAATGCACTTGCAGTACACGCACGGCGATGGGCACAGTTCGTCGGTATCGTGCAGGCTCAATCACGCTCCACAACCGCCTACCTCACAGAGTATGCAAGACTGTAATGCATATGTATATATGCATTACATATATTCCCCCCAAGAAGAACTTTAACTGTAGAAATAAAGTTCTCTCAGCAAGTATTTTACTATTGTTAGCGTGCAAATCCATCACGTAATCGGTAAACATGAGCCCTTCTCTGATTGGCCAATGACAAACATGGAAGGTACCAGTTTGTAATATTTACTCGGTAAACAGATCTTTAAATCTACTTCACTTCTCTACTTTTAACTTTTGCAATAGTAAATTTATCCTTTAGCTTTTCCACTTTAAATTTTTTTTTCACAATATTTGCTTTCTTTTCTTTCTCCCAAATTTCTTTCTACTGTTTCTTTTTTGTAATCTTGTATTTTTTCTTGCACTATACATGTCCATTCTTTTATTTTCATTTTCTTTTTTTTTTTTTTTTTTTTGTGCATGTGGGACTTTTTGGGGGTTTGATTATAAATTTTATTACACATAAATCGATAAATCGATATCTTCAGATCTTTAGGTTGTATGCTATCCCAGTGAGATATTCCATGAGCGGTCTCTCTCCATACTGCTCCACAATGCGCTTCAGTCTCTTGTTCATTGCTTGAACCTGAAAAGGAATAAAATTTTCACAACATTCACAATATTCATTTAGGAACGATGTTTCAAAAAATAAAATTCCTGTAAAAATTATTCTCTTTTTATTAACTTAATTTTTGTAAATATATTTTTACATTTTTTCATGTATTTTTTCATGCTTTTTTTTTTGCAATAGATTTGTGTGTACCTTTTTCCTTGGTTGTTTTGGCTCCGCTCCGGCGACCAATTGTTGGATTGTTGCTTGGGAGTGTTTTTGTTCTTCTAGTAGTCTGGCCATAAACTCATGAATATTTGGATGAGCTTTATTGATGACAGTCTGAAATCTACGGTGCCAACCTTCAAGCTGATTATTAGTCCTTGGAAGACCCTGCCTTGCCCGCTCATAAACATTCCATACAAATGGTGGAAAGATGGCATCACGGACCCTCCTCCTAATCCGGATGTTGCCCTCATTAGCCTCGGAGACATATGTGATGCGCTCAACATACATCTTTTCAAAGTAGTCGAGGATTTCTGCAGTGTCTTCTGGCATGTCGGTTCTTATCTGACTGAATGCAGACTTGACATCGTCCTCAGGCACAAGGGCCAAGGCCATTAGCTGTCTTATGGACAGTGAAAAAGCCTCATCCTCAGCATACTTTGTCTTGAAACCACAATCAACAACTTTTCGCCAGATTGACTGTGAAAAATGGAAGAAGCAACCCCCCACTTCATTTATAGGTAATATGTCTTGTGCTGCCAACACTGCAGCTATTTCAAAGTCAGCATTGAATGACTCTACTTGGAGATTTAACTCATTTTGAGTTAGCAGAGTCACAATGCCCCTGAACATTTTTTTATACATTGTTTTGGACTTTTGGTCATCAGCACGAACACAAGGGGAAACGCCTGTCCCAAGATGGATCCATGAATGGTATACAGCTGATAGAAAATTCTTGGTGCTACAGAGAAAGTTCCATCGCCGTACCACGTGCGGCAACCTGAGAAGTTTGTAAGGTTGCTAGCGGTTGTAAAAATTACTACACGGTCCCCGCCATCGTCGCCACAGGTATCGTCATGGATGACCCAATTTTCCTCATACTGGGAAAGATCAAATTCAGCGGCATTGCAGGGGAGAGTAGGTTGGTTCCGGCGCCTACTTCTTTGAATACCACGTTTAACTGAGCCTTCCTTTGGGAGGTATGGCAGGAAAGAAGCATCTACCTCCGAAATTTCTTTATTAACAATGGCAGAAGTAGCTTCTCTCGAGGATTTTGCTTTGGTTTTCATATTGGACACGGCCATCTGCACTCTACTTTCCCCCTCATCGGGTAAGTGGTTGTGCTCCTTAAGTTTAATGATTGCCAGGTCAAGTTGGGATACAGCGCGGCCTGTGCAAGAACGATCTTCACATCTCCAGTAAATTTTTTCGTTATTTTTTTTATCCTTAGTGTAGCAATACCCACGAAAGGTTAACTTCATGCCACCCCGAGTGCTTGGGTATGTGGTACCATACCCGATCGCTCCACCGGTAGCTTCTTCTTCGTCAGAAGACATGTCGAAATGAATGTGAAGACCAAAGCAAAATCCTCGTTTATTTAAATCAAGGCCAATAGAAACAAATAGCCTATACAATGCCCCAAGTTTATTACCTCGACAAAGAAAGGAAATGAGAGCGGGAAAAAGTAAGTAATTGTTTTTCGACAGGTTGACCTGTCGACGAAAGTGCATTAGACCAAACTGTCATTAGGCAAAATTGTCTCAGACGAAAAGGGTGTCAGACGAACAAGTCTGTAGGCAAAATATAGCATCGACGGGATGACAGTTCGACGAATCGGCATTCGACGAACTGTCGTGCACCGCCTCCCTTACCCTATTGTTGTTTTGTCCATGGTGGTAAATGGGAAAAAGATAATCCCCCCTCCCTCCCCCTTGTCTCTACTTAAGCAATGGACCATACATTTGGCATATCAAAGTCACAAGGCGGTCAAACCAAAGAAGCCAGCTGATCATCCCAAGTTTGCTGAAATGATCAAAGAAGCCCTTGGTGCTGATATCAGAAAGTGAAAGACCATTGCCATTTGAGCAAAATAACACCCATTTAAAGATTTAAAAAAAAAAAAAAAGGATGCGGCGGAAACATCTCATGCGTGCAGAAATGAGAAACAAGTTAATCTTTTTTTATTTGGCCTAACATGTTTACTTCTATTACTATTGAAAACTTGAAGATTCAACCCCATCCCTATACCCGTCTGTTAGCTGACAAAATTGAACGCTTCTTCCAATTTTACAAATGTAAACGCAACACAGCTGTAAACGCAATAAAGAAGTCAATCCGTTTGTATTTTGAAAACATTCGCTCTGAGCTTGATTCAAAAGAAATAAATCCTAAAAAGTGGTGGACCCTCAGTAAATCAATACTTGGCAACAAGCTCCACCAATCAGTTCCTCCTCTCATTGACAATGGAAAGGTTATATCCAACAACAGTGAAAAGTGCGAAATCTTTAACGCCTACTTTGCTAATCAATGTAAGCTCCCACCCCAAGATAACCCCTTACCCCTTCCCGACTTTGCTTTCAGAACCGACGCCCGCCTGCATATGTTTCAGTTTGAACCTGCACAGGTTGAAAAGATCCTGGGATCCCTAAAAACTGGTTCAGCTTCTGGGCCTGATAATATAGGAAACACTCTACTAAAAAATACTGCCTCTGGAATCTGCCATCCTCTTACAAAAATATTTAATCACTCTCTACAAACCTCCAACTTTCCACAACTGTGGAAAAAATCTAATGTTTGCCCGGTTTTTAAGAAAAATAACAAGCAGTCCAAGGAAAATTACCGTCCCATCTCTCTGTTATGTAACGTCTCAAAGGTCTTTGAACGGCTTATTTACACAGTTCTCTATGAGTACCTCATTACTAATAATCTACTTACCCCTAAAAATTCTGGCTTTAAAGCAAACGACTCCACCATCAACCAGCTTGTATGCATTCTCCATGATATTTACAATGGACTTGAACTTGGCAAGGAAGCCCGTATGGTATTTCTTGACATATCTAAGGCTTTTGATCGTGTCTGGCATGAGGGTCTCCTATACAAATTGAAACAACTCGGCTTTACAAACCCTGTGGTGGATTTCCTTCATAGTTATCTATCAAACCGCTTCCAACACACGACTTTCTGTGGTCAAACTTCCACGTGGCTCTTAGTGGAAGCTGGCGTGCCACAAGGCTCCATACTAGGCCCTCTATTGTTCCTTGTTTTTATTAATGACATTACTGATGACATAGTCTGTGAAATCAAGCTTTTTGCTGAAGACACCAGTGTATTGGATATCGTACATAATCCTGCCATCTCTGCTGAAAGACTGAATGCGGACCTTCGAAAAATCTACTTCTGGGGTAAACTGTGGCGCGTCACTTTCAATGCGATTAAATCCATAGCTGTTCTTTTCTCTTGCAAAGTCAACAAACCTATTCATACACCCCTTATCCTGGGAAATACACCCATACCAGAAGCAAATGAACACACACAACTTGGCATTGCACTTTCTGAAAAGCTCTCATGGTACTCCCATATCACACGCATCACCAATAAATCCAGTCAACATTTGGCCCTGTTGCGGCGTCTTAAATTTAAACTATCTTGCAATGCTTTAACCCGAATATACACTACAATGATACGTCCCATACTGGAATATTGGTGTGTCCTCTTTGACAATTGTACGGAAGGTTTATCAGCAGCTCTTGAAGCCGTTCAGTACGAAGCAGCCCGTATCTGTACGGGTGCCTTGAAACACACGCCCCGTCATTTGCTTCTAACTGAACTTGGGTGGCAAAGTCTTTCCACAAGACGCAAATATCACAAATTAGTACTCTTTTATAAGATGATCCATAAAATGACTCCTAATTACCTTTCACACCTTGTACCTCGTAATATCGGACTCACCTCAAATATTAGCCTGCGTAACCGGCTCAACATTAGACAGGTTAAATTTACAACTAAACAATATGGAGACTCCTTTCTCCCATCCAGTATTCTCCTTTGGAATAACTTACCACTCGATATTAGAGAGTCTGCATCACTTGATATCTTCAAATCTAAATTAAAATCGTCTCTGTTATCTGTTGACCCCATACCCTCCTACTTTTCGTACGGTCAGCATTTTCCCAATATCTGTCACACTCAGTTGCGCCTTTGGTTTTCTCAGCTTAATTCCCAACTCCACAATTCAAATATAGTCCAATCACCTGCCTGCTCATACTCCAACCAAAACGAAGACTTTATCACTTTTTCCTTACCTGCCCTAAATTCCTAGTGCACAGGCAAAATTTACTGGATAGGGTGTGTCACATCCTTGCACCTGGTGTGCATCCAAATCTCTTAGTTCATTTAGCTGGTGACATACTCATACAATGCTTTAGGCAGGGCAATTCAGAACTCAGTGATGATGTTAATTACCAAATATTTGAAGCTGTGCAGACTTACATAGTGAAAACAAGAGGCTTTGAATTTTGAGCCACTTCCAGTTTATTATATTGATATATTAGATTTTTCTTTTCAGCTGTCAACGCTTCAGATTTGTCTTTGATTCAATTGTACCAAATTAGATACGTCATACCATATGTCAATTCATAGATTATAGGTCCTGTGTGTATATTGTAAATACTTTGTGCGTCATGTTTGTTGTGGAGAGCCTCCAGATTAGTTCTTTGTAACTATTTAGGCAATCCATGTGAAATAAATATGTTTAAAATAAAAAAAGATGAAAAAGTGTCCCTGCTTTATAGAGTCAATCAGTTAATTGGCTGTTAGATGTGGTCACTAATGATGATGTTTAGATAACCATTCACAGTCAAAGCCTCACTGGATGTGTTATTACAGGTGAAGGGACTGTTTCACAGGTGACTGATTAGAATCACCATTATTGTTTGTAAGTGTGTAGGTCAAAGTTATGACAGAGTTCAAGAGATTAGCATTTAGTCAGATGAGCAGATGTCATTTTTGAGTAAAGTCAGTGAATCTCCTTGGTTATCTTTGGTAGTGAATATCTCAGAAACATTTTTTTCACAAGACTTGGTAATTTTTGATACAGCCTCACTCAAAACTGGATGGATGAATCTTTGTAAAATCAATGGCTATATGTAAAGACAAGAGTATAACTTAGGTAACCATTTTTTGTTTGGGAATATTCCAATTTTAAATGCTACTTTTTGAGCTCCAAAGTGGAAAAAATTTCAATGTTAATTGCAGATGCTTAAAATTCAATACAGTCGAAATGCTGAGACATGAAGGAGACTGATTGGCTACCAGCAAGCCTTGGTTCCAAGCTAAGCCTTAGGCTGTGAGTGTGATGTCACTAAGATAGACAAAATTCAACATGGTCGCCATGTTATTAACTGGTATCACATACAAATAAGAAATTTTAAATAAAGTGGTACAAAAGATGTGTTGCTCTTACCTTTATATATCGTCTTTCCACAGATATAAATCCACATTACGGTATTATTCCCATCTAATGATAGGGCCATGTTAATCCAATATGTCCATTTCATTTTTGACCTGTCAGCCATTGCTGACCCAAATATCCAGAAGTTATTAGTCCCCCGCCCACTTGGTGGGGGACTATAGGTTTGCATCTCGTCCGTCCTTCCCTCTGTCCGTCCGAAGCTTCTCTGGGCCTTATTTCCAACACCATAACACCCACAGCTACCAAATTTAATGTGTTTGTACTTCCTAGGATAGAGGTGTATGGTGTGCCAAAAGTAGGTCACTAGGTCAAATATCTGGGTCACAGAATACATATGTATGAAAAATCTTGTCCGGGTCATAACTTTTTTGTCCTTTTACTTAGAGTCATGAAATGTTACACAAATATGAAGCTTAGTCTAAGAAAGTGTCATAAAGCAAAACTAGGTCATTAGGTCAAATATTTGGGTCACCGATCGATATGTAAATATACAGAAACAAATTTTGTCCGGCACATATCTTCCCTATATTAATGCTACCTCTTCAATTTTTTTATGGTGGGTAGACCTTAGGTAGTAGCTGTGCATAGGCATTGTTTTGTGTGGCTAATAAGTTGCATTAATTAATTATTTAACAAAGTTCGTTTAGCAAGACAAATTTTGTCCGGGCCATATCTTCTAAACTATTAATGCTAGCCCTTTGAATTTTTTGTGGTGGATAGACCATAGGTAGTAGGTGTGCATAGGCATTGTTTTGTGTGGCTAATTACTTGCATTAATTAATTATTTAACAAAGTTCGTTAAGCAAGACAAAATTTGTCCGGGCCATATCTTCTAAACTATTAATGCTAGCCCTTTGAATTTTTTATGGTGTGTAGACCTTAGGTAGTAGGTGTGCATATGCATTGTTTTGTGTGGCTAATTACTTCCATTAATTAATTAATTAACAGAAGTTCATTAAGCAAGCTCAAGATACAATACAAATTTTGTCCGGGCCATATCTTCTAAATTATTGATGCCAGCCCTTTGATTTTTTTTTATGGTGGGTAGACCTTAGAGGGGATATGGTAATGGTCACCGTCCGTGTGTCCGTCCGTCCGTCAAATATTTGGGTCACAGTAATACATAAATGTACAGTATTTTCATGGCCTTACTGTAATTCTTAAAAAATTTTGACTTCTTGTTATAAAAGTTTACTGATAATGTATTGTGACCTAAAAGTGTGTCACGACGCAAAACTAGGTCACTAGGTCAAATATCTAGGTCACAGTGTAAACTCCATGTAAAACCTTGTCCATGCCATATTTCCCTTACTATAATACCTACAGCTACCAAATTTATTATTTTAATACTACCTGGGGAGTTGTTGTGTCACATGGCAAAAGTAGGTCACTAGGTCAAATATCTAGGTCACTGTGAAATCCATTCAAAATCTTGTCCGGGCCATAACTTTTTTGTCCTTTTACTTAGATTTTTGAAATTTTACACAAATGTGAAGCTTAATCTAAGAATGTGCCATACTTTTAATTTTTTTTTTTCATCTTGGTCACACCCCTATATAGTAGTCCATTCAACCTCATGGGTGACGAGCGGGGGACTATGTATTATCTGCAATACTCATTAACTTGTTTACATATATTTTGGGTCAATTTTGTATAAGCAATGTTATGACAAAATATTTTGCCATCTACTGCAAGAATACTTTCTTGATGCAAGCAGTCCAAATTAGAAAGAAATAATCTTGTGACCCGACTTTGAATTTCAACCTCTAAAATCTGCCATCTTGCAAAACAAATCATTGTTTTCTACAAAGCTTCACTTTTGTAACATAGGGTCTATCCTGGCAATTTGCACCTAGAATGCACTGCCAAAGCATACAGATCCATAATCCAATAGGGGTGGTGGGATAGAAACAATCCTGCATCCACCTTCCAGCCAAAAAGGACGTAACCCCAAAATTCCATATTCAAGAGGTAGGGCCCTGTCAATTTTGATCAAAACTATACAATTTGCCCTAGAATGCTCAAATTTTTTTTTTTCACAAATTAAAATATCAATAAGTATGAAACTTGGCATAATCTATGCTATTACAGAAAAAGTTTTATTTTATTACTTGTCCTAACCCCCATTACTTCTGATAAAATGGACTGTTCCGTTATTCAAATTGGACCACTTGTATCTTGAAAATTTAGCCCAACCTATACCTTCTTGAAAGCATGAACACTTGTTGGCCAAGTTTACAGCGTGAATGGGTCATGGGTCTGTTTTAAATTAAAATGCCATAGCAGCATCTAGTAGGTAGGTATTGCAAACAGACATCTCTTGTATCTTCAGTGGGGTGTTGGGTGACAGGAAGCTTGTAAAGTGACCATTAATGTGGATCCGATAAAGGCACCCACTGTTATATAAGAGATAAATCACTTATCACACCCCTTTTATGTGATCTGAAGCTGAGAGATGAATAAACACAGGGCTGGTAATTTTGCCTGGTGGCATGGGCACAAGGGCTCTGTGATTGGCTGTACACTTAAGATGGCTACCATTCCCATGGTAACAAGAAGCAAACATTCACCTTTGCTGGATGCTGAGCCTGTATGTAACCCAGTTTTGCAGCATCAAAGACAGAATGATGGAACACATGCAATACAATTTGAATTGATACCAAACTCACGGAACCAGGATTGGGCAGGCCATAGGAAATTAAACTATTCCCTATTTTGTCATTGTTTATCTCTAATTTTAGTGGTAAGTACATCAGATACTGTTATTCAATGTTGTAACTACAGAGAAATACCTAAACATGATATGTTCGGGTATCTGCATTTTGAGATGACTATACCTCAACACTCCCAAATAGCAGGGACTATGATGTACCCATGCTTCTTTTTAAATACATAAGCACTGCCCAGCTATGCAGCTGAGAATGAGGCTGCTGATTTGACCCCTAATCTCGCATCTCATTAAGCCCAGGTCAGCATCTCAACTGATAACATAAAAATCATTCCTTTTAATGGAAATAAAAAAAAATGGTCACCTAAGTTATACTATTGTCTTTACATGGCCATTGATTTCAAGCTTTTTATGCAAAAAGTTTTGTTGTGATCCTTTCTCAAAGTGTAAATCAGACCCCTTGAATAAAGTGCCCCTGAAATTTGACAAATTACTCTTAGAATATTTATTGTTACATGCAAAGAAACTACACGTATTGACAAAACTAAAATTATATACATCGATGGGCTTATATGGTATCCAAAAACAGAGACACAGTGGCAATTTTGGTACTGCTCTGTTATATGTAGCCTAAGTAAGAGATTCAACAGGGTACTGACGGCAAACTTAATGATGGTAGGGGGGCATCTATGTTTTACAAACATGTCTTGTTTGCATTGTTTTACGTACTTGCATGGTAATAAATCCCTTCGAAGTGTTTGTTTTAAGCAAATAGCCAAATTTATGGAAATGAACATCATCAAATGCTGCCAACTGGGGTCCTAAATTCCACTGTTGAAAGCTACACAAGCTTGACTGACACCTTCAGTTAGATCAGAGACAAGTAGTGTGTCTTTCAGTGAAAAGTATTCATTGTTTTCAGAAATATGATACACACGTTTTCGCCTGAGTTCTGGTCAGTTTGAAATTTCTATAAGTTTTATATATATCTACCATGGTTGGCTGTTTTTATTTTTCAACCTCAGTATTTAAGTAAGCAGAGAAAAGTGGGTCTGTTGAAAGAATTTCCTCTCATTGTTCGGTTTGTTGCAGAGAGAGTTTGATACGCAGGGAATACTGTATGAAGGCCAAGGTAAGTGTTCCAAACTGTCATTTCAGATCCACATGTACACGTATACCCAACTAGAATGACAGTGTGAGAGTCATACATTTTATCAGATGGAGCTTTATTTTCTGTTTGCAGCAGTAAAGTGTTTGTCATTTATGGACGGTGAAGTTTAATACATGTGTATTTACACATTAAGAATGTTTTCTTAAAGTGCCTTTCAGCTAGCCCCTCTCCACCCCCCCTCCAAAAAAAATATATATATACAGTAAAACCTCTCTAACTGAACACCTCCATATACCGAACACCTCTCTATACTGAACACCATTTCTCGGTCCCAAATATATACTTTCAGTGTAAGCAAACCTCCCTATACCGAACACCTCTCTATACCGAACCCTTTTTTTCTGATCCCAAGGGTGTTCAGTATAGGGAGGTTTTACTGTATATATAAAAGCATACAAAGAAGCAATTAGTTGGCCTTCACTGTGCTCTGACAGTCGCCATTCAAATAGTTTCCCATTGTTAACAAGGTGTACAGCTTTAGAACTATTAAAGCAGCTGATCTTTATATAAAGGCAATTTGGGGCAATTTAAGCGAGAAAGGGTTGATTTAAACTTACCAGGACTTGAACCTTTGGTAACCATACTCCATTCCTAGTTTTTTGGTTGAAATAATAAAGTAGTTATCAGACTGACAGACTTTTGCAGAGTTTAGTGAGCTTGCAACCCATTAGTCTCTTTGTGATTGTTAATTGTCTACATTTTCTATGTGTATGCTAGTATTTCAGTTGTTACTATTCCTATATGTGAAAAAAATCTTACCGTCTGTAACGATACATGCACTGATGAATAGACCTTGGAATCTTCTTCACACAGGAGTATGGCCATTCACCAGTGAAGACAGGTGAAAAAATCAGGAAAATCACCGTATTTCTTAATCCAGCAGCAAGTCACGGGTACGTAAGTTTTCTAGCCAAGCAAAGGTACTAAACTTGTCTGATTAAAGTAGCTGTCCATGGTATTAGTAACCCCTTTTAAAATTATGTACAGAGATGTTCCTCAACACAAAAAGTCATTGGCATTATTTGTTTTTTGACGAGTAATTGTGGCAGGAAAACTTGAAAAGTTTTCTTCAATACGTTCAATTCCATTATATAAAGTGTAGGAAAATAACATTGACATAAGGTTACTTAATTGTCATTATGTTACATGGATGATTATTCTTAGGCCATAAAAATGACAAACATTTAACATGTTAGAGTCCCTGTCTTTTCCTTAGACAGTACCATGTGTGACATGAATTGAGTATCTATATACTTGATTCTTGGCACATGCATGTACCATGCATGTAGACTAACAATGTAATAGGCTGGTGCGTGTAACATTCAATAAGGTCATTATGGAAAAAGCAATTTACCTGCTGATCATACTCACTGCTCAATCTTGGTCAACCACTGCTCTAGGGACCTGACATGACCACAGCTGTAGCCTGCAGTTGTTATGAATGATGCCAGGGCCCTTAAACCCAAGAAATAATCTTGTTCAAAGATCATGATTTTATACAAAAAAAAAAAAAAAAAAAAGTTTAGAAATTAAAAGAACTTTTTTTTTTTTTTTTTACCACAGTGTAGTGTTAGGACTGGGGTACATTAGTATGTGTAAAGATACGTTGCAAGATATGAGCAGAAATACTGGTCATAGTGGTTCATGAACAATAAATCATAATGGCCACCCAATTTTTTTTTCAGCATTTGATTAATAGGCAGTAGAATTTTTAAGCCCTGCTGTATTGAGGTTGATTTTTACCTGCATTAGGAGTTTGGAAAGTAGTCCCTGGGCTATTGTTTTCAAATAAAAAAATAAATGATTGGGGTTTATGCTCCACCTGCTCCCTGATCTGATTGCTCTTTGAATGAAAATACATGTATGTTTAAGCAAAATAAAATGAAATAAATAAAATAATATTTTAAATATTTTGTTAAACTTTGTGGAACATGCTACTGGAAACATGTTCTTTGATGTGACTATCATTGCATGTGCTCAAGTAACCTCCACAATGTTCCAGTTCAAAAAAATATTGATGGAATATATTTACTTGTCTGTTGCAGAAAAGGCAGAAAAATATTTGAAAAGAATGCTGCACCGATGTTATATCTTGCTGGGATTGAAGTTAATGTGGTAAAGGTATGTATGCGTACTGTATGACAGTTTATACTTAGTTTTCTGCTAGTATTGTCTGGGGCATGACTACCAGTAAACTTACCATGAATAACAGTTTGTCACATGAACATGTATGTATCTGTGTCCAAATTTTAAATTTTAAAACAACGAAATTGCCCCATTTTTAGGTCATCTGACTTGTCAGTCAGCTTAGCTTATAGGATGGTCCTTCATCCAGCCATCCATCCATCCACAATTCACTTTTTCGACTTCTTCTCCAAAACTGTCAGTCAGATTTAAGTAACACTTTGTGGGGAAGTACCTTGGGTGGGTCTGTACCAAGCTTGTTCATATGGTCACGCTAGAATGATTTTGGGATTTTTTTATGAATTTTTTTGTTCTTTTCTGGGGCAAACCTTAAAAATCTTCTCCAAAACCGCTCACCTGTTTGCTTTGATATTACATAGCAACACTCCTAGGGGCTTCTTCCTATTTGGTTACCAGGTGATGCTGCAATTTTTTTCTAATTTTTTATGATATTTTGTGTGTTATTGCTATTTTCGACTTCTTCTCCAGAACCGTCACTTAGCCTAAGCTAAAATTTGGTGGATATATTCCTTGTGGAAGGGTCATTTGGGCCACCAGGTGATGATTTTTAGCTCAGCTGACTTGTCAATTATCTTGTCAAGATTAGTTGAGCTTATCTTATGGTCCTTTTTCTGTCGTCGTCCTTCCTGTCTTCCGTTGTCCATCTTCCATCATCAACAATTGACTTCTCCAAAACCGTACACCAGATTCACTTCAAACTTGGTGGCAGTGTGCCTTGGCTGTATCTCGGCCAAGTTTGTACAAGTGGGCACGTTCCAGTGATTTTTGGATTTTTTTATGAATTTTTAGCTGAGCTGAGTTGTCAGTAGCTGAGCTTATGTTATGGTCCTTCATCCGTCATCTGTCGTCAACAATTGACTTATTCTCCAAAACCGTCAGCCAGATTCACTTCAAACTTGCTGGCAATGTACCTTGGGGGAGTCTTTACCCAGTTTATACAAATGGTCATGTTCCAGTAATTTTTATATTTTTTTATGATTTTTTGCTGGGTTTTGGGGGGGGGGGGCAAATCTTAAAAATCTACATTTGTACTTCTCTCAAAAATGCTCACCCAATTGCTTTGATATCAGACAGGAACACTCCTAGGGACCCCTAATTCTTAGTTTGTTCACCAGGTGGCGCTGTGATTTTTTTAGTTAATTTTTTTTAATGTTTTTTGTGTGTTATTGCTATTATCGAATTCTTCTCCAGAACCGTCACTCAGATTAAGCTGAAACTTCCTGGATATATTCTTTGTGGAAGGGTCAAACAAAGGTGTTCACTAGGTGGCACTGCTCTTGATTCCTGACTTTTTTTACGATTTTTTCCAATTTGGGTACTCTATCAGTAAATGCACCTTTACTCTATTGATTACTATGCAAGTCAATGTAGATTCTAATGCTAATTCACATTTTTGACATCTCTGAAACCATCATCCAGATTAACTTCAGACTTGGTGGTAATGTAGCTTAGGTGGGTCTCTTCCAGATTTGTTCGAATGGTCATGCTCAATTGCTGTTGGGAATTCTTATGAATTTTTTTGTTCCTTCTGTGAAACCAATTACCTAATAGGTTTAATATCACACAGGGACACTCCAAGGGACTCCTATTTCTTAATTTGTTCACCAGGTGTCACTGCAATTTTGTTCAATTTTTTAATGTATTTTTTGTGTGTTTTTGCTATTTTTGACTTCTCCAGAGCCGTCACTCAGATGAAGCTGAAACTTGGTGGATATGCTTCTTGTGGAAGGGTCAAACAAAGTTGTTCACTCATTGGAGCTGCTGTGGATTCCTGATTTTTAACAATTTTTTTTTTTATTCAGTTTGAGTACTTATCAGTAAGTGCACCTTTCCTATTGATTACTGTGTAAGTCAATGGGCTTTTGACTTCTCTAAAGCCGTCAGCCAGATTGACTTCAAACTTGGTGGCAATGTAGGTTGGGTGGGTCTCTACCAGATTTGTTCAAAAAGTCACGCTCCATTGAATTTTTTTTTTTTTTTATGAATTTCTTTGGGTTTTGGGGGGGGGGAATCTTCAAAAATTGCAATGGTATACATACATGTCAGCTGAGCACAGGACTGTCACAGTCCTCTTGTTTTTTCATTTTTTACTTCAGCTGACTTGTCAATCATTGGAGGTTATGTGGTGGTTAGGAATATGTCCATCTGTCCAACCATCATCCACAATTCACAGTTTTGACATCTACAAAACTGTCAACCAGATTCACGTCAAACTTGGGTGGTTTTTACCAATCTTGGTCAAATGGTCATGCTCCTTTCATTTTTGAATTTTTAATGATTTTTTTGTTCATGTTTTGTGTCCGTTCACCCGTCATCCCCAATTTATATTTTTGAATTCTCCAAAATGTCAGCCAGATTCACATCAAACTTATGGGAATGTGTCTTAGATGGGTCTCTACTAAATTGTTCAAACGGTTATGTGCCATTGATTTTTGGATTTTTGGATTAATGTTTTTTGCAAAATCTTAAAAAAAAAAAAAAATTCTCCCAAACGGCTGAGCCAATTGTTTCAAAATTGCATAAGGACACTTTGATATTGCAAAATATAGATGGTGTTGATTAATTTCCCAGGGTCATGGAAGAAATGTACCGGTATTTCAGGACAGGAATTTTTTGTGATGGTCATAAGATTTTATGTCAGCAGATCATTAGGCCCATGGGTATATGGTATTCACAAAATTGGGAAAAAGGGCTGCTCTGTATATTAATCCCTCTTTTGTTTTGTTTTGTTTCTTGCATACAGACAGAATATGAGGGTCAAGCCAAGAAATATATGGAAGTCTTAGAAAAGACAGATGCAATTATAGTTGCTGGAGGGGATGGAACATTGTCTGAGGTAATACTTTACATTTAATGGATACAATATGCTTTAGTGGTGAAGACCTTGGAGCTGACCACTGGCTAAGACCTTACGGAGTGCCACTGCAGCAACAACAGCAATGCATTCACCAGTGTTTGCTGTATCTGGGGCATGCCAGTACTTGATTGAAAACTTTTTTTTCCCGATATGGAAAAGTTTACTTTCATTGTAATGAAGAGTTCCAATTTGTATGCATGACATTGCAGCCTGAATGCTTTTATATATATATATATATATATATATATATATATATGTATATATATCTATATATGTATATATATATATATATATATATATATATATATATATATATATATATATTTATATATATATATATATATATATATATATATATATATATATATATATATATATATATATATATATATATATATATATATATATATATATGTTTTATTTTCTTTCACCTGTTCACGTAAATATAAATTGTTAATATGTCCTTAGTGCCATAGTCATAAAGTTGCAGCACATTACAGTATAAAAATTATTTATAGTTTGTCTTTGTGTATAAAGAACTTTTATGACATACAGATTACAGATGTATGTGTCTATGTTCAAAGACATTCTTGCCTTTTCTTTGATACTTTCAGATAGTTACTGGACTTCTAAGAAGACCTGATCATGTGAGTTTGTAGCTGTTATTGTCCATTTGTTTTTTTTTTTGTGTGTTGTTTTTTTTTTCTTATTGAAGTTGGCATGTATTTCAGACCTGAAAAACTCAAATAACATACATAGACAATATCCTTTTCCACAAATATGATTTAACTAATATTTCAGGAAAGTGCTTTGGACAGGGTTTTGTCACTAGTAAAGGAAACATGTGGTTCAGTCGTGCTTTTTGACAGCATGTTTGAAAAATCAAGGTTTGGACCCATCAGGCCTTCAGAAAAATGGTAGTGAGTGTTTCAGGTGTTGCCCAAATTGGTTTTAGAGCATGGTTCAGCTCTATTTGTTTCTTAAAAAGATAATGGTAGTAAAACTAAAATGGATTCTAGTGTAAGAGATAGCTGGTGTTGCATCACAATTTGCTACATGGACTGGGTATCATTGTCCAACACTTTTTGTTGAAACAACATGGAATTTCCAAATTTGTGTACGTGTATCAAAATAACTGGAAAAATCAGTAAAAATGGTACACTGTAGGCAAATCTTATCTCTGACATCTTAGGTCTGTTGTGAATTCTTTTAGGCTTTTCTTATTTAATTGCACATAAAAAAATAGTCTTCATGTGTCAGATAATTCAGTAAAAGGTTCTGCAAGGCTCACAGTTTGCATGTCTGCTGGCCCAAAACCAGTGAAATCCAGTCAAGGAGGGCAGGTAAAATTTTGAAAGTACTAGTCTGTCAGGCAACTGCAAAATTGGATTTTACAAACAGGATTTTTGGATGTGCTTTGGGCACAATGCACCCAAAGTGTGGCAAGGAAAAGTGTTAACCGGGACCATAATATTATATGTAATGCATGCATGCTGGTACTTGAATGAAAGTTCTTTTCAGAAGGAACACGAATCTAGCACCTGTATCATAATTCAGAGCAGTTCTTCTGAGTTGTTTCACTTAAAAGTTGCAGTTGTCACTGAAATACATGTAGTTGAAGACTATCATCATAACTAGCTTACTTTCTAATGGCGCCACTTTCAAGTTACTCCAGAATTGGTTGCCTGTCAGGAAATGTCAGTGTTCTTGGCTCTGTGAGAACTACCAGTTGTGGAACAAATGGTGCATTTTCATCCCCTTGTTCTTGTCTACATTTCAGGAAACAATGTCCAAAATTCCTATAGGTGTCATCCCAGTGGGCAAGACAAATACCCTTGCTATGGCACTGTACGAGCGGAGAGAATCTGATGTGAGGTTAGTGCATTGATGAACTGTCCTTTAGAAATGTGACATCCCTGTTGATTTCTTATCTCGCCATGTGTCCAGAGCAGAAAGTAAAAATGCTGTTACTGTGCCTGATGAAGACTTGGGGATGAGTGGCAGGTATGAAATAACTGAAGTTTGCACTGGGAAGTTAATGTCTAATAATAAAAGTATTTTGGTCTATACAGTCACACATAAAATTTATTTTCAAAATGATGAAGCAACTTGATCACTGGTTACAGTAGGTCTGTTACACAATTATGTGTTCATTTTATTCCTGGTGATGTAGATTTTGGTTGTCTTTTCATTGACATGGTGGGCCCCTGTGCCAGGGAATCGATATGCAACTTTTTTCTATTAAAAATTATGGGAAATGGTCTGGTGTCTTCCGTGTCTTCTGCTTCTTTGTTTTTTTGTTTTTTTGAGTGAGCCACTAAAAGCTGCTGACTCAGTCCTTTGAGGGTTAAAGAGAATTGTCATCCACAGTAGATTAACAACCTGCTTTTTGTCCCCCGCCACCAAAGGTGGCACACGGGGACAGCATTAGTGAAGGTAGGGGTCTGTCGGTCCGTCCATCCATTTCATAGGATGAGAGGACCGGTTTAAAACCACCAGTTGCCTTTTGTGGGTGACTGTCTCAAATTTGTTTCTTCACATTGGTAATGGAAGATGAATGTTGATGCTTTGGTAACTCTGTAATCTCTTTGCTGTCATTGTTGGGTTTGATATTTATAAATATAGGGGCAAGTTTTTCTACGTTTATGTGTTTCATAGTAGAGACGTCCGGGAGCATATCTCTAGAACCCTAAGAGATAGAATAATGAAATTTATACCAGAGATGCATCATACCACAGGCATGTGCGCTGTATATTGTTTTTGACTTTGGGCTATTTTCAAGGTCACAGGGCCCAAGAACATATCCATTTTTGTGTGTGTGGCAGCATATCTCGAGAACACTCAGAGATACAAAAAAGAAATCTATACCAGAAATGCATCATACCACGGGCATGTGCGCTGTGTATTGTTTTTGACCTTGAAAGCAGGGCCCAAGAACATATTCATTTTCGTATGTCTGGCAGCATATCTCTAGAACCCTTAGAGATAGAATAATGAAATTTGTACCAGAGATGCATCATACCAAGGGCATGTGTGCCATGTATTGTCTTATGCTGTATGCATGGTATAGCTTTCTTCTGTATTTTCATGCTTTGAATGCTTGCTTGTAGTGGCACCTACCTTACATGTATGTGTAGTGCCATCGGAACTATGGTCATGGAAAGAGATGGTGCCCTTCTGTGTAGTTGCACCTATCCCAGTTTGTAGTGGCACCTTTGAATGCTTCCTTGTAGTGGCACCTTTTGAAGCATGTGCAACTTTTAGCCGTCTGTCCATCATTTCATCGCTTGGGCGTACAGGTGACTATAGTCAGTTACCTTATACAGTCACTCCACGTTCATTGTTAGTACATATTAAGTATAACATACTAAAGACATCTATCAATCCGGGAGCATATCCCAACAACCAAAGTATTGTGGCGGGGGACATAGATCCTTTGGATCACTGTGCACTTGTGATGACTTGGAATGATCCCTGATTTTCAAGTACATGTATAATCCATTCCTGGTCAGAGTATGACTGAGTCAATAGCTTTCCTATGCACAGGTTAAGCGTACTATGCTGTGCTGAACCCATGCCAAGGAAAGCTGCTGACCTGGGGCATGCCATTATGAATGGTCTCACATACAAATTTCAGCGAAAACGTTTTCTGGTAGCAAGAAGTTTAAGTAAAAAAACATTAAGGCAAACAACATTTTACATCCTGGTGTTTATGGGCAATCTGAGTGGGAAAGGGTTAAGTAGGAGATTTCCGTTAGATGGCTTTCATGGACATTCAAAACTACGACCAGAGTGTGTCCGGCTTGTGGGAGGGATCTGTAGAGAAATTCCATAAAGAAACCCTGTGGTATTTCATTTGATACACAAGCTTGTCACTACAGAGAGAACATTTCAAAATTTCATGGATGTGTTTACCAGTGTACATCTGGGTGTACTTTTTATGATTTCAGATGGCTGGCAGAGGCAGCTATGGCTGTGATAGAGGGTTCCACTCGACCTGTAGATGTTCTACACATAAAGGTGACTGGCATCTTGTTCTGTACTTATTTACCATGAACATCCTATTGTTTGCACAAGTGTGTTGAAAATGAAGTGGACTCCTATCTTTATCAAGGGTGTATTGACTCCATCTCTTCTAATACTCCTATGGTCCTTCACCTGCTCTGTTGTAAACTTTATGTACGTACGATGGTAAAGCTGGCGTGTTTGGCATGTAATGAAATAATCAAAATTTGGAAGACAGAGCTCCTGATGAAGAGGGATTATACCATATCAGAACAAGTTTTTCCAACATATTTTTTATGAGCAGTATTGCCCATCAAACTAGAAATTTATATCGCACATAGAGATTCTTACATGGCTGAGAGTGAGTTACAGTTTTTCTCTCACTGATGAATGCTGTTGGTGGAAAATCATGTGTGACCTTTAGAGAAAAAGGGTATTAACTCACTGTTCAGCCATGTAAGATTTTATTTATTCTATGGTTGATTGGATATTCATCACAAAGTGCTCTAGTCCTACTTTAATGCAGTACATCACTGATGCAGGCATGTCACCGCTTAGTTGTAACAATGTTTAGGTCATGTGATCTAGAGTGAGTTACTACTTTTGAAATTCACTCTAGAAAAAAATAAATCACCCCTAATTATAGAATAAATACATGTATATATATTTGAGAAACATGGCAGTTTAATACTGAAGCACTATTCTTCACTGACTGGTTTTCTGCTACACAGAAAAGTACCTTTGGTACATGTATGACCACTTCCTTTTTTTTTTTTCTTTGCTAAAAAATATAAAAACTGGCCCTTGTGGTTATATATAATAAAGCAGACATGGATCAACAAATAAACACTCTACATGCTCTGTGCATCATCATTACAGGAAAACAAAATGCATGGAATTCATATTTGTACATGTAAAAATTAAATAGAAACAGTGCTACCTGCGTCAGGTACAAGTAAATGGAAACAGAAGTCTCCTAGTTGGCCTGTTTTGTGCAAATTTGCAATGTTTTTTTGGGAAATCATCTTTTTTAAAGTACTAATTTGGGGGGGAGGGAAGGGGGTCATGAAACATGGTACCCTAAGTACTAATTAAAAATGATGATAATGTTGAACCATCCCTAAGTTGCATAGCTTTCAATGAGAAACTTTCTGCTTTGTTCTCGCAAATTTTGAAAAGCAGTGACTGTGTTCCTTGGAATCCACAACAAATCAATCTTTTCAAGTTCTTTGAGATTCAAGCATCAGTTGTCATTGCATATGGCTGAGAAATAAAATTGTTTCCTATGAATATTGCTAGGGTGGAGAAGAAAGCAAGAGTGTGTATGCAGTGTCTGGCATGGATTGGGGAGCATACAGAAATTCAGAAAATAGGAAAGTCAAGTGAGTGAAAACATTTAAGCATTTGATTAGCTCCGGTGTGCTGCCCGGAATTTCGCTTTTCATCGGGGTGTTTAACGGGGCTCTGCAATTCAGTTCTCATGCTGAGGTCCCCAGGGCTAGTGCTTTTGGAATTTTACTAGTCCCAAGTTCCACATGTACTTGTCCTTCCACACAAACGTTATTCAGGGAACCAAAATTTGTGTTAGCCCCCGGGGCAAATGCTTTGAAGTTTCAACTTGCCCTGATTGGAATCTTACTTTTCCTGGGTTAGTGGACTTGCAAATTCATGAGCCCTGTTTAATCTCTGCCTTTCATTAGTAAGAATAAGATGATGTCTCAGATATGTACTGGGTACCCTATGCAACCTGTAGTCAGCTTTGTTAAGGGTGTGCCCCATTTCACATGTAGCATGGGAGAACCTACTTCTTTTCTATGGCAGTAAAATGTTACCCCACATATGCTAATGGATGTGTGGCCCTCAGTTATTCAGCAGGTACAGGTCAATGTGGTTTGTTGTGGGGAATGTGATTCAGTTTATACTTTTCTTGTGTGTAGCAAGGATAGTTCAGCTGGTTCCTATTGTAATGCCCTGATACAATATTAGAGTTACATATATATACATATAAGTGAAGAGCCACTCTGCTGAGCTGTTACACTAGATAATCCCCTCCTATATATGAGAAAATTGATTATCCAATTTTTTGCCAATCCGTGAACAAAAAAATATAAAATGTTAATAGTTATTGCAGCCAAATAGATTGAAGCATTTCTTGACATTTAATCAGCACATTTCACTTGATTTTGCGGAAAATTATTACAATTACAGTAAAACCTGCCAAGCTGAACACCTCCAATAGCCATACACCTCTGTTATCCGAACACTTTTCTGTGGTCCCAACTTGTGTATTATTATTTGAAACCTGTGGAAGGAAAGCTGTTGACTGGGTCCAAAATGTGGCACTGAAAGTTAATCCAGCATGCAGACCACTCGGCTGAGGCCATATCATGTAGGCTCAGCAGAGGTGGACAAAACTTGATATTTTGTCCATGTTACTTCCACATAGAGTTGCCACAGGGCTAAGTTATCTGACTTGAAGAAGTTTAAGGATCTTGTGCAACAGGAGGTAAAATTATATATTATGTGAAAGTGCAAGTTTGATGGTTTTCATTTTATTCAGGTACTGGTATTTCGGGCCACTGAAGCACAGGTTAACGTACATGGTGTCTGCACTCAAAACTTGGCCACCACTGATACAAGCAAAGCTGTCATTTATACAACCCTGTGAAGGATGTTCCAAGTGTTATACTCCACCCCAGGCACCTCCCTGGAGGTGGTGGCATTTTCTCCTCGCACCTGCAAAACAAGGTAAATTTGTTTAACCCTTAAAGTGCTGATTTAAGATTGAGTCAACAGCTTTCCTCGGGGCACTTTGCGTGCAAAGTGCCCTGAGGAATGCTGTTGACGAAGACTACTTTTTGCGTTAGACTTAGGAATTCTAATCTTTTAACCATTATATGTTTAACATAATGAGAAAATGGCTATAGCAGTGATGAGCACTTTAAGGGTTAATACATGTATCCCCCACCCACAAAGTCAGGGCAAGCATTGGATACTGATCACTGTCAGCCCAGCAAATTTTGTCCAGACCAAATCCTTTGAAACTGTTACAGTAGTACTTACAATTAAGGACGCTACCCTGTGACCAGTATATTAACCTGGTCTGATGTTACAGGTGGTCGCAAAGTACAGGTACATTTTGTAGAAAAATCAGGGCCATTGTCATGAAAGGGTAGTCTTAAAAAGATATGCATGTACATGCACGGTATGTCTCATAAGATTGTCCTTAGTGCAGGTACCACTGTTCACCTTACATTCTGAAATTATAGGGGTGGACAGGTGTGTAGGAGTGCCTTTTGGTAGTTTTGTGTAGTTTGTTGTCTAGCTTCCTTAAGTAATAGGTGACATTCATATTTAACTGCGATCCTGTTCACTTCCTGTGTTGCCAGGCAACAGACTGATGCTGCCACCATGATCAGGGCAGATTTGTATTATGTACTACATAAACATCCATAAATAACACCTTTTCAACCAAAAGAGAGTGCATTTCTTATCGATTTAGGCATCCCGTATGTTTCACATATATGTTAAAACATTTTCTTACAATTATTCTGTGTTCGTGTTGTTTATTTTATTGAAAAAGTACTTTTGACCATGCTAAATACATGGATCTGCCCTGATGCAGGTGGCTCCCTCTTTTGCTCAATAGATGTTAGAGTAGGACTGCATTTAAATATGAGTACGTCCTATTGATTAGAAATGTTTGTTCAACACCGTCAGACCTTCTGTGGGATGTTTCTTGGATGGAAGTGCAGCTAGCCGTCAGAATTTTTTTTTTTTTATGACAGCCATTGTATGGTAGCACATGTATATTGTAAGCTGTAGTTTTGTTTGTATTTTACCTTAATTAATTTGGAAAAAATAGTTAAGCACGCTAAAATATTCCTTGGGGTCTGCTACAGAAAGTGGAACAACTAGCCACCTGACACTGTTTTTGCAGATAGACTCTACATGATGGTATTCCTTAGTCAATTGATTACCTGTTACTATATTTTTGTTTCCTCCTTGAAAAGTTACTGAAAAAATCTTTCTCTTGTTTGCAGTACCAGTGAAAGATTATTCCAAAATCACAAATGAGGAGTGTGGGAATGAACACTGTCAAGACATGACAGCTATTGAATTCATGGCAACCACAGCTAACCAAGGACTGCCACACCAGGTATGCAAGTGGGCAGTAAAGTGCTGTCCTCTGTGGTAAAAATTACAGCTGCCAACATCATTTGACACACAATGTGGAGGTTCTTTTTGTTTCTATGGAGGAGATTTAAGATTTAACAATGAATCAATGAAAATAAGTAGATATTCATGGGAGAAAGTGTCCAAAACAGGCCAAATTTCATCGAAAAGAGAAAAGAGTTAAAAAAAAAAAAACAGTGCGAGATTCCTGCCAAATGGAGGAACTTAGATTGTGGATGAAGCAAGCAGATCATATAAATAGTGTCATGGTTTAAAATTTTATCAGCACAAGTATGTTGTTTTGTGGTGGATACGACATGTATTTGTGTTGGTGGGAAGCATGGAGTCAGCAAGGCAGGTTCAGTTTGAACCTTGAAGGGGACAGATGTGTGCAGGTACAAAACATCAGCATTGACAACATTCAGTCTTTGGGTTGCTCCTGTTGTGTTTCTTCCTGTCTTGAAGTATTATCACCAGACATTTACAAACTGAAACAAAAAATAAATAAATAAACACTTTTCAGGTTTGTTTTTAGATGTGCAAGGATGGCAACATTGATGTCACTTAATTTTAATTCTTGTGCAAGTCTATTCTAAGAGATTGTAAACAATTTCATGTACATGTACATGTATAAGCCACAGTTCCAAATTGAAAGCAATAATTTTCTTGTATTGCTTTGTGTATGTGGATATACATGTACTATAGAATAAATGGAACTTATGGAACTTAGTTGGTTAACACTTTTACATTTCATGTTTCAGGATAAAGGTGCCATTAACATCTCCATAGGGCCAGATTCAATTTTGAGAACAGATTTCATTAAAGAAGGGTAAGTTTGCCATTCTAAGCACAAAGCTCTATACAAATGAAGCCAATTCACCTATAGGTAGGTGTTGATTTTTTTTTTTTTTTTTTTGATTTTTTTTTTTTTTTACGGTACCTTGCTACAAATTTACAACATCAAAGGGGACATCTTGTTTAAGTGCTAATGAAAAGTCTACTTTTGTTTCACATATACTTGACGTGTCCAGTTCTGAAAGGTGAGCCAACATTGGCCACAGCCACATTTGCATAAATATTGTGTATCAAATTTAAAACTTTGCGTAATTATTGAAGTCAGTGAGAACTCTTTCACTGCCAAGCATGACCAAAAAGTCGAAGTGCTTCACATGAACTTTTCTAAATCATCAAATGGACATTATAGATTGATCATGTTAATATCGTTTGCAAACAGGTCTTTCCTTCAATTATCGGCATGTCCCGTAGAGTATATTGGTCTGAGTGGACTGCTTGACTTTGCACGCTTCGGACACAATGCGCCCAAAGTGCACCAAGGAAAGTTGTTGACTCAGATCAAAACTTGGCACTGAAAGAGTTAATTTGTACTTTGTATATTTCATAGCTCAACATAATACAAATGCATATTTAAACATACATATATACAGTGAAATCTCTCGCTGCCGAACACCCTGGGGACTGATTGAAAGTGTTTGGTAGTGAGAGGTGTTCAGTAGTCAGAGGTTGGTGTGTTCAGCTGCTGGGTTATAAACTTGACATATTACATGTGTGTATAGCTATTTCAGCAAAACTATCCAGTCATTCTTCACACAAATGACACTATATGCATGTGATGTATGCTAATAACACAAATTACGTCTGTGTTGTCCCACTTCTTGCTATCAAAACATCAAATTGTTTCAGTCACAACCAGTTTCACTCAAACATGTCAACTTATTAAGACAGTGTGTAAGTGTTGGTAAGATCACATACACTGAAGAGCAAGGGGGAATATCACACCAAAATGCTATGAAAACAATGCAGTTTCCACTGTATTTTGAGAATTTCCAGCATTCAATAGTCTATATTTGGGTTAGTTCTAAATTTGCCTGAAGATGGTGCTGCCCATCCTGTCCATGGTTGACTGCCCATATCTTGGGGTCACTTTCCATGAACCTCATTTTTTCTCCATAGATAAACATTAGGAACTAGCAGACATAAATTTAACCTCTTTATATGTTGCCAAATAAGCATTAAACTTTGATTTTATCACATCTGGGTGTATTTGAAAGATAATAATATGCACTTCAGGTAGATTAGAAGATGATAATTCCAAAAATTGTCCTCATATGCAGGGTGAAACTTTCAGCTTCACTGTAATGTAATGGGCTTTGCTGACCCATCTGACCTCAAATGACATGGGTTGCTAGGTGTCACAAACATGCATCATGGGAACAAAAGGCTGTGTGTCAAGAAATTAAACCCACCTAGATCACCCCTATTGTCTGCTTAGCTTACTCAATGGGCTGTTGGTTTTGATGGCTGATTGGTCAGCAGAGATACTAACCAAAGTCAGTTCTGAGCTACTAAAGGCAGTGAGAGGTGTTCACTAGTCGGAGGTATTCAGTAGTGGAGGATTTACTGTATATATATATATATAAATATATATATATATATATATATATATATATATATATATATATATATATATATATATATATATATATATATATATATATATATATATATATATATACATATGTATAGTGATCACCTAAATGCATGCATTTAGTGAGCCCCTCCAACAGGCAACTGCTGCAAACAGCATCCAGTTTATGCGCAGAAAATTGACATTCAAAATAATTATGCTACCCTGTATATACATGTATATGTATATAAATGTAGTGGTCTTTGTCTTGATAGAACACTCCAGTGAAAAACCACCTGTCAGGAAAACCGACCTTTTTAAGATATTGTGTTTCCTACTTTTAATGCTATATGTACAGTTTAGCCCGCGTTCAACTTAACAGTCACCAAAGGCATCAACCTTTTGCAGCCTTTTTCCAACCATTTGAGTGAAAGGCAAACATTTTTCAAACATTTTCCAAACCATTTCCTCTTATTGCATTAAAACCATTCTAAACACTTTTAAACCTTTCTCTAATGGTTAACAACCATTTCACACACTTTCTCAACCTTATTGCTGAAAATGTTGAAATGGTTTGCAACTGTTTCAACCATTTGAAACCCTTTATCAACCTTTTGCAAACCTTTTACAACCTTTATGTATCTGGATTTTTTTTTCACACCAGGTTTTACTGTAGTTCATATGTAAATGCAAACTGACTTATTCTGCTTGGTTTATGAAAGAAGACTTCCAGGTCTGAAAGACTAATTCCACACTGTTCAAAACTGTTAAATTATGTTTTGAAAGGTATGGTTAGCTGAGTCTATACATACAATGTGTATGGTCTGAATGAAACTGTTTTTGTTTTTGTTTTTCCTGAATGAAACTGTGTCTCTTGACCAGGTGGCGGAGAATGCAGGGTGGGGAACACACAGCTCATAATAAGGAGATCAAGGCGAGATCTTTCACACTAATACCAAAGACACTGGAGGTAAGACTGGGGCTTGTTTTTAGTTGACAATGTCCACATTAGTGATGTCCAAAATGACAATCAAGAGAAGGTGCAAATGAATATATGCTGAAGTGACATTAAGTGCATACATGACACCCATTATGTTGATATTTTTAAATTCTGTGCTAAAATGTGGGTAACCTAGGTTACCAGGTGACATCAAGCTGTCCATGCCCCATATTCAATGGAAAATAGATTTTTATTATCGAAAATGCCTTGAAATTCATAACATTTTTAACCATTTCAAAATGTTTATCCTCCAGCAGCTTTATTGATTTTGTCATGTAATATTCATTCAAATTCAGTTTTATGTCTTCATGGATTTTTTTTTTTTTTTTTTCTTTTTTTTTTTTTTTTTTTTCAATTCTGGCACACTTTCATTAACTGATGGAGAGATGCATCAGTTGTGCTTCTGGATTCTTGTGCATTTTGGGATACATGTACTGTCCTGCCATTATGGACTAGTAAAGAGTTCCGGTGTAAGATGGTGGCATTCAGTAGCAGACAGTGGCAGTTGGCAGCAGTCTGCAGAAGGCTATGACAGCCAGCAACATACAGTTTTTGCAAATAAAGAGCTGCACTTAGTGGCAGGGAGCAGCGGTTTACTACAGAGGGTGATGTTCAGTGACAAAACTGCCACGGGCTGCCACTCTTTTCCACTGGCAGCTGTTGACAGCAACATTATGGCTGAGCATCTATTGAACAACCTGATCGGATTAATCCTTTTTCCCATAAACTAGCTAAAAGCAGTCGGTGGCTAAATGTCAAATCCTTCAATGCTTTTGACAAAGTTTCAAACTGTAATGAAAAAGAGTTTGAATGAGAATTTTTTATGAGACCTCTCAAAATAATATATCCTATATACTGGATTCAACACTTTCCTTGGTATGGGTTGGATGCTGAGTACCAAACCCATATCAAGACGACTTGTTGACTTGGTCTCAATTCAAGGGGGAAAGGGTTAAAATAGTGACCAGTGGCACATGGTAGCATCAACATTACCCACTGCTGACTACAGCTGACTGCCGCTGTTAGAAGCCAATGTCATAGTCCACTGCTAAAATGTGCCATACACAGCAAATCTTTTTACCAGTGACACAGTACTATCCTTAAACGTTTTACTGTTATCTCACTCTAAATTTTCTAAGTTGTCTTGCAATCACTGCATGCACTTCTTAAATTGTCAAGGGATTTACAATTAATGTATATGTGCTGTACATATACATTTAAACTTGCTCTGTTTAAACATCTTTCTATTATTGTATAAATGGATATATTCCCAAGTGGAAAAATTCCTGATTTTGTTAAGAATGAGAATTGTTCAGTTTTTATTTTCCCAATTCACAATAAGGAAACATGTTGCTTCTTGTCATCATACATAACTAGCAGTCACTGTCAGAAATTTCCTGGTTTTGATTTTTCCGAATGGTTTTATTGGGGCAGTTAAATACTTTAAGAATGTTTCCACTCATACAAGAATTAATATAGTTTCAACAAAATTGTTTATAAAATTGATGTTTTGTGCAGGTATAATATGTAAAAAAAATAGCGTGACACAGCAACAACAAAGCTCCCAACTTGGATAATGACTCTCCTTATCATATTTATTACCATAGGCAAACACAAGGGAATAGAACAAAGATGTTAATATGTACACCTTCGTTGGACTTTGCAGTATGTGTACTGGGGTAAGAGGTGTAAGATCTGAAAGCATGCTTCAACAAATTTTTGAGGGACAAACTTGGATCTCATGTACAGACAAGACGGACAGTTAATGATTTGGATGTACAACTGTCAATGATGAAGGTTGAGATGTCTGTTGTAATACTTGTGCATTTGTTTCCAGGATGGTGCAGCATGGTTTGACATTGATAGTGAGCAGTTTGAAGTTATGCCCATTGAAGTAGAACTCCTGAAGAATAAACTACAAGTGTTCTGTTCGCAACAGATGGCACAAACAGGTGCTTCCTAGCATTGGATATTACTGTGGACAGCTGTGGGGTTTAAGGATATAAAATCAGATCTACTTCACATACAGAGCGTCACTAAATTGGGGCCAGGTACACTTAGTATCAGAAGGACAAATAAGGAAGAATTGATTAGGATTTTACAAACTGTTCCATGGTGTAGAATTACTTTCTTGACTGAGAAAAGTTTTAAAATGGTTTCCCAAAGCAAGCAATATCAAGGAAAAAAATCTGTATAGCATAAAGTGTGATAGATAATATAATCTCAGAATTTTCATACATGTAGATTTGTAGAGCAAAACTTTTGTTCTATTTTTGATTCCAAGATTTTAATTGATTTAATTCTCTGTCACTTGTTCTTCCTGTTGTTTTGAGAAAGTCCAAGCGTTAGCAATAAGGAAGTAAGGAAAAATCTGAGAAACTTATATCTAATATGCTTTTTTGTTGGAAAAAAACCTGCAAATTTTGGTTGGTTGTAATTATTTGCTTGATTAAATACTGTGGAAAAAAAACAACATTTTTGGCCTTTGTTCATGTGGAACTTGACCCAGACATTGTGTATGTGTACTTGGTATTCAAAAAGAAAACCGAATTGGCCAGAATCTGTGTGAAACTACTTCAGTGACAACAATACATGTACAAGCTGTTTGAATGAACTTAAGATGTGGAGCATAGCATTATGCATGGAGACATATCATGGACACTATTGAAGCACTGCTTCAAAGTATGTTTATGATGTATGTGACCAAAAAGAGTATTTATATGTATTAAATTGGCCCATGTAACATAGGTCTCAAGCTGGCAGGACCTATATGGATTTGTTCAATTCCTGGGGGCATTTTTTTAGATTATGTGGGGGTCATGTTACATAGTTTCAAACGATTTGCATCTTCACCACACATTTAAAGTCAAGCAAGATTTACATAGAATAACTGCAGCCTTCAACTTTCAGTACATACTTCTGTTTTTTTAGGTGTCTTCATGTGCACATAGAAAAAAATAAGGCCACAATTGTCCCTTCCATTCAAATTAACTTAGCACGTCCAATATGAAATCATGTCAGAATCTTGCACTCAGTAAAGAAACTAGTCTGTGCAGGTTGTTGAAAATTTCTGTGATTATGTTTATATAAAAGACTTTGAGAAGACCTTGCTTGTGATTGCAGATGTTTGACATAGACCCATATTTTTCAAGATTACAAGCACTTCCTTAAAGTTGTAAAAGTGATAAGGCAAGAAAATCTTAAGACAGAAATCCATGCAATACACTTAATTGCAGGTATTGCCCCAAAATGGACACAGGGGGCACTGCCACAAGTACACAGACAGGGCGTTCATACACAACCCCTAGGGGAGGCTCCTGCAAACACAACAATTTAGTTTACCTCCTCACATGTAAAGTGTGCAAGAAACAATATGTTGGACAGACAAGGAGAACCCTCATGGATAGAATGCGGGAACATGTCTATTACATTAATAGGAAAGACCACACACAACCTCTGGGGAGACACTTTTCTCTGCCTAACCATAGTTCCCCAGAACTCACTATTCTAATCCAGAATACATACACACACCCCCAACTCTGAGTAAAACACTGAAACTCAGACTTGCAAGGGAAACACACTGGATCCATCAACTGTGCACAACAGAATCTTTTGGTCTCAATGTTATGGGCAGATGAACTCCTTGTTCAGTCATATGCTAAATTTTTACCTTCAAGTTCATCTGCTCACTAACACCACTTTTAGACACTTATGATACATCAGTTTCAGAAGCCAACGAGCCGTGAAAAAATCTTTATTGAGGGTGGAGGCTGCTATACACACCACTACCCCAATACACTTCTTAAGATGACCACAGGTCATCAGGGCATAATGAGTGTCACAGCCGTGACACCCATGTGTACCCACAGTGCATTGCAAACTGGGTTAGACATGACAACAGTGTCAATTAAAGCCATGGTCACATCACACGTGCGAGACCGAAAAACGTGAAACATACACCTGGACCCTAGTTACGTGTATGTTACACCCAACTATATAAAGCATGTACGCACGGCCGTTACACCAGCCTCTGATGAGATACAGCAGCGTCGAAACCGGTCAGGCGTTTTTCAGGAGGACAACCGTCATTTTTGGCCTTGCCCTCGTCAAATTTGCTCAAAAATACTTAAGGTAGCAGCTTCAGATTATATATCTGTGTAAGAGCTAGGTTGAGATTGTAGATGGGATGACCTTGATCTATTTTTCAAGGTCACAGGGATATTTCCTTGAAACAATTGCAGAAGCAATAAATCCAGAAGAATTTGACTTAAGAGATTTGACATAAGAAAATCAGCCTCTTTCTTGTTTATATTTGATTTGGGCAGGCTTGATCAGCTTCATAGTCCACTACATTTGTTCTCGTAGCTGATAAGTGTTGATGAAACTGCAAATTTTAATATTTTTTCCACTCACTCTTTGTACAAATATTTTGCGAAAAAACCAACAACAAGAAGAGAACAACTTCAATATCATGGAACATATTTATTATCATCTACATGCACTTTTACAACAGTCAAAATCCATGATCTAATGGTACATGGTCTCATACAGTGTAGCTCCTGTCTTCTAGACGAATATACACACCTTTCATCCATGCTCTGGAGCTTTGGATATTTTGCTCAGTTTCTGCATCGACTGGCCATTCAACTTTTTCAGAACAGTCAGTATATATATATATATATATATATATATACATATCAGAGACTGTGCAGGGATTTTTTGAGAGATTTTGTACATGTTTTAGTTATTTGTGGTTTCAAGCTAGGTTACCTTAAGTTACCATACAGTACACAGTGCACTAAAGGTCCCTGCAGGCCAGTCACCTGTAACGCCCTTACAATGGGGGGTGGGGGTGGGGTGGGGGGGGGGTAATACTTGCCTTACACACGTTTACAGTGCTAAGTGGACTTGGAACTTCATTCTGTGCCTTATACTACCCAGATTTCATGGCCACCTGGATGCAAGATGGATTTATTCATGGACTTCAAGAATTTACCTGGGACATGTTCCCTCCCCAGGGAAAATTGTGTTTTTAAAATTAGTTTACCTCACTGGTACTAGCTCGAACAGAGGTAAAGGGTATCAAAATTACAGTTATTCAATAAACATTAACAATAATGTGTCTGCTGACTCTTCTTCTGCCAGGATATATTGCCAGCAATCCTAGATCAGAAGGTAGGAAGCCCAAATATCCATGTACTTATTGTGATAAAGCTGTCACTGCCAGAAGTAAGTTCAAGCTGTTGATGGTGATCTCTGTGAAAAGTGGACCTCTATACACTGTACAAAAATCAATCCTTACCAGCCAGTATGATTCCATTGTAGCCAGTGGCACTAGCTTCGTCTTTGTATGTCACAGGTGTCTGTATAACTCCTTACCATTCAGAGACTGTGTTGATTGTGGCAATAATGATAGAGACGACACTCCAATTGAACATATAAACAGACCATCTAACACAGAATCTAGTCATTTTGAATGTTTCAAAGGGAAGGGCAAGCACGTTATACATATAAATGCTCTATCGTTGCTACCAAAAATCCCTTAACTGTGACATCTGGTGCAAGAAACAAAAGCTGTCTGTTCACTTGATAACTTGAGATTTATTTAGTCAGGACCTTGATGTTGCATATGTTCATGTTTCCCAATGAAGGTCAGGGTTAGACAGTATATGAGTGACGTTGACCTCATTTCTGAGGTCACAATGCAACATACATGAACTTTACTCTTTGCTATAACTTGAGAATTACTGGAACTGGGACCTTGATGTTGCACATGTTAGTTCTCTACCATAAAGGTCACACTTGCTCTGCATGGGTGACTTTGATCCTGTCTCAAGTTCACAGAGCCACAAGTGTAAAGAACCTCTTGGTCAGCTGAGCATGGGCTCTCTAAATAGCCCTCTTGTTGCTAACACAGAGACTTGGTTGGACTGTTCTGTTGCCGATGGTGAAATTAACATACCAGGATATATACTTATTAGAAAGGACACAGACCGTCATGGAGGAAGAACATGTGTATAATTATGTAAGGGACCTTGATGTTGCAATTTGTGTAGCTCACAACCAAAAAGTAGATCTGGATAACTTGGAGGCTGTATGGGTTGAAATCCTTTTTCCCAAACCAAAGCCAATTGTGGTGGTCTCATGATCAATTTACTGGCCACCAAAACAAACTAACTTTCAGGAACACTTAGACATCATATGCATGCTTCAGAAAGTAAGATCAGACTTTGAGTTCGTCATTCTTGGCGATGTAAATATTTGCTCTCTTAATACAGACTCTCGGATGTTTAAGAACTATAAGAGAGTTACACATTTATTTAATCTCAAGCAACTCATTCATTAACCGACTTGTATTGGTAATAGCTCATTTGGTCTTGATGCACCGAAACGTGTTCTGAGTAGATACCCACTGAAGACTCTTTACTATATTTGGCCTAATGCAGCCCATGTCAAAATTCTACAGAGGAACGTGAACAATATGTACAATAGTCCTTTCATATTTATAAAGGCTGGACAGTGACAGGTTAGTTTATGGAGAGTATAGAGTTTGCACTACGGGATGTGATAACAATGACTAGGAAGTGGTTCTAGACCATTAGACTGAAGTATCATATTGTGAAATAACAGTGAAAAAAATAAGTCAGTCTGGTGTAATTTCGAAGGGCATTAGTGATCACCTATGTCATGTGTATATTGTACTAGAAAAGTTGTAAGGGGTCTGATAAATACAAATAACACAATACAGTTACGTTCTTTGAAATAATCACTAGTAACTTGTTTCGGCATAAGTGGGTGCGTTTCAGGGTGGTTCCCGGCGTTACACAGCGTTTTCCGGCGTTACAAACGCCAGCAAACGCCAAAATCCAATTTAGCCTTTTGGGGCTCGGCGTAAGGCAGCGTTGGTTGGCATTTGCCGGCGTTAGTCGGCGTTTGCCAGCATCGGTTGGCGTTTGACACCCTTTCAACGCCGGCAGACGCTGTGAAAGGCCGACTAAAGCCGGCTACTGCTGGCAAACACTCTGTAGTCCTCTCAACTAGCAAACTCAATGGGATACATGTAAAATTTGAATTCAGTTGAACTGGGATGAGAAGGATCCATGGAAATTTGTGTCTTGTACTTGTACTAATCATTAATATACTTTTATCTTTTATACTCATTGGAAATACAACATCTTTAATATTATGATGATGATTTGTCCATTGAGGTGTATGTGTAGGGAATGACTGCTCATGATCACTGATATATATATTTTGGTCACCCCAATCTTGGTTGCAAAGTAAAGAGAAACAAACAACCCTGTTTTCAATTTTTATTTAAACCCAGCACAGCAATTTTTTACTGTTTGTACATCACAAGTCAGCAATGCATAGCTTTGTGCTAGCATAGATGTGAATCCCTGTGAATATAATACATGGAATTTATTATTAAATTCCATGTATTATATTGAAGTCAGCAATGTATAGCTTTGGGCTAGCATTCCTGTCAAGTCTCCCCCCATAGAGTGGGAGTCTCCCACTTTTTCACCCCAATTTTTATTTTATTTACGAGCAAAATTTTGCAAGTTTGGCAGAATCTCCTGCATAAAAATTTAGTATTTAATACAAATCTCCCCCATGGATTTTTTAAAATTTACAAAAATCTCCCTATTTGAGTTGTGGAATGTTGACAGGTATGGGCTAGCATAGATTCCCAGTGAATATAGTACATGGTGTCTGTGGTCAACTGGTCGTCTGTATATTCTTGTTATGATGTGGACAGTGCATGGGTTCAATTCAGACTGCTTTTTTACCAAAATAATGTACATTGTTGCCCCCCCCCCCCCCCCCATTAAGGTAGTAAGGATAAAAGCCAGAACCCTGGATAACAACCGAAATATTGGACTTCATAAGGCAAAGAGACTCCTGGTTATGCATGTACAGAAAGCTTAAAATGGAGGAAAATCACAAAAAATCATAGGGTACTCGGAAACAAAATACATAGATTTATAAGAAGTGCCAAAAGTGAATATATGAAAGTCGAAGAAAGTAGAAAGAATCACATAAAGCTAAGGCAATGTCTCAGCTCTCTAGGCTGCTCTCACAAACAAAAAGAGCGCAGTAACATAGCTCTCACTGGAGATGGCAACATTGTGTTTTTGACAAATCTGAAGTTGCTGATTATGTGAATGATTTTTCAAAAATATCACAAACAATCTGCTGAATAACTTGCCTTTGGCAAACAAGTTATGTGTTGCAGGTTCAGCTAACTTTCGGAGACATTATGTCTCTGGTACTTTTAAGGTAGCGAAGTAAGCATAGACTTTGTGACAAAGGGACTTGGTCGACTCAATATAGTCAAAAGTACGGTTGGGTCTAACTGGTTTACCTGCAAGGTTTTTAAAGGATGCATCACCTATCATCAGTGATCCAATCACATATATCATCAATGTGTCAATCACTACAGAAACTGTACCTAATAAAATGCAAATGGCCAGAATCACCCTGCTACATATGAAAAACAGTAAGGGATGGTTCAACATTTTCATAATTTTTTAATTAGTACTTACAGTACGCAAGGGGGGAGTGGGTTAAATGGGCCTGTACACTTTCACAGAATACGGAATATGATGGTTAATTTTTGGCCTTTTTTGTACAATTTTGATGTGAGTTTTTGGTTCTTCTTTATATACAGATGACGTTTGACTGCGAAAACTAAGCCACACTGTGTCAAGTGCTTTGTGCACTAAGCATTACAATTACATCCACTGAATGCTTTATATCCTACTTATCTAGGAGGACACAAACAGTTTATATCAGTGATGCATCTTCACAACCTTGACAAATCGTGAAGGGCGTCCCCCAAGACAGTATGGGCTTGTGTTATTCCTTGTATATGTAAATGACACGCCCACTAGTGTTCAATGTTAACCTATTCAGTATCCGGACGACTGCATTTGACTCCCGTAGCTTTTAGAGAAAATCCCAATAATTTGTCTGAAATACTTAACACAAGCATAAAACAGTGTGACTACTGGCTCATTGAAAATGAGCTTTCCCTTCACATGGGTAAAATATAACCGATCCTTCTTGGTTCCAAATGCAAAATGAAATGTGTTAGAAATTTTACATTAATAAATAGATGAGTCAGCAATTAAGCTTGCCTTCACGTCACATATTTGGGAATTCCAGTCTAATTTTTTTATAGCGGGGCAAACTGAAATATACAACCAAAAAGATAGGATGTGCTGCTCTAATTAGGTGTAATTTAAACTGCTTGGTTGCACCCTTGTACCATGGTCTGGCAAAATCCTACGACAACAAACTTAAGATAATGCAAAGCAAATGTTCTAACAGCATAAGTTTGAATTATTCATCAAAGGTGCCAAATTTGTAAGCGTATTAAGAAATTACAATACACATTACAATGTAGGCCTATAAGCAAGAGATATTGCCTTAGAATTTAGTATTTCAATTATACTTAGATATGTTTGCATTACATTTCAATTTATTGGATTTTTAATCAAACTTAAAATAATAAAGAGATAAGTAGACAGTGCATTATCCCATGATACGTTGTAACGAGTGAATTTGCTGTCTAACTAAGACTATTCAAGTTGGAAGAAATTGCTGTCTTGCCTCCTCTTAACGTTCCCAGCGTATTTTACCTGAGCGCAGACTCCTGGACGGCGCAAGAGACTGAGGCCAGTGAGGGCGCCAGTCTGACTGGCGCCCTCAGTCTCTTGCGCCCTCCAAGAGTCTGCGCTCCAGTAAAGCGTATTTAGCCAAGTAATTGTACGTTGTCAGCAGGTCGAAATGTAACTTATATAAATTCATCGAGATACCAAAAGATGCACACCCTCCCCGCAGCGTGCAAAAATGTTTCTACATTCGCATTGACGCACAAATTTGTGTGAGAAATCAACCAAATGCAACCGAAATGATAAAGCTATCTTTAGTTGTTGGAGTTGCGATCAGATACGTTGCGACCCAAGTTGGCCGTTAGGGAAAGCTTGCAGTCCAGGACACTCTATTGTATACGTGTAATAGAATCATTCTTGAAAGGTGCATAGTGGCATACCTGCATTACAGCTTCAAAAGAAATTACTTGGAGGTTTGTATGTTGCTTGTGTCCACAAATATGTCCTTACTTGACCTGTCGACTCCGATACCAGAATCTGTACTAAGTCAGTTTTCCTGCCACAGAAATCTACCTACTACCTAGGCCTATACTATAGCGCCAAAGGGCCACAGAAAACACTCGAAGTTGACACTAGTCAGCTACACTGTAGAGATATGATTTATCGGTGAAATGAACCAATCAAGAAACAAATGACAATTGTATGCTCCGTATCTCACATTATACGTGCTGTGTGTATCTATTTGAAGTCAACAAGCTTAGTTGTGGCGTTAGCGTACCAACCAGCCTCCTGAATTCTTTCGTCCCGGTCAATATAAAAATGAAGTCTGTCTCTGTTGTCATTGACATGTAACAGCGCGGTTGTTAGGCATTTTTCATGACGTCGCAATATATTTATATTCATATTAACATTAATACTAGAATTAAATTTGTCATGAATATTTGTGCGTAAAAATTTTGATAGCCACTGTGAAGGACCTTTGGTTTATCAGCGGGAGGAGCTATGGGTGTGGGTGTTACGTAGCAAAGTAGGCACTTGCACGTGCCGTGCTGTACATGCATGTTACCATCGACTGATGAAAACAAAATTTGTCCCTATTCTTTCAATGCCAATAAAAACTCCGAATGTAAATATTGTTCCGTGGTGTTGCTAACGATTTTTATACCTATCAAACAAGTAACACGAAGATTGCTATGCAAAGTACATAATGTACATAGAAGTTTCTCTTCTCCACCGCTAGTTAGTGGGCTTGGGGATAGGCCTAGTTTAACAGTTTCGAGAAATGAAAGGGGAACCTGTTTACAGATCACCAACATGAATGATAATTGGGGAAAGAAGATCAGAATATTGTATGAAAGGCCTACGTTTCAGCTGGAAAATGGAAACAAATCACACGTTATGAATTCAGTATGACTTCAGTAAGAGTCACAATTTTTGTACCAGGGATAGAGAGCCACAATGGAACTGGAAGGCATCTATAAGAAAATGATCAGTTCATTAGGTTTGAACAACTGCACGGCCATGTTCATAAAGTAGTCTACATCAAATTAAATAAATTGTGGCCAGAAACTGCGCTATAGCCCTACTGGGGTAACACTGGTGAGTACAGACTACCGGGTGAACATTGGTAAGTGCAGACTACTGGGGTATCTTTGGTAAGTACACGCTTCGGAAGTGCCCTCAAACCCCGTCAGAAATAGTTTTAATTTTATCGTGATATGGGAACCGGGGGAAAAGTGGACACTGACAGGAGTGTTAATTCTTTTATCCTAACTATTCAACAGATCAACTTCTTGTAAAGGCAATAAACCGAAAGAAAGTTGGGGCACTTCGCTTAAAAGTAAATTACTTTCATACCACCTTATAGGCGCATATATATATATATATATATATATATATATATATATATATATATATATATATATATATATATATATATATATATATATATATATATATATATATATATATATATATATATATATATATATAACTGGGGCATAAAACAGAGACAATTCTCGGGGTGACATGGGACACCCAAGGCGCAAAGTGGGACAAACCAATGCCATGGGAGAACTGGGACAACTAAACTAAGTTATTTTCTCTAAAAATTGTACACAAGTTTACCACATGGGGAGAACAGTGGCAGACTCTCCCACGTCTCCCTTTTGGTCTTTTTTTTTTTCATAATGTGGCGGATAACTCCTCATCTACTTCAAACTTCCTGACAATTGTTAAAGTATAGACCCATATCTTTTACATGGATTGCGAAGCAGGCCAAGCCTATATTAATCACTCTCCATGGCACAGATCGTGGCGTATACTTCCTACCTACATGTTGGGTGGAGGAAACCGAAGGACTCGGAGAAAACCACCGTGCACAGTCAGAGTGGTAGGAACTCTTTCCACATGCTTCCCCGGCCGTGAATCGAACCCGGGCCGCAGAGGTGGAAGGCGAGCGTGTTGCAGCTCGGCCAACCGTGCACCAAAACCCCGTCAGACAACTGACAATTGTTATGGCTGATAGAAGGTTATTGCGGTTACATAGGCCTACATGTATTTGCCACAACCAAAATAAATGCCTTCTTAATCTATAAATCAAGAAGGACGCATACAATATGGTGAGAAGGTAAAAAATCTTGGGGGGGGGGGGGGGCGGATAAAATAAGAAAACATGTTTCTCCTTCAACTGCTTCCGTTTTTTCTGGCAACATAATGAGGTCAAGGAGTCCAGATTTCTATACATGTAAGCAGGCACTTGATTCTTTTGGTGTTTTTTTCTTTTTTATTTGTTTTGTATATGTCGGGATGTATGAATATATATATATATATATATATATATATATATATATATATATATATATATATATATATATATATATATATATATATATATATATATACGTGTGTGTGTGTGTGTGTATGAATATAAGGTACGAAGGGTGTCCCAGATCTCTCCAATCGCCCCTAGCCCTAGGCTACAGCATTCCAAACTAGCCGCCTCGGTACATAATACTTATACGAAGTAATTTGATACATCCCTGACCCAAGACGGGTGTCAACCTCAAGTCAGAGATCAACAGTGGCCCAAATCGATTCTCACCATTGAAATAAAATCTACGTCACTTTGATAGGCCTAATTAGGAAGTTTTGATCTTTTCTTGGGGGGGGGGGGGGTTATGTGGAGGTAGTTTTTTTACGAGACCCTCAAAAAGCTCAAGTATGACAAAGTGAGCCCATCAACAAACGTCATTACCTCGTTCCCTAACTGTATAAGCTGGTCTGGCGGCACCCAGGTTTCAGAACATCATATGATGATCATGCATGATTTCACTGACGTGAGAGCTAGGAAGCAAACAAGAAACCATAATTAAAGATTAGGCCTGGCATCTACTGTGACCCTTTTCCTTACAGCAACCTGCTGTGGACATATAATTTCCCTCTTTACTTTGACCCTCAATGTGACAAGATTTTGTCCAAGGAAACAGGGGATACATGTATCATATTCTACAGATAATCAAGAGTCAGAAAAAGTTTTCATGAACTGTTGACGGCCGGTGTGGGCGCGTGACCACAGGCGCTCGTTACGTTCAGTGAGTGAAACATTCGTGCTAATATGCGCAGAAGGTACTAGTAGTAGTAGAGAGGGCGAACCTGGAACATTTGTAGGCCTACGTGTAATGGCCCACATAGGGCCCTTATCTGCAGTAAAGTATTGTGTATTCATCCGTGCAGTCAATCATTCGTGCTGATATGATTGGGGAGGGTGGGCCTAAAACCAGCTCTTTACTGTAGGAGCTCCGTCTCACGACGTAGTCGTAGTGCCTAGTGGTTTTAGCCATTTAGGCCCACCATCCCTCTTCTAATATTAGCACGAATGCTGGACTCCACAGATCAATACACAATTCATTATTGAAGATAAGGCCCTATGTGGGCCATTGCAAGTACAGATGTTCCAGGTTCACCCTCTCTACCAGCCTCCCCCACCCCCGCGTATAGGCCCATATCAGCACGGATGCTTGACTGACTGTTTGACTGAACCTTGCGAGCACCTGTGCGTGTGGCACATATATAATGTTTGGCAGAGTACTACATGACATAGATCATTACATGAATGGTTGTGTCATGTGCCATGTGTACATATGTTGCAAGTGGAAAGAATCCCCTCAACAGATCAAGCAGCGGCAGTAACTTTGTTGTCTGCGTGCATTCACAATCATTACCATGCACTGCACTGGGTTGAGGATGCATACTGCCAGACCCATGTCTCCAACTCCATACTTGACAGCTATAGTCACAATTTACCCACTTTCGGTTACGCTTTTTCTCATTGTTGTCCCAGCTAATATCAGTTATTTTCAAGCAGATATTAAAATCTCGTAATTCCAGTTGAATCTCGGATCTCTTAACTATTGTGAGTTGAGTATATGTATGTGAGGAGCATGATGATCATAGTCATGGTTTTACCGAGCTAGAGTTCAGGAACGTTTAATCACGTGCCCGCCCAACCCTACCCCGTTCAGAGGTTGTATTTGTGACCTCCCATTGTCTTAAAGATGACCTGCAGGCCAGCTCCGCTTATCTGACGTGATTCTACGTTCCTGATCTCCAGCTTGGTAGAACTTCAGTCAAATTTCCTTACCAGGTAAGTCGTTTAATTTATAAATTAAACGAGAATTACCTGTAAGATGAAGTTTGACTGTAATTCCACCTAGCTAAATATAACTAAGGGTTAACGTGTGATATATGACGCTGCACAGCATCTAAACATGATTTAGAGTGGCACATGGATACAATATGTTCAAAGGGTGGGAGAACCATTCGGGTGGGCAGGTTAACCCTTAGTTTTATTTAGCTCAGTGGAATTACAATAAAACTTCTACCTTACAGGCAAGTCTTGTTTAATTTATTAATTCAACCTCGCCATAAATAGAACTAGGGTCACGTGAGATTTTAGAGCACGTATCCATATGACATCCAGAATGGACTTATAACATCCAGGAATGGATAATCAATGACAATTAGAGAAATTGCAGTTTTCAACATTTAATACCGATAATATATAGTGTACATGTAAATTTGTACTTAAGGTGAGTCATGAAGCAATGCTTCTGAGAAAAACAACCCAGAATTTACATTTTTCTTGTAATATTTAGCAAATGTGCTTTGGTTACTCCAGCCAGCTGTACTTAAGATAGGGTCAGTTTGGACTCCAGCACGATAAGCTGTTCTAGAAGCTAATCTGGTTGAATGGGGGGAACATATATTCATGTCTATCCCAGCATCTTTCATGACACATTTAATCCACCTGCTGGTGTCCCTTGCCACACTTCGACTTGGTTTCTGTGTGCTGATGGGAAACTGTGTGGAATTGGATGCTTCAGGCAACCAACAAGTCCTACCTAAGTATGTGTTGATGGATTCGACAATACATAAAGCTTTATCATTTGGTAAAGTACTGATTGTGATTTCCTCTACATGTGACCCAGGTCTAGATTGTTTAATTAATTCAACTATTCTAATTTTAATACACTTTTTTCTCTACAGTTAAATTGCAAATGTCTACAAATTGAAGAGTTTGCCCTTGCTGTCCTGATAAAAGGGCCAGTAGCATGGTCAACATTTGGCTAAGTTGTAGTAACGTTAATGAATTGTTTGGTGATAAAGTTTGTAAATAATTTGGGACCACACTTGTATCTCATGTCACATTGCATTTTTCTAAGGCAGGTCTCTCTGTAAAGACACCTTGCATAATGCGTTTTACCACAGGGTCACTACCTAATCCATTATCACCTAGATTTACAGTGGCTGAAGTAGCTAGTCTCACAGATTTCATAGCACTGTAGTGGAATCCTTGATCAAATAACTTTGGGAGAAATTCCAATAAAGTTGTTACATCTGGAGAATTTGGATCAGTTTCCTGTTCATGGCAAAAAAAGCACCCATTTCATGATATATGTCCCATACTGTGCTTTTGTATTATCCCTCCAGGATTTGAAGATATTTTTGGCAGTTTTGCCTGAAATTTTTCGATGTCGAAGGGATTCCCTGATAATTTGCACACAAAGAGTTTCAGCTTCTCCCTCAATGAGTGAACCCATTGAGACTCCTGGGGTAGGTGTAGTTTGTACGTGGTAGGTAGAAGTCTTGGCATGTCCACTAACAACCGAAGTAGCTTGGTGAACCAAAGCTGGCTTGTCCACAGGGGTACACGAGGACTATGCAAGTTTGATTTTCTTCCATTTTCTGAAGTATTGTCCCCAGGATGCTGAGAGGAGGAAAAGCACATGCATAGAAGCGTAACCAGTCCAGGGAAAAAGGATCACCAGCAAAAGCTGTAGGGTCAGGCCTATAAGATACATAAGTGTCAATTTGGTAATTCAGCATGGATGCAAACAAGTCAATATCCATTTCACTAAAACTGTTTTGTATTTTGTTGAAACTTGGGAAATCCAACATCCATTCAGTGTCAACATTCAGCTTTCGAGTCGTCTTCAATATTCAGACTTCCAGGTAAATATGCCCAGAAAGCCAGAGATTCCGTTCAATACACCAAAGCCAAATATTTCTCACTAGTTCATTTATTTTCACGACTCCGCTCCCCATTTTATTTAATCACTGGACACCAGTTGTATTGTCCATCATTAGCCTGGTGTGCCTATTATACTTGGCTTTTAGGAAAGATTGTAGAGCATAAAACCCAGCGAGAATTTCAAGGTAATTAATATGCTCCTCTTTTTCCAATATCATTCCAATGACCACCTGTTAATATATCACCACAGATGGCCCCTCCAACCAATACAGTCTATGCATAACTTCATCAAGCGGGAAAACCGCGGCAGTTGTTCCATTACGAAAGCGAGGCATGCGAGCTGATTTTTTGATACCAGATGTCGCGCTGTGCACCTTCAATAAAGTTGTCACAATGATGCATGATGGCGGACACTCATCTTGTTCGTGTCAACATAAACAGAAAAGCAGGAAAAGGACCAAATACAGGAGGTGTATAGAAGTTTACCATTGTAGATCGTTGGCGGAGGGAGTACGGAAAGCATTGATAGTTAGAACATTGAGTGACAAGGCGAATTATCATGGTAAACCACCACTGACTGTTGTGTAGTGGGCTGTAATGTTGATGCCAGGAAGAAACGTCAAACTGACAAATATCAAAAATTAAAGTGCCGCTTTATTCCTTCCATCAACTGATATTCCTTTGTCTTTCAAATACTTTTTCAGCCACCCTAGATTCTGTTTTTTGAAGAAATCATGGTCCGTGTTTCACTCCTCGTTGCTGCTGCATTCAGTAGTGCTGTAGCCTGTGCGGTAAGACTGAGTGGCCTGCAAATTACCCAGAAACCTGTGCGCCCCTGGCTCTGACATTGGAATCTCTGTTGGGGTTTCCCTGCTTGGTGAACTTATGCAAAGATCGTATTGTTGAGGCTGCATCAGATTTGATTACTATGTCAGGTTTGCCTTCACAAACAGGTTTGGATGATTGATTCACATTTTCAACCCACCAGTGCAAGCCTTCTTTCCCTTCGTCAGAAATGGAGATTTTTGCATCATAGTCACCTCACCTAGCTGAGAGGTGCTGATTTTTCTCAATGTCCAGTTTTTTATAAAAAAGCTGGGCAAATTTTACCCCCGGTTCACTGGCTACCATGATGCGATCACCTCCACCAGTTCCCTTATTGTATGTTCACTTTTCAGGAGTGATTTACATACATTTAAGTTCCGTATTTTGTCTGCTTTCCACGTTGTTAATTTGACAGTCATGTTTACCGCATTAAGCTGGAAACTAAGGGAATTCAGTGGTTTGTGATGGGGTAGCCATAGATTTCTCAGGGTGGACTGTGAAGTTTAGATCGTCAAAAGAAGTGACCATTGATACATTCCTTTGCACTTTCTGCCACAATAAGAAAGTCATCAAAAATCCCGTATTTATATGGCCTAGTTTTCTCAAATGGGAGTACTAGGGTTTCAACACTTCGGCAAAAAATCCGAGGTGCAGAGGTTAAGCCTTGTGGAAGGCAAGTGAATTGGTAAAATTGCCCTTACCAGAACAGTCATAAATGTTTCCTCTCTTGGTTTTTGACAGGAATGGTGAAGTAAGCATCTTTTAAATCAACTGTTTGGAATAAAACAATTTTGTTTCATAAGTTGAATGGCATTTTTCAATGTATCCAATTTGAATTTTTAATATGCCACATCTTGGTTCAGCTTGCTCAAATTTAGTATAATTCTGTATGATCCATCTCTTTTCTGTCATAGGAAAACATTAGAGATGAATTCATGATCAGAATGATCTGTATGTTCAATTATTCCAGTTTTGAGGAATTTCTGAATCTTAAATTCATGATATCATGCTCATTAGGGGCAAACAAATAGGCATTGGTACTTTCTGCTGGTGTGATGTTGACACAAGTTCAATGTTGACACCTTGGATTACAGATAATATCATCTATTTGTTGTGATCGTACCCCACTCCTCCATGAGGAGTCTAGTCTTCCCATCAAAAAAGTTATATGGGGTGTTCAAAAGGCCTAGCCAACTCAATTTAGGTGTTTGAAAGGCACATACCTGGTTTATGATGGCTTGCTGTTGCGGTGATTGTTGTTTTCTTTCTTGTGTTGTGGGTGGCGGTTACGCTTGCCTAAAAAGTGGCCTTGGAGCCTCCTCATCTGTGTTCATGTGTTCGATAGCCACAATTGGGAAAGTTGTGGCTTGATTGGCTTCCATGGAACTTGTCATTTGAGGTGTGCCGGGCAATCTTGCAGCCAACTTTTTGTGATTTGTTAATATTTTTTATTTTTTTGCTCAATTCATCCCCAAAGAGCATGTTCATTACTGGGATAGAATAGCCACAGAGCCGTTTGAATTGTTTGTTCAGATCGGGTTTAATCATTTCCCTACATCTAAAGTTCAACTCATTCATGCTGCAAGCCATTAGTTGGAAAGCATATTGCACCTTATCCCAGCCGTCTGTGGGGTTAACATGACACCCTTCTTTCATGGCTATCAATAGTTCACCCATTAAGTGGACAACAGGAAGCAAACTTTTTAGCATGAAAAATTGGGTTTTCTGCAGTGTCTTGTCACATTCTTGGGTGATGGATCTTATTTTATCCCAGATCTCAGTGTTCACCTACCTTTGGCACCACAAAAGTTGTACAGTTCTGTGGTTGCAGGTACTTCTCAGAGACTTCTTCAATTTTCTTCTTCCCCAATTTGGCCTTCATGCCATCATTGACAATAGTTGCCAACTCAGCAGACAATCCAGAGCTGCACTTTTCCTCGGATTGAAAAAAAAATTGCAGGGCTTGTAGTTTGTCATCTGCAGAGGTGTTTTTTGCTGAGGTAGAGGAATCTTTCAGGTGTTGTAGCTGGTTTCTAATGTCAGCCGTGGCAGCTTCCCCATTATCACTTAGTGATAACTCACCATCAGAGTACAGACCCTCGCTTTCGTGATCGGTGAGGTCCTCCTGGTCACTGTAGTCAGCCTGGTCAACAGAGAATGAACTGGTCTGACCAAGCTTACCCCTATTCTTGTTGCCATGGGCACCGGCAGAAGAATATTGTGAATGCCCTGAGGTGGTGGCAGACCGTTTCTGTGCCACAGCACTGGATGTCATGAAAGTGTGGCTGACCTCTGCCATGTCCGTAGGCCACAGGTATCAAGTTCCTTGGTGACCTGGACAGGATTTATCTGGCCTCCCATGACCCTTTGTTGAGTCATATTGGCAAAAGCTTGGGTAAACCCTAGAAAGGCTTGCTGGAAAAACTGCATGTCCAGCATTGGGCCCTCATTCATGGCAGCAGGGGAAATCACCACAATAGTGGTTTGCTTCCCCTTCTCTGATTGCTGGACAGTCTGGTCAGGTTTGTCTTGGGAAGTCTGGTCATGACTCCCGCCTTCAGGTACTGTTTCATTCCCCAACTTGTCCATCTTGTACTGTGGGTACCTCAGCAATTAATTCACTGTAATGAAACAGTCTGCAAAAGTTCTGGAATTCACTGGTAAGAGTTAGTTGCCACTCGGGCATACACAATAGCCTGGTATATGTGTCGCGCACATACATGGCTATTATTAATGGAAAACTTCTCAACTTGAAGAACCACTCTATACCTGATTAGAGCTGATAGCGTACTGATTAGATGCTGAGGAGCGTCAAAAATTGTTGGTGTTTTTATTTCTTTCTTAATGGACCGTAGGGGATAAATACAAAATAACCCTCGTCATTAATCTGTTTAAACCAAGTCCCCCTCTTTGTTTTCCTGCCTGTGCGGGCTTGATCACCGGCGTGCTTCAGCCAAAAAAAAAAAAAAAAAGAACAACTCATGGGATTTGGTTTGACAGATTATAACGACTCAGTTAATTTTGTCCATTATTCTATGTTTAATTGGGTATACATTACAAAAATATCCCCTAGGCTGACTTTCAACGCCCACTTGGTGATCCAGGTTTGTTCACATTCGTCGTACTTGTTCCATGTCACGTGTGACATATAGCCAAACAAGCCTTGCGCACATTGGATTTTGTCTATAATGTTAATGCACTACGTCACTTATGCACGTATGTCACATTTTAGTTGTAATAATGTTTAAGTCATGTTACCTACAGTGAGTTACCACTTTTGAATTTCACCCAAGAAAAGGATAATTCATCTTCAAACAGAGAAAAAATGCTCTTTCAGCATGTACAATTATATTTACAAGCTGAAACAAATTCACGCCAAAGACAGATCAATACATGACTAACATATATACTTGTGCATAGGTGCACATCTTTGCATAATATCATACAACAGAACAATCCATCATACAGTCATATTTATCGTGGTAAATTTTTAAACGTCCACCACAGATTTAGAAAAGTGGATCAACATATTGGAAAGCACAGGTCACAAATTAAACTCTGTATTCAAATTCAAATAGTTTATTTCACATCAATAATACTAATACAATATATATGCAAACAGTATGTGCGAGGATGGCCAGAAGACTGTGCCTTGTACGGCCATCCATCAATTAGATAAATATATGTGCTGGCATGTAAAACAGCTTCAAAACTAGAGGTAAATCAGTAAATATAAAAGTAGATACAGACATATATAATGTATATGTGTTTACCAAAAGCTTCACAGTAATTTGAATTGAGACAGAGCGATGTGATTATGTATTACTATAGTATATAAAATATTGTGTGGCACTATTTACGTCTGAATGTGTGTTTAGCCAAATTATTAAACAGGAACAGTCCTGGATGAAGAGACAGCTTAATTGCTAAATATCCTGTGAAGATATATATATATATATGAATAGATATCAAGATTAGTTTCCAGTAACCAATACTTCTATTTTCTTTTAAAGGAAAAAACAGGTATAACATTTTTCATCTCTTCAGGTATTAAATTGAAAAATTTAGGTCCATTATGTAATATACTTTGACAAAAGCAGTTAGTTTTTTTATTGGGATTGGGACAGAAGGCATTAATTTCGAGTGTTATAGCTGTGTGTCAAACATCGATGTTGAAATCAAAATTTGTTAGAAGATGTACCACTCAGTCCATTATAAACTAGCAAAAATGCAGTTAAAACTACAATTTATGAAAGGGAAGAATTTTCACGAACTCGAAAAAGTTTTCTGTATGGCTTTGGGGATGAGAAAAGTAATAATCCGCACCGCTTGCGTTTGAAGTATTAAAAGTGGAGTAACATGAGTTTGATAAGCTGATCCCCAACCTTCAATACAATATAAAATGTGTAGGTGAATGAGAGAATCATACAATCGACGCAATAGGGCAAAAATAAGTAAATGTCTAATTTTAGAGAAAATACCGATAATAGAAGCAATTTTCTGACAAATAGAATTAATATGTTGTTGCCAATTAAACTGCTGATCTATAAATATACCTAAATATTTAATGCTAGCTACTCGTGGTAAAATTTTGTTCCTGCTTTAATATTAAAATTTGGTTAAATTTTCTTGTTTTTAGAGCATATTATTATACAATTAGATTTATCAAATTCAGCGCTAATTAATTAACATTAAACCAGTCCATTAATTTTATCAGGTTCAATTCAGCATTATGTTTCAAAATATCTGTGTTGTTACCCCTTAAAATTATATTAGTATTATCAGCAAATCGAGAGGTTCCAAATAAGAGAGAATTTTGTAAGTCGTTCATATACACTTAGAACAACAATGCACCTAAAATAGATCCTTGTGGTACACCACACTGAGCTGTGTCCAATGTTGACTTATTAGCCCTTATTTGTATAATTTGCTGTCTGTCCAGTAGATAATTTCTAAACCACTCCAATGATATTCCTCTGATGGCATTATGTTCTAATTTCTTTAACAATATCCCATGGTTAACAGTGTCAAACGCCTTTTTAAAATCAATAAAAAGCCCCAAGCAAAATTTCCTGTTTTCCAACTGTTGCTGAACAAAATTAGTAAATTCACAAATTGCTATTTTTGTACCCAAGTTCTTTCAGAAACCAAGCTGTAAATCATAGAAAATTTTTTGCTTGTTTAGAAACTTCAGGAGTCTATCTGTAACATAGCGTTCCAAGATTTTTGAAATTGTGGGAAGTACAGAAATTGGGCGATAATTGCCAATAAGTTTTGGGTCACCTCCTTTAAAAACAGGTACAACACGTGCTATTTCCATACTGTCAGGAACACAACCTTGTGCTACAGACAAGTTGACGATGTGAGTTAAAGGAGTTAAAATATATTGTTTTGCATCCTTCAATAATCGAGGATGGATCCAGTCAGGACCACATGATTTATTTGTCTTAATTCTACCAATTAATAGAGACATTTCACCCTCTGTGACAGGCTGTAAAAATGGAGTCAGACACTTTGGGTCCAAGGTATTCACATACATCTTTTTCATCACGTCTTAATTTAATTGAGTCAGAGACTTTTTTTTCCGACCGACACAAAAAAAGTTATTAAAAGCTTAACAGATTTCCTTGTTGTCTGTGATTACAGAAGAATTACCAGTGTCATCAATATTAATCTGTTTAGGTATATCATTAACAGTTGACTTTCTCTTGTTCATGACTTCATATGTTGTTTCTCATGTCTTTCTTTGATCATTCATGTTACTGTGAAATTTGTTTTCAAACAACTTTTTCCAGCTTTCTTTAACAGCAAACCTAATAAGTTTTGATACTGATTATATTTCTGTTTCACATAAATATTAAAAGGATCATTACAAGTTTTGAAATACAAGTCATTTTTTACATTTATGGATTTAAGATGGCCCTTGGTAATCCAAGGCTTTTTAATTTTTGGCTTGTCATGCCTAGATTTAGTAATGTAACACTCACAACAAGAAAGAAACCCAAGAGAAGTAAGAGTACTTACATTAGTAGAACCATCATTACATCCTATGTCTATATTTAGGTCACCAGTAATTATTACCTTAGAGTTATGTGTATTCAGATCAGTTGTTACCCGATTATCAAGATCAACCTTTACTTGTGTCTTGCCTAAGAATGTTTGCAAAAGTACTGACATGCCAGCTACTAATTCTTTCTCAAATGTGCTGTAGTTTTCTGGTGCTTACCAAGTGTATGATCACCATAAATGGCCCTTCCACTGCCATTTTGAACCTTGCTATAAGTATTATTCCTTGATAAAAGGTTCCTACAGTCTGTGTATTCTATAAATGGTTCAGAAAGCCTTGAAAAGTCAGGCTATACCAATATGGGTGATAACACTTTTTATTCAAAGCGTCAAAAGCTTTCATATACTACTCAGTCCATATAAATAGTACGTCTTTCTCATTAGAGCAAACTGTGGATGCACAAGTTTTAGTAGTTTCCAGATAATCTCCTGTAAGATCCAAATAGACCAAAAGCTTGGCACATTGTCTTGAGATTATATGGAACAGGATAATTCTCAATTACTTGGGTCCTTTCTAGGTCTAGTTTGATTTTCTCAGAAAAAAAAAACATGACATGTTCTTTACTTTAAGTTCGACAAAGTTTTGCTTCTCTCTCTCTCTCTCTCTCTCTCTCTCTCTCTCTCTCTCTCTCTCTCTCTCTCTCTCTCTCTCTCTCTCTCTCTCTCTCTCTCTCTCTCTCTCTCTCTCTCTCTCTCTCTCTCTCTCTCTCTCTCTCTCTCTCTCTCTCTCTCTCTCTGAGTTTTAGGTTGGCGTCCCTCAGGCACTGATACTTGACACAAGTGACCTAAATGTTTATCAAATGAAAATATGCGGATATCGCCACAAA